>VYXB01004900.1:0-74763 GCA_013397135.1 Pachyramphus minor
TTCTATGATTCTATGATTATCTAAATGCAAAATTGAATTGATACACTTAATACAATAAGATTGTTTTCAGAAAAGCATCACAAAATTACAGGTCATACCAACTTGTATTTCTCTGCTCTAGACTAGTTTTATGTACACCATAACAAATAAAAAAAAAATATAAAATTAAGATTTATATTGAGAACTCTTACCTCTATGACGCTAAGGAAAAAATAAGAAATATGTAACATGACGATAAAAAGTTCACCATTTTAGTAATCTAAACAGCAAGGGTAAGAGGAAACTACTTCTGCTCAAATATGTAATTAGACTTACACATTAATATGTAGTTAAAATAAGTATCTTGAAATAGTGTCTTAATTTCTTAGTTAATTTTTTTTCAATGTTTCTCTGTAACATTTTAGAAAACCACTGAGGACAGCTGTTGACAATGGAATTTCTGTGAGAAATGTTGAGGTATACTCTAGATAGGTAAAAAGGCTTCTACTCTGTGTCACATTGTTTATGGAGATTTATGAATAAAAAATGTAAAATATCAGTTTTATGGAAGACCATAAGTATGTAGGCAATTTCAAATCCTAGAAAACACTGCAAACCCACTGACTAATAAAAAACATAAAGTAAAATTGGTTTAGATCTATCAGTTTCTTTAGGCAAAGGGGATAATTAGTCTAAACTCATGCCTCAAGAACTTAAACTCTCACTGATTGAGCCTTTTCTGCACTCTGGAATAGTCCAGTTGCTGAAACATAGCGGCCTTGTTTTGCAATTAATTTTTTGTTTATGGATAAAGACAAAAGGCACCATACTGTTAAAATATGTCTACACAGAAAAAGTTTCAATAAGAGTAACAATGCAAATAAATTGTAATACATAAATTACATAGTTTCTTTTTTGTAGTTTTATACTCAGCCTTACACTGTATGGGTCCTAAAACTGGCAATTTCAGACTGCAGAAGGGTTGTCAGCATCTGGGGTCCTTCAAAGGGAGGAATATGACATTGATGCTTTATTCTTTCTCACCTTAGGATTCACTTCATGTAATTTTATGTTTGTTAACATGCTTTCATACCTTTACTCTTCCTTCCTTCATCTGTTGCTACAGACTACACCTGAATTTACTATATATGATGCCATTTACATGTGTTGGATGCTACCTCTTTGTTCTCTTTCTTACTCTTAAAACGAGTTTTATCCTGCTCCAGATATGCGTTTCTTTAACAGCCATGGGTCAGCTGTTTAGAGCCATGGGGTCCGGGGTATCAGCTCCATGCCTTTGTCTCTTAGAATCCCGTGCCTGTGCTCCTCTACACCACACCCTGTGTCTGCAGTTCTCTGCTCTTTCTCTGAGTGTGTATTTCTCTACATGATGTCATTGTCTTAAAGTCATAAATATCTCATTACGCATGGAATAACTGCTTGTTATGGCTATCTATATAAAACTATGGTTGTCTCATGCAAAGATAAATGAAAGTAAACCCAATTTGCCATAGTGATCTTGTCAATCAGAAAAAAACCTCTTGTCACACCTAGATTGAGCAAAACAAAGCTTCGGGCAAATAAAGAAACATTCAGATAGCAAGTCTGACAAGTGCCAGCCCAGAGGGTTTGAAAACTCAGTACAAACCAATAATGGCCAGTCGCTACCCATGGCAACGCCATGTTACAAGGCTACACAGTTACACCACGATGGTCTGAGACACCTGCCCCTGCCTGGTGCTGCAGAGGCAGTGCTCTTCTCAGCCCCCGTCCTTCACTGTTTCTGCCAGCTCCTGGTAGATCCTTAGGCCATCTCAAAAGGTACAAATAGCCTCAGAGTGGCCAGCTGAACTGAACCCTCAGGACCAATGGGTCACCTTAAAAGCGTGATTCCTCTCATCCTGAGAAAGGTATCTGGGGTTCTGTAGGTCTCTCCTAACAAAGAGAATAGTTCAAAGATATCTAAGATTTAATATGTGAAGTTACAAGAGATAAAATTTACTTTTAGCGTGGGATTCAATCCAGTTAAGTCCTTTTAGTTTCTCTTCCTATAAGGAGAACAAGTTCTAAAGTGTTGCCTCTCTTCATTAGCTGCATAGGGCATTTGGATACTTACCTAGCAGGACTGGTCCTTTACATCACCTGATAATTGGGCACCATCTGGATCTACTGAATAGTCTTCTACAGTAGCCCTAAAATGTGTAACTTGACTAAAAACATATTTTTGATTTTGTGGAGAAATCCAGGGAGAGGCACTCTCCATATGTTTCTGGGAAATTACTGGAATTTCAAACCATATTATATGAGAGTTTATAAACCCATGAACATGCTTCCTAATCTGAGCAATGATCAGTCCTGTTTCAAATGTAGATAATGTAATAACGAAGAAAATAGACCATGTCACATTCTGTGGTTTACCAAGAAAATGCAAATGATTGTGCTTCTGTCTACTAAGATTTTATCTTCATTTTTTCTTAATGTAATACAAAAGCTTGAAGCCAAATTTGATGATTGTCACTCAATAAAATCAAAACCAGAAAACCCAGCTAAACAAAAATTAAAAAAAAAAAAAATTAGAAAAGGGAAAAACATGACATTAGTCCAACAGTTAGAAATCTGTAACGGAAGCCCTGACAAATTTCATTCCTATTCCCTAAGTGGCTTATGCATTTTAAATGTAACTTTTCCCAGATAAAATCCTGACACAGTCCAGAGAGAAGACAGTAAGATTTCAGACTCTCTGTGAGCAAATTCACTGTCTCTGAGCTCTGATGGGGGAGCAGCTTTTGTGTTATTGCCTGTAAAAGCTATTGTTGTCCCCTTAGAAGGTATCACGTCTGGGCCTGAGTTGCCACAGCATAAAGCCTAGCAATTTGCAGAAACACATTAGGGTCTAAATTGCTGTGGCAAGGACAAACACTCCCATAACACTGCTGAAAAGACAGAGATCTCCAGGAGAGAAGAGCCAAGACCAGTAATAGGCTTCCTGGACCTAGTGGAAACTCTTTTCAATGGAAATCAGTTCTGAGTGTTGAAACTCTGTCCAAGTACTACTTTCAGCAGAAATTAGAAGAGGAAAATTGTTTGCCAACTTACATTAATATGTATAAGTTTGTCTCTGTACATAAACAGGCATGTGCTAATATATCAACTGAGAATAACCAGCACAATCATTCCTTTTC
Source organism: Pachyramphus minor (assembly GCA_013397135.1). Classification (NCBI taxonomy): domain Eukaryota; kingdom Metazoa; phylum Chordata; class Aves; order Passeriformes; family Tyrannidae; genus Pachyramphus; species Pachyramphus minor. The sequence continues at coordinate 3,162 of VYXB01004900.1, forward strand.
TTTTTGTTGTTGTTGTTGTTTTGTTTTTGTTTTAACAAACATGTTTTCCTTTAAGACATAAGAGGGTTTTGGAAGAGCATCTTTCTGTTTTAAGAACAAAAGGCAACATAGAACCAATCAAACAGTCAGGAAAGAAAGATGACATAAACATTTACTTTTGCATTTTCATTTCTAAGGCAATAAGCATGCTTCATAGCTATCTCAATCAGGAGTCCGTGTACCAATCTTTAACAAGAAACATTGGCTATCTATGTATGAAAACACCTGGTTTCAAAGACCATAATTTGACTCTGAAAAAGATCCATTGTTGTCAGTGTCCATTGTTCTTATTTCTTTTTAGTTAAGCTTAAACAACAGTGGGCCAAAGTAGTAATTAACATGCAAAACAACATTATCCTAAATGCTTTCTAATCCCTGCACAAATATGAACTCTATCTAGTTCTCTGGCAATACACATGAAAGCACAGATATATAGCCATAAACTAGTACACATGTAGTTCTCCACAACTGCATAACCTTTTTGTTATCTCTCTCACATTATAACCATATTGCTCCTTTTGCATGCTAATTTTATTTATTATGCTATTTTTCTATTATTCTAGTTTTAGCATTTGTTTTATAATTCAGCAATAGAATTGCAGAGTAGATCTGCTTCTTTGTATGTTTGTTCATGGCCTTCTTATAGGGAATCCCAATGTTATTCAGGTCCGTAGAGCCTGCCTCAAAAATTTATGCTGAAAAAATTATTACTATGAGGGAAGACAATCACTACATCAGGTACAAGATATTAACACTCATATGCAAAATTCAGCCTTTGCTTCCAGATAGACTATTTATTTAATATCGGTTAGTAATTTTAACTGACCAGACCAGAAACTAGAAGAATCATCTAAATGTGAATTTATTTTTCAGGTTTCCTGATGAAGCAAATGGGAAAAACAATAAAATCCCAAACCCCGAACTTGTTTTTTTCAGATAGGCCTGGATATGTTTAGGGAATTAATTATGTTTGTATTGCCTGAGCTAGTGGGGAACACATTTCATTAATCAAGAGGTTCCTCCCATTCACAACTGCTCACAACTACTTTTCACTCCATGATCCAGCACCCACCTTGCAATTTCTGATTCTCCTACAGTGACTGTCACAGTATATTTTATTGCTCATAAGTGCTTAGAAAACCCATAATTAAATAGGTATCGAACCCTTGAGGACAAATCAAGTAAAGCTGAGAAATTCTAATGAGTTCAGACACTTTTCAGTCTCAGAAGGAAAATAACATTTATTCATTCACTGCTAAGTGGTTAGATAGTTACACTCTCTTTATACCCATCATACATATTTTTGTAGGCAGTAATTGTTGTCATTTCTGTTTCTATACACTATCTGCTTTATCACAGTCATCTTTTCCACTTCCACTCCACTTTCATTTATTAGGGTGATAACACATATCTAATCAGAAACCCTGGCCTCCCTCCTATCAGAAACTCTAAAACAGAAGGACAAATTTACATCTTACATGTGATATGCCAACCATTTCCAGGGAATGTAGTCAAAGGAGCTGGATAAACCAAATAACTGATAAAGTTCTGATTATGAGATGGGTCAGTTTTAGATTGTGCAATTTTAGGCAAATAAGCAGTACCACCATTTACTTTATTAGATAGATTTTTGTTGGACTGCATTGAAGAACACTGCAGTTTTAGACATTCTGTGACTAGTACATTATCTGATTGGCAATTTCAGCAAAGAGGCTGAGGTCTGAACAAACAGAAGCTGAACTGCACCAACCTCTATCAGTGATTCTTCCAAAATGGAGCTGAAGACAAGTCTTTGACAGGGTAATGTCAGGAAGCCTGCAGTGCTGCTGCGGGTGTTGTTTGTTCAGTGTCTAGATAAAAGACATTAGATTCTTGCACCGTCACTCCAACACACTTCAGAAATACAAAAATGGTTTGTAGAAAAGGCCCATAAAGCTGTCAAATGCTAAGACAAAATTAAATTTACATTTCATGAAGGTTAATAATTATCATTTCTCAAACATTGCTAGATAGTTTAAATAAAATGCTCTTGAGGATTTGTAAGCTACAACACATTTTATTGAAATGGCTTTACATCAAAGCCTGACACTGGCTTTTCACCAAATTATATCTTTGCTATATAATGTATGTGCCTGAAGAATCTCTTAGATTGTGAGGTTAAAAACAAAACTCTTGCTTGCAGACCTAGCTCTGCCCTTTATTTTTCCACCCTTCAGGCTGCATCTCATTTATTCAAAAAGCTTCAAAACAGTGAGTGTCTGAACGAAATTAAATTTTCCAAATTCAAATATCCCGTTTAATGTTGCGCTACCCTTTATGGCACAATAAGTACATTGTAAGATATTATATACCCTTTACCATAACAAGAATCAACTCAAAATAGAAAATCCATAGCACAGTGCAACAAATTGCCAGTTTCTTGTGCACAGAACTGTCGTATATAAAAACTCCTATAAGACTCCATCTTATCACCTCGAAGGAAAGAAGCTATCAAATGTTTGCTCCTTGATGCCATGCAGGTAGATGGCCTAGGTTTACGTGACAAAAAGAGTTATTTATTAAATTACTCTAATCAAACATACAGGAGGCCGTGAAGAATGTTATAGCAGGGGGTTTTTTTCCACAGATTCAAAATGGTTGTATCCATTACTTGCAGTGCCTTTAATAAAGACCCATTGATTTCAGGACGTCTGAAGTAACTAAAATGTTATGTGTGGAGTCTGGGATTTTACTGAACTGATTAAGTAATCTCTTCTCTGTGGTGACCAGTGACAGGACCCCAGGTGAACGGCCTGAATTTGTGTTGGGGAGATTTAGGTTGGCTATTAGAAAAAGATTCTTCACCCAGAGGGTGGCTGGCTGCTGGAACAGGCTCCTCAGGGCCGTGGTCACAGCACCAATTCTACCAGAGTTCAAGAAGGGTTCTCATGATACTCTCAGGTACTCTCTGTCACTCTTGGGGATGATCCTGTGCAGGGCCACAAGTTGGACTTGATGATCCATGTTGGTCCCTTCCTACTCAGCATATTCTGTGTGATTCTGTGTGAAGTTTAGACCCAAGTATGTAATACTTGGTGGTTTCTCCTATGAAAAGATTGGAAAGTTAATAGCTGTGTATGTGTGGTGGAGATTACATTTAATCCTTAACACTGTGTGCATTTAATCAGTACAGAGGGTTTGTACCAAACCTCCTGCTCTGTTTTATATTTCATGTTTTAATTAAAACTTTAAAGTATGCTAAGGTTTCTCTCTACCTTTAAATGTTAATTTACTTTTGTATTAGGGCACTGTGAATGAGTGACAATATTAGAATGTCAGAATATTCACCTACTCCCAACTACAACTAAACAGTTTTTGAGAAATAAAAGTAAGTTTTAAAAACCTTTTTCCACTACTTCCTTAGAAAATAACTTTTAAAATAATAATATGATCAATGTAACAAGTTTCTGTCTTCCAGGCCTAGATTTAACTACACTAAATCTTTCTAAATATTATTAAACTGCACTTCCTCCAATGCACGAGGTGCAGCCCAACTCACTCTCAAACTTCTGTCTGTTCTATCAGCAGTGTATACAAACTGTCAAAGACACATAACTTTTCACTGGCACACCTGAAAAATGAGTGAGTGAGAAGATCCGTAGTTACAAAAAAGAAATGCCATCTCAAATTGTAGGGGTTTTTCCTGTCTTCTCTTCTTTTCTCAAAGAGGGAGTGATAGAGGGAGAAATAACTAACAGTGAAGATAAGAAAACTCTTAATTTTGAGTTCCAAGGTGAAAAAAGAAATAGCATCTTTGCCTTTAGCATTAAAGAGACACTTCTTTCTATGATAATCAGCTCAAGAACAGTGGGGAAGGGGGAACTGGGTAAGAGATTTTAGTTTTTCTGGTTAATCTTCAATGTAAAAAAAAAAAAGGAAATAGAGATGAATGAGCCTAAGTCAATGTATTTCCAACTCCACTCAGTAGGACTTCCATGAACTGGTGCATGTCACATTCCCAAGTAAATCCCTAAAACTATACCAGAAGAGGTGAGCATGGTATTTTTGGTACTTCTAATGTTTTTTTTCCAATTGCTAAATCTTAATTTGAAAGTTGCAATCGTAACACAGAAGAAATTATCTAGTAAAGGTAAGACGGATACCAATACTCTATTATAACATTAAGATCCAATTTCTTGTACTTTTGCAGGTGCTGAAAGCTGTAAGTTCACACATAAATGTTATTTTAAATAACATTTCTTCCCCAAAACTATACAGAAAATGTTGCACCATTTAAGTCAAATTGCATATGTTGTCAATGATTCTAGAAGTGACAGCAGAGCCTGCTTACATTGCAGGAACCTTTTAGTGTAGAGATTCAAGCTTTTGTTACCTGTTCTTCAAAAAAACATCAGAAAGAAAACAAACCTCACTAAATTATATGAGATTTTGATCAAAAATTAAGTATCTTGGGGAAAAGTGCTATTCAATGCTTAAAAAAATTGAGCTACCGAACAAAAACTTTGAGAAATCAATTCTAAAAGGAAATACAACATATATAAGAAAGGTGGTTTGGACTTTTCTTTTTCCCTTACTCAAAAGAAGCATACTGTTCACAGAAAATTATCACAATAAAATTTTTATTTTGAAATCTTTGAATGAATATCTAGTCAAAGACCTTGCTGATAATGTAAAGCAAATTGAGCTTGTAGGAGAAAAGATAGAAGTCATCTTACCTAAGCTCAGTCTTCTGAAAACAAAGTATTTGGTCCAAGCCTGTTCCAACATTCTCTTAGTTATCTGTGAGATATTTGCAATACATGTCATTTTAATATCAGTTTATATGACAGGAATGAACTGCCCCCTAGAGATGTCTTCAACTCTTCTGTTAAAAGAGCTTAGATCACTGATGTTTTTAGATAGCAAATAAACAGACTCATCCCCACCTCAGCTTTCCAGCAGGAGTGAGAGAAGTAACACTGCCTTAATCCACTCAAGGAATTCTGACTATAATTATGATTATTAAAACATTTATTAAACTTCTGATTATTATTATGTAAGAAATTAAATTTTTGATAAATACACAGTTTAACAATTTTAATACCTTTCCAAGGTCTAGAGACCAAATAAAAAACATTGACTTAACTGTATCTATGAATACAGGGTTTTTTTCAATGTGTTGATTTGAAGGTAAAGGGACTGGAGCACAAATCCTATGAAGAGAGGCTGAGGGAGCTGGGGATGTTTAGCCTGGAGAAGAGAAGGCTCAGGGGAGACCTCATCACTCTCTACAACTACCTGAAAGGAGGTTGTAGCCAGGTGGGGGTTGGTCTCTTCTCCCAGGCAACCAGCAGTAGGACAAGAGGGCACAGTCTCAAGCTCTGCCAGGGGAGGTTTAGGTTGAATATCAGGAAGAAATTTTTTTACAGAGAGAGTAAGACATTGGAATGGGCTGCCCAGGGAGGTGGTGGTTCACCATCCCTGGAACTTTTTAAGATGAGACTGGATGTGGCACATAGTAACCACAGTGGTGTTGGATCAAGGGTGGGACTCGATAATCTCGGAAGTCTTTTCCAAGCTGGTCATTTCTATGATTCTTTGATTTCAGGCAGCGAACTCTGCACCTATATCAGCCCCACGGCAGTAATGAACTGGCAATAGGACTTTTAATTGTTTATGAAGCCATGATTGGACCAGGAAAAGAAAAAATTTCTTGGAGAGCAGAAAACATCATAACTTGGCCTTCCATCTAGCTGTTAGCTTTGCTACAAATTCAATTTGACAGAAATACACATAAATTCAGCTTTCTGCTACTAACTGTAAACCTTAAAAACAATAAAGTCCTTTCCAGGGGATTATTAATGGAGATAGTCTGGATCCAAATGGAAAGGTTGGTGCATTTTAGATCTGTGCTAATGAAATTAATGAACAAAGCCATAATGTTTAATGAATTAAATATTACATTAGCAGTCCATTTCCAAAGGATTGATGAGTTCCATGCTTATTTCAGATGCTATTTAAAACTGACAAGTAGGACTGGCAATCTGAAAATCTGAACATCTCTGATTTTGTTTTCCAAAATTCAATATAAAAAGCACCGAATCCACCACCAACAAAACAGCAATAAGGAAACACTTTTGTTGCTAAAGTTCTTCTAGAAGTCAAGACTACAAAGTAATGCTGCCTCAGGATATGACACAGTATCACAGATGCCGTACACAAAGGCTAATGAGCCTGTTGCCAGTACTGAAAACAATATTTGCTGGTGGCAAAACTAACAGTAAGTCTATATTACCACTAATTTGCTGGCTATTTTTCTGCCTTCATTAGCTGATAAATTCCAATGGTGTTGCTTCGAGAGAAATATCAATTGCTATGAAAAAGGCATGTAAAAATGTCATAACTCTAAGTGTTTTTGTGACAGGATTATTAATATTTACAATTTACATTTATCACTGAAGATATGAAAGTTTTCTAAAACATAGAGTCAAGGAAATCTGTTTGCTTGGATATAGAAATGAAGAGTAAAGAAGAATAAACTGCAGTCCAAGATTGCCGTAATATCTTCAAGTGATTTCTAGTTTAAGTCCTTGAGAGAAGAAAGAAGAGCTAGAGGCTTGTCAATTTGTAAACACAAAGGTTTTTCTGGAAAAAAACCCACTACAGATATCCACTAGTAATGCTCAAAGGGTAAATAAAATATTTATTTCTGTGGGACATATTTTTGTCAACTATTATAACCCTTATTGAAGGATAACCCCTCTTACAAAAAGATTATGAAAGTTAATAGAAGCAAGGTTTTCTATATCTATATTTTTACTAGGACAGAGTAGAAATGACAAGGGGAGCCTTGTAGTTATCTTGAGGAGCCTTGTCATTACCCTGTGTTGTATCTCCAAAAAGTTTCCTCTGTAAAAGTCAAGATCCTCTTGCATAAAAAACATCATGTGAATTTAAAGATACCTACTAAGCTGTAGATTTTTTTCACTGAAACAGCTTAAGTCTAAATTTAGAGACCCATCTCTGCCAAAAGTACTCCAGATTATGTGTTTTCTTTCTTACCATAAAAATTACCACATCTCCAGGGAAATTTTTTTTGTAACAGCTATTAACAGCTGTTGACAAACAAAAGAGATACAGGTGAGCAGTAAAGAGAGACAGATAGAAATGAGAGAGAGAAGGAGAGTGGGGAAGACTGAGAAAATAGATGGAGCAGAGAAGGAAACCGGGAAAGGGAGAGATGGAGGAAAGGAAGGGAGGAGACGAGGTATCTGTTTCACAGAATCACAGTATTATAGTTCATATTCCAAGCTCCTGTAAAAAGCAACCACGAAATCCTATATCTTCCTAATGAAAGGGAAGCACAAAACTCTGATAGGCAACATCTCAACAAAAGCATTTATCCCTGCATGATAGGTGAAAATGCCCTATATTCACTTATTTTCAGGTAAAATGAAATGTTGAGTTGCCAAACATTTTAAGCAATGTGTGTTCTGCCTATTTTCTGTTTACTTGAAGAAAAAACTTTTAAAACCTTCGTAAATCCTTTCATTTAGATTTCCTGCATGGAATATAAGGATATGAGCAAGCTTTGATAGATAACATGATGAATCTTATAAATGCCCTCCATTTCATGTAACCCAGATGCCTAGAGATTCCTCTAAACAGCAGGCTAAATGGAAATCACTGATTTGATTGAAAACACACTGGGTCAAAATGAACTACCTGAAAATGCATTACAAGTGACACTGGTAAAAAATACTGCTGAAAGCAACTCTTTCTCCAGGGTGGCATCAGTTTTTCCACTAGTGCTGGTCAGTATACTTTGGTACATTCATCCACAGATCTGTACTTCTTGGAAGTGCCAATGCACCATATGGCATATTAAAGATTTTTCTAATAAATCTTGCTAAGGATACCTTTCCCTCAAGCTGTTTGTTTGTTTGCTTGCTTGCTTTACAATACAGTTTCCTGGTTTTGAAAACATCTGGGTCTGACAATGAGGACAGTGTACATGTTGCAGAGAGATTCTGAATCACTGTTATCAGCATAGTTTACTTTAAGTGTTAGGAATTCTATTTTTCTGCTGATACATATCTATCTGTACAAGATCCTGAAAATATGAAATGTAAAACAAAATGTGGAACTGACAAACAATGAAGGTATATAGTATTTGTGGGTTTTTCTTCCATTTTGTGTTTTAAATATTTTCTCTTTCAAGTGTCATTCAGAAGGAAAATTTATATTCTGATTGAAAAGACAGGAGTTAAAAGCAAGTGGGAACATAAAAAGAAAAGGATTACTACAAAGGATATGTACTGCTTTCCATCAAAACTAAACACTTAGAACTTCTAGGATAGCTGCACTTTCATATAATATCTGGGGTTTTTTTAATATGACTCGGTATATCATATATTCAAATGATGTGCATGTACCTCTTTCATAAAAAATTAAATGTCATGTAAACTGTCATGTGTTGTCCATCTTATGGAAAAACCTTTGTCACTATAAGTAAACCTTTGTTTCTTCGGGGTTTAAGAAAATAAATGCTATCAATACAATATGCAAAATTAACATTATGTGATTTTATTCTTTAATAGAAGACACAAATCAAGCACAGTCAATCAAATGCAACTGATTATCAAATAATAATGAAACACAGAGCCCTACACTGGCTCTGGGTGCCTCTGTTACACTGTAAAAGAAAATCTCATTCTCTGGCTTTCTGTTTATTCCCCTATCAGAATACAGCAAGGTATATTTTTCTGCAGATAGGCTTAATTTCTGATACACAAACTAAAACACCCTAGATTTTTTTTCTTTTGTTCCTTTTTCTCGTAAGGCTTCCTTATTGAAAGATTTGAATCTGTGTGTCACTATCTTTTGTGCTTGCCTCCATTTGTGGCTATACCAGTTGTTCCTATAGTTGGTAACTATCCCCCTGTCCCACATGTGCTCACTCATGTAGTTACTCTTCAATAAGGCATAACACAATTTTAATTTTTTTTTTAACTGTGTTGTTCAAATACATCACATGTTATCATTTGCTTTGCTGTTTTATTTCTGTTGTATTATTTACTTCATTTGCTCTTTTCTCTTTTCCTTTCCCTACTTGTTCAACATGATAGAGCGTGATCTTCCTGTCTCCACTGGCAGTGAGCCTCCCTGAGCGCTTCAAGCCTATGTGTTATGCTGAGAGTGCCAACCTCCTCCATGTCTATAACAGCACATTCCCACTGCCTCCTGCATTTTAGCTAACAGAGCAGTGAGGCAGATCAATCTGTTGAGTCCCCTGAAAAAGTATCCAACAAAAAATCAGTGCCACTTTCTCTGGCAGCAACTGCTTGGTGAAGCATCACTGCAGATCTAGAAGGTGCAGTAGCCCCATCTTAGAAGTGATTGTAGCTTGAAAAATTAGTTTAATGAGGACACTGTCATAGACCTTAAAAGATGTGAAATTGAAACCTCATGGTTTGTAGATGTAGGGATCTTTCACTGATCATTCTAACCACTTTTACCAGGTAAGAGTGAATGTGTCTGCCATCACTGCAGCCTGTTTAGTCAAGTGGTACCAACAGCGCCTCTGTCATCTGTTCATGAAGAGGTCAAAACATACACACACAAACATACATAGCTACAACCCTACAAGACACTGGAATTTCTGATATATCTTTACCTTCATCATTCTTACCAGGCAGTTACTTGAACAACCTGTGGGATTTGAGGTCTTCGTGTATATTACATAGGGAAATTAGCTACCCAACAAAACCCGCAGTCTTAAATGTCAGGGCTTATAGAAAACTTTTACATCCTTATTTGAATATTTTGCTCCAAGAATCAAGAATTTGGTGTTATCTATGACTTGTTTCACTTATTATCCATCATATCAGTCCCTTGCTAGAATGTGATACAATTTTCTTTTAGAGTTCCTTCAAAACCAGAGGGAGGAAAATGTATCACAGTTAGAGCTCTAATGGTGTAACTATTTTATGTCTTAAGAACTGTGATCTTTCCATCATCATCTGGTTTTGGAGGTCTGACATGCTACTAGTAAAAATATCTCCTGTTTTGTCATTCAGAACATTTTTTCTATTTTTCTGCGATATGGTTAAAGACTACCCAATTTAATTTCACATTCATCCTTTTTTAAAGCATTCTATAGCTCCACCTTCTCTTCTGTCTCACCGTTTTATTTCTTTCTATTAACAGCAGAGAATCTTCCTCCTGACTTAGCCCACCATGCATTTTTTATTAAATAACTGTCTTTATTGCAAGAGCAAGGTGGTAATCATCTGCTATGTGACCTTCTCCTTCATCAAATTGCTCCCTCAACCCCACTTAGACTGTGGGAACTGTTCTCCCCGCTAAGTGTATTGTTATGGGTTTCCATTGTCCATTGCTTGCATTCACTGCAATGAATATACCTCAATGTTGTTTATAGCGGTACTATAATGAACACATTTTTTGCATTTCTTGGCTTTCTCCATGGTCACTGAAATCAGGGGGGGTTTTATTTATTTTTTTTCTCTCCAGGAATTTCAGTGCTTCAATAAGCTTTGAATTAGGACCTTACATTGACTTTCCATGAACAACGACTTTGTCTTTTGTATATGACATTTGCATTCAATGTGCTATTAGACACTGGGCATGTCACCAATGTGGGAGAGTAGGTCATCTCAGTAGAAGGAAAAGATTGTCTCCAGATTTGAATGAAATCCTGTTAAAGAAATGGCTGTACTTACAGGAGGCTTTTTAAGGTCTTAGAATATGAAAAAGTGCTACATGGTTGGTTAGTAAACATGATTGCTGAAAAACTTTAATATCAGATAAGTTAACAGCAAGCACTTAAGAAGAAAAAAAGTTCTGTAAAATGTAAGCATCTTCTTGACATACAAGTCTGGCAGCACTGGGTTTTTTCAGCTGTTCATTGAAGTAATGTTGTTGTTTCAAGTATTGATGGTATTACTGTAGGTGCTCTTGTTTGTAACGTTCATCAAGAAAAGATTGAAAGGAGGAAAAAAAAAGCAGGAAAGGGAAAGAATATTTAGTGAAAATGTTAGTAAAATACTCAATAATTAAATAATTATTTAAATGAGTGATATCATCGTCATGATTTTAGCTGTAACAATGTCTGTTTACATCATCTAGAATTGTCTACAAAATACGGAGAAGTTGTGGCAAGTATCTATTCTTAACATATACTATCAATTTTTAATACTCTTTTAAGTGCATTTTGGGGAAAGATATATTTTATATTATGAGTCTGCTTGTTTTCATACATACATTTTAACAAGGCTTAAGCTGACATTCAGTAAACCTTCCTTCCTTTTCTTACTAAAATAAGTGATTTTATTTGATGTTTTTTTCAGAATATTATTTAAAGTAAGCCCCAAAATGAACGCTATTTAACTTCAGAGCAATTTAAGATAAGGCTTAAGCATTAGGTCAGTATTGTATGACAGTTTCTTCTTCCTTTACAACAGCTATCATTTATTTAAATTGATCATAAAGTAAAATCTATTGTATCTCGTGTGCCTATAAGCAATCTCTGGTGAATATGATTGTTTATCAAAATCACTGTGTTTTCTTTGTCCATTTTATTTTCCACTCTTTTGGAACATTTCGGTTTTTCCCGGAGAGATCTAGTTAATGTTTGATGAGATAGACAACTTCCAGAATTCCTTCTGCGCTTTACAAAATTGAACATGTGAAAATAAAGTTGTCAGGTGTAAGAGCAATGGAGCAGTGGAACATTTTTGCTGCTCTGAATTGGAGGATGACATCGCATGATGTGGTCCTGGGAAAACTGATTTAAGTCACTGTGAAGTGTATCATTATTTTTCAGTCTGATTGATCAAGGTAAATACATTTGCTTCATTTAGATCAAATAAAGCCACAACCAATTTTTTCTGTACACAGTCAGGTGTATGTCATCTATCTAATCTAAACCAATCTATACACTTTCCTATTTTGCTACCAAAAAAAAAGGTAGACTGGTTCCAGCAACTGAGAAATAGTAAGTGGATGATAAATAACTCAATGACTTTCAGGTTGGGCTATTTGTAAACAATTCTAATTCATTCCATTATTTTATTAGACAGCTGTCAAAGAGACTTGACATGTCATGTGATTTGGCTTTAAATGTGAAGAGGAAATTCCTGAGCTCCTGAAGTGCTGCAGTTGAACTTACAAATGTGTATTTACAAAATTTTCTTTCATATGTTCTTTAGACTCATGGTTGAGAAAAAATTCATGTATCCTGAGCACTAGGATGCTCTGTTTCATGGTTCACAACAAGCTCTAGTTTTCATATAGAGTATTTAAAACAAGGTTAAAATGTGATGATGCCAGTAAGAAACCTTCACTTGTGTGGTGAAAAACTGCACCCGCAAATACATTTTTGAATTCTATTTAAAACTCTAGTTTTAAACTAAAAGGGTAAAATGTAAATAGAACATTATCATTTGTTATATATTGATTCTGTCCTTACCTATGTGTGGAAGAGAGCATGATTCATACTAAGTTTGCAGTCAATAGACCAAACCAGATCATGACCAGAGTCAGTTTCTGAAGAAAGAGAATGCCTCTGCAGATCAATGGAAAATTTGGTCCCGGAATTTCATCCACCTATGGTAAGAACAGTATTTGAACCATTTTATCAGATTATGTAGATTCTGATTTCTGGTATCAGTAACTGATAACAGTAAAAGGGAGCAGAAATACGTCACTTCTTGCACTTTAGGTTTCATCATGAGTATTCCAAATAAATAGACAATGTTGACATTCAGTTCTTTTTAGTTATGAGACAGAGAGTATAACACCCTGACAGACTAATAAAAACAACAAAAGAAACAAATTATACCAGAAAATAATTATTCTTTTTTCAGGTTTAAATAAGTAGTTAATGAGGTTTAGGGCAGAAGAACAGTGATAGCAAGAAAAATTTATCAAATGGTCATTGGAATTCTGGGGAAGGTTTGTTTCTGTTGCAGTTGTACAATATTATTATGACTATAACAGCTGAGAGTAAGTGCCAAGCATGGTGAAATCACACTGTAGTGTTAATCCAGGAGTTTCCTAGCCTATTTCATTAATTTTATCTGAAAATATAGCAAATAAAAAAGGATTAAGGTTTAGAAATGCACTTGGTATGATTGGAAAAGTCATCCAGGAAGTCTGAGATAACTCACTCCCAAACTTCAGCTTTATTCCACAGCATCGCCACGTCTACTACAGAAGTCCAGCCATGGTGGAGTTAGGAGTGCAAGATTTATGAGTGCAGAATAAAACCCAGATCCAGAAAACAACTGATTCTGAGTATCCTGGTCTTGGCCCATAGATTGCTACATATTTTAGAACAGATTGTCACTGAATGCAATACAGTTATACCTCAGAAGCTAAGACCAAACCTCTGCCTGCCATATGTATTCAACCTCATAAGCACACTTTGCCAAATAGATTTACTACCTGGACATGAGGATTTGGGGATTTTTAGTGAAATTTTAGATTGGAATTTAGGCATTAAATTCCTCTTCTAAATTCCTTTGTTTCACTTTAGGCATGTGATTGAAAGGACTTCCTATATGAGCCCACAGCTGAGTACAGACCTCAATGAAGGGGACCAAATGATGATGCAGCTTAAATTATAACCATTTCTGTCTTCTGAGTTCTTGAGTTTGTAACTTCAGCATTCGTTTAAAACAAACGTGTAAAATACTTAAATTATATGAGTTTGAGTGATAAATAAAATTACTAGAATTAAAAAAGAAAAAAGCAAAAATCAAAATCATCACATGAACTAAGTCCAAGAGGGATTTATTTGATAATCCCATTTTATAAATAAATCTGTCCAGCATACTATCAATTCTCTCATTAGACAGGAATATAAGAGAGGGATGTTCCAGTCTCCTGCTATCACAGACAATTTACTAACATGGTGGTTCAAAAGGAAACCTCCTAAACAGATTATTTCTTCACAAAGATTAAGGGAAGCATACTCAATGAAGCAAAGATAGATAGTGAACACTGAGGATGTCAAAAAGAAGGAAAGGATTTAAACCTTGCAAGGGAGGTTACATTGAAATGCCTGGGAGATTTCTGATGATGGTTATAATTATTGATGAAATTAGTAATGTAACTTGCATTTACGGATGCATGTAGGAATAAGCATAGACTTTCTTATGGATCTTTGAGGAAAGGGGGGGTTATTAATGCTTCGCTGTTTAGTCTGGAATATTCAGGAACAGTTTTCCTGTTTCCACTGAGAGGAAGATGATGTAAGTTTGATCCTATATTGAACCAACCTTGTAAATGTTAGAAGGTTAGGTTGGTACAGTGTTTAAAATAGTCCAGAAGAGGAAAAACTCATTTATTCTTACTCAAAACATGGAAAAACTGGGAAGAACCATGCTCAATACTTTATACGGGCCAGAGAGTAAAGGTAAAATCTATAAATAAAAGACCTACTTGAGCAGCTAGTTCATGATTAGTCTAGATAAGTGGATGATTGATTTTATTGTGTCCTGGTTTTGGCAGGGATAAAGTTAATTTTCTTCCCAGTAACTTGTATAGTGCTGTGTTTATTAGGATGAGAGAGATAACACACTGATGTTTTAGGTGTTGCTAAGTAGTGCTTGCTGTAAGTCAGGGACTCTTCAGCTTATTGTATTTCCCTGACACTGAGGAGGCTGCAGGGCACAAGAAGCTGGGAGGAGATACAGCCAGGACAGCTGACCCAAATGAGCAAAAAGGATATTCCATAGAACATGACAGCATACAAACTAGGAGGAAAGTTGACCGGGGGGTGCTGCTCAGGGTCAGGATGGGCACTGGTCAGCAGGTAGTGAGCAATTGTACTGTTCATCACTTCTTTTGTATATTCTAATTATTTTCTTGTTGTTAGTAGAAGCAGTAGTATTGTTATTCTTATTGTTGTTATTATTTTTATTGTTATTATTTCTATTGGTATTATTTCTCCTTTCTTTTCTATCCTATTACACTCTCTTCATCCCAACACACAAATCTTACTTTTTTTTTTTTTTTTCATTCTCTCCCCCATCCCACTTTTAGGCCAGAGAGTAAGAAAATGGCTGTGTGATGTTTAGCTGCCTGCCATGTTAAATCATGACATTGTGATATAGATGTTACCTTCTCCCAACATGGACAATTGGCTGTGATCCTTACACATAATTAGTTTCATTCATGGATGTCCTTTAGTATATCCCATCTCTCATAATACACAATTTATCTTAAAATAAAATAAAAATTAAAAAAAAAAAATCAAGCAAACAAGGA
The DNA here is from genome assembly GCA_013397135.1 of Pachyramphus minor. Lineage (NCBI taxonomy): Eukaryota > Metazoa > Chordata > Aves > Passeriformes > Tyrannidae > Pachyramphus > Pachyramphus minor. Next base: position 18,474 of record VYXB01004900.1, read on the forward strand.
AACCAAAACCAGTAGAAAAGCAAGTTTGCATTACCTATTCAAAAATTCACAAAAATAAGTAGTTCTGCAAAAGTCAATCAATGCTTGATTGACAATATAAGACATGGTTTATACCAGATATTTTGTTAATATTGACAGTCTTTCCATATTTAACATTTCATTGATGAATACATAAATGACTTTTTGGATTATTTAAATTTTCTTGGTTTTCTGGCGTGACATGACAATTGTTAGATATAGAGCTCCTATGAAAGGACTTTTTCATCAGGTTTATCATTCTGGACCTTGCTGCAGCAGCTGCTAGTAATACCAGTGAACAGAGAAATTGAGAGCTATACAGCTGGTAAGTTTTAGTATTTATCAGCCTCATGCTAATTTAATGCAATACAGAATATTATTTGCATTACTTTGAAAGTAAAAGGATGCTTCCCATGGGATTACATCACTACTAGACATTTCTTCCTCTATGATGTGTGAGCCAACACAGCATTCAATACAGGGATTGTGCAAACTTCATTTGTGATAATAAACTTAATGAGCAGCACTGAGAAATGTCTCAAGAACTGAATTATGATGACACAGTATTTGCAAAATAGAGCTTCGTAATTTTTTTATGTATTGCTTCACTAAAGACACAGTAGCTCTTTCATTTTCAATTTTCAATTGAAAATTAAAATACCAATGTGCATTTTAAACATCTGCCATACTAGGAAATCACTTGAAGGGAAATAATCTCTAAAACAGATATAAGATGTAAAATCAGAACACTCAAACTTGTTTCTTATGAAATAAGGTTGTTATAGTGCTTTGCTATGTTTTCTGTTGCCATATCAGTAAAATTCCTCAGTTTTATTGTGCATTACTAACAGGGACAGGGAGGAAGGATCAATATAGAAGATTTGTTTTGTTAAGAGAAGTAACTATAACAGCCCAGTTTACTTAGTACCAGAGGGAATGGCTGAAAATGGTGGTGCACTAACCAAAGTGAAGGGCACCTAACTTGGTGTCAGGAGTTTACTCAGGACTAATTTTTTTTTTCAAAATTCCCCACACACAATTGCTACAAGCTAAAGAATAATATAAACAACAATTTTAACTAGGCTTTTTTATCTTATAAAGAAAATGCTATGCATTTACAAGAGTATCTCTCCTCCCTGTATGAGTCCAGGAGCAGAAAGTCCCTTCTTTCTGAAGCAATTCTGCAGCACTTGAAAGTTTCTCTTTTATTATTTCTGGGGTGACAGTTCTGGTCTGTCGTAGCTGGAAATCTCTCTCTCTCTGCTGCTGCACGTCAACCTCAGGACTGGACCTGCCCCTCCTCCATTCACACCAGGACCAGAGGCCGGGGGAGAACCTGGGCTCCATGACTTCTTCGATGGACTGCAAGGGGACAACTTGCCATACCATGGTCTTCATCACAGTTACAGGGAATAATGTTTTTTGAGTCCTTTCCTGGTGCTTGGAGGTCCCTTTCCACACCAGGCAGTCTTGATGGACCTTTCTCCATGGGCAACAGCTCTTCCATACTTTGCTGTCCTTTAGGGTCACAAATGAGCTGCACCAGTATGGATCCTTCACTGGGACTACAAAGTCCTACCTGAGACAGCTTGCTCCAGTGTAGGTTTCTCTCTCTGTGGGGCACAGGTCTCTAGCAGGACTCTGCTTCATCTTAGGCCTCCCACAAGGGGCCATAGCCTCTGTATGCAGTGGTCTGCTCCAGCATAGGCTCGTTCAAGAGCTGCAGGGGGTCTCCCTAGAAATCTTCTACAGGCAGCAGGGGTTTTCAACTTTCAGCCTTTCCCCAATGGAGGGGGAAAGAGGGGATTCCCTCACACTTCTGCTCCCCTCTCCTGCTACACTCACTTTGGAGGCTTCATGTTATCTCATGTTCTCCGCTGCTCTCTGCCAGGCTGGAATTTCTTTGGCAACACGTCTCAGCCAGGCAGTTTCTCTCTGGAGTTTCTTCTCCACTCTGCTACATGTCTCGACTGGGGGGCTTCAGTGTCATGTCTGCCCCTGGCCCAGGGCCAGGGGGAAGAGGGAACCCAGCCACCAATTGGGGGCCTGTTGCCTTCCTCTTACTTCATGGCTCCTAATTTCTTCTGCTCAATCAACTTTCTCTTCTGTTTTCTTAAATATGTCATTAGCAGAGGTGTTACTAAAACTTTTGATTGGCTCTGCTCCAGAAATCCACCTGGACCTGTCTATTTTCAGACCTGTCTATTTTACTAGCCAGGGGGGCTAGTAAACCCACAACACTTGGTCATTATAGAAGCAACTCCAGCAGAAATGAAAGAAAAAGTCTTATAAGGCTTCATACTTACAGGCTGAATTTTGCCTGGTACTCCATAACCCTTATAGATTCAACCCTGACCAGGAGCCTCTCACACTGAAACTATCTAAAGATCAAAATTTAAAAATATTTTGTGTTTTATTTTTCATAAATTGGAACACTTTTTAAAAACCCATTTAGTGTTTGGTTTGCAGCATGTTTTTTTTCCTTATTGTGCCTGACAGTCTTTCTTCTGTCATTTCACTTTCTGTTTTGATATTTATAACCACATTCTCACTGTCCTCATCCTTTTGTTCTCATTTCTGTCAGTCTGCTCACTACACACATCATCACCTATTTACTCTGAATGAAATAGCCAGCATGGTGGGCCGCCGTGCGCATGTCAATAATTCATATTGTACAGCAAAGAGGATTTGATAAATACTTGTGATCTCTGTAAATCACCTTGAAAACTGATTATATGTAGGAAGATAGAGATCAGAATGACCTGTGAAACTGCATTTCAGGACAGAAAGGTGAAAAGACAAGTTTTTTACTGTGAAGGACAAAACCACATATTTTATTTGTTTTGTAGAAAGCTAGTGCAACTTCAACCAGTATGGCTCTTTTTCCAATCACTTCTCAAGACCAATATTTTATTATTTCTAAAACTACATTATGTAACGCAAAACAAACAAAGAAACAAACAAACTCCCTCCCAAAAAAAACCCAAAAAAAACTATCACATGGAGAACAACTTCAAACTACTTTGTTCATCTGTGATTTCATTGCCAGATACGTACATCTTCATTTTTTCTAGTTGTGTTAACTTTACTCCACAGAACTTTGACAAGATTGTATGTGAAGAATCAGTGTCTCCTGTTCAATACCATATGCTTCTAAAAACTATTTGTTTTCCATTATTTGTTAAATCCTTTAGCTAATTTTCTTCAAACATTTTGGTCAGTGTCACATTGAATAGGTTGAAGACAAAGAGTTCTTGAGTGGAACAGCCACAAGGTCATGCTTTTCCACTGAACCACAGCAGAAGGTTGTAGCAGACATTTTATGGGGAGAACTCTAATGAAACACTTGTGAGTTAGCAGAGCTATGATGATGTTCTACAAAAGCCATACAATTATGTGTTATAAAGTAACAATCACAATTGGCACTATTGATGGCAATCACAAAAGAAAAGCTAAAAGCTAAAGAGTATGATGGACTAATTTGTAAACTTTTCTTCTCTGATTCAAGGTTGAGATAATTTGGCACATATTCCCTGTTACTTGTATTGCAACTACCTCTGCCCATGTTATAGTGATAAAAGTCTTGATCTACAGATTTTTCATTTCATCACCAAATTTCAACTCTGTCAAGCAAATAGAGGCCATGTCTGCATGCTGTATGAGACAGCTTTTCTGGTTTCTGTGTGTTGGGGAATGCACAAGCCATATCCCATCCACATATTAGGACAAGTTATCAGTATGTAAAAGCCTTCTCCGGTACTCTGAGATACAGAAGAGTGGATCTTTGGAGCACAGGAGCCATTATCTGTTAAGAGTGCAGATCTGTTTGTCTAGGATACATGGCTTAGGAATGCAACAACAGCAAAGTTAGTGACAGCCACAGAAAGAGAAGGACAAGAACCAGTGCTGGAAAAAACCTCAAGCTTTCTCTTTTTTTTCCAGATTTCTGCATATACGTATCTTTGAGTCTGCTGTAAGACAGAGGAAGAGCAAAAGCGCTTCAGAACTCCAGATATAATTACTGTCAGTCTGAAAACAAGGAACAGTTATAGGTTGACAAAGAGCAGAAGTTAATCTGTGCTATAATGCAGTCAAGAACTGCAGTCCAAAGGTTGTCTAGTTAATAAGCTAATGATTTAGGCTGTGTCAAAAATTTCTGTGATATTTCTGCAGTGCAGACTTGTCTTGTGAAGATCTTCCAGATTCATGAAAATTGAAAATATTCAAATGTTTTTTATTAAGTAAAATAGATTTCAAAAAGGACACACTGTACGAACGTCATAGCTATATCCCTAATTTTGCTGTAATGTGATTAGATGAAAAATAATTGTGTCCTTATCCAAATTTATCCCATTCAATGAAGTAGTCATCATTTTTGACCTAATATTTATCAGCTGTTTAACATCAGATGCCAAAACACTCCTGTTACTTTTTTGTTCTAATATTCCATTGATTTTATAGTCTCTATCTTTTTTTAAAAAAATGTAATTTCTCATCACTGCCTAAATTATTCTAGATTATTTTGAAACTCTCTTTCGTGGTTGTAAATAATCACGGTATTCCAAAAACTACTTGTTGAGGTTTCACCCTGATAGGTAGCCAAGCTCCACAGAGGCACTCATCTACTGCAAGATGGGAGAAAAAATTGGAAGGGTAAAAGTGAGAAAAGTGGTGGGTTGAGATAAAAACAATTTATTGGGGAAAACAAAACCTGTGCACACAGGCAAAATAAAACAAGGAATTCATTCCCTACTTCCCATTGGCAGGGAGGTTTTCAGCCATCTCCAGGAGAGGAAGGCTCTGTCATGCCTAACGGTTACTTGGGAAGCCAAGCACTATAACTATGAACAATCCCCCTTCCTTCTTGTTTTCCTAGATTTTATTACCGAGAATGACATCAGATGGTGTCATGCTTGGGTCAGTTGGGGTCATCTGCCCCTCCCATCTTCTTGTGAAACTCCAGTCTCCTTGCTGGCACAGCTGCATGGGAAACAGAAAAGGCCTTGACTTTTTGTAAGAACTGCTCAGCAATACCTAGAGCAGAAGTATGTTAACAGGTTTTTCAACACAAATCCAAAACATAGCCCCACACAAGGTTACTATGAAGAAAATTAACTCTGACCAAACTGTATTGGCCAACACCAGCACACCACTGTATGGTAGGGACCAATACAGTGCTGCATTAACAGAATACAATTTTTGTAGTCTACACTGTGCATAGGGACTGTTGTTATAGGCTGCCATTAGCTAAGTATTTCAGGCTTTGTTCATCCTCAAACCTACTTCAGGAAAATGTTTATGAGAATATGTTGCATTGCTCTGCTGCTGTCCAGAGAGCTGTTCCGAAAGAGCTACTGCCTGTTTTGTCCCTGCATTGTGCTGTTAGGACAGGTGAAAGAGGAAGAAGAAAAAAAGTAAGTAGTTATAAATCTTCTTCTAATTGAACCCAATCTTCAAAAATTACATGTAAAAGGTTGTAAACATGTAAAAAGTTTAAATCTTGTTTGAAAAAAACAAATGTGTAACAGAAAAAATTTAAAAGGAGCAGGTGACTATTTTAACTATTTTAACTATTTTAAAAGATTAAACCAATAACTCTTGACAAGGTTTTTGAAACAATCTTACTGAAACGACACGAGAAACATCGTAACAGAAATTTATATTTCAAGTAACTGTAATGGCTGGCTTTTTGTAAGGAGGTTATCCCTAACAAAACATATAGTCATTTTCTGCTATGAATATACATCCTTTTTAGTGCTATACAGCTGATAATCTAAGGGGTTTTTCCATGTCATTAATGTATGTAGAAGTATTTAGGTAAGCGTAATATAAATTTTGCAGCAAAAGAAAATAATGACAATTACTTTTTCATTCTTGCATCTTTCGAAACAATAATAAAAATTATACCCAGCAATCTGAATACTTCAGTTCAGAAGTTTTTGCTTTGCAGCACATCAACCCATATTTTGAGACACATAGGTATATGAAAACTGAGCTACACTCGCAGTATAATGCAATTCTGGGAAGTCATCCAAATCTGGGAATGCACATCAAAAATTGATAGATAACTCATCTCATAATCAACTAAGAAAAGCATACAACCAAGGAGTTTGAAGTTGAGATTCTGTATTTTATAAAAATAATGCAGGAGATTTTCCTGTTTCCTTAATAATAGTGTCAGTTTGTATTCTTTGAAAGACCCCTTTCTATTTACAGTTGATTTATTAACAGGCAATACAGTTCAAAAAACCTTTTATGTAGCCAAGATTTCTTCTATGCAAATATTAAAGATTTGTAGACAGATCCACAAGACAGAGTGGTGTTGTCTACTGTTTAAAATCTGCCATTGCAAAGCTACAATTAAGCAATGTCTCATTACTTGCGAAATCTTTCCAGCCTAACAGTCTTTCTGCTTCAGTAGTTTACTAGTTTCCTTCTCCTGGAATCCGAAGGTTATTTGAAAAGCAACAGACAGGAAATTTGTCTTTGCAGGAGGAGTAGACTAGGCAAACAGTTTAAAAAGGACGAATTCTGGAAGTAGCAGACTTGAGTGTTTAAAATAATATTGGAAATTGCTTTCCAGCGATGTTTATGTTCTCTGGCTTCAAGAACATGTAGTGCAAGATGATGAGTGTCAGCTAATAAATATGACAACTTCAAGAGGGAGTCATGAAATGGCCATAAAAAGTCCTGGTAAATACAGCAGTACCCAGAAATCCCAGAACTTCCAAATCATAGATTTGTAACAACTGAGGAAGTGGTAAGATATTAAATGTGCAGCTATTCTTTCACATCTGTAGCAAGTTACTTGCCACGGGAAATAATCTGCAAGTCAGGTTTTCTTCTTGGGATTTTTGCCTTTCTGATACTGAGGTCTGTGTGATGTCCATAACACAGTCCCTCATTTCAGGTTACATGATCATTTATGGAGCTTTTATCAACAAATCAACTTAAATAATATACTTAGCTTCAGGTATAATGAGCACTGATTGCAAAGGGTTCTCTTAAAAACTTCTATTTAACCTCTAAGTTATTTCTTGCAATTAAATGGGTCATTTCAAGAGTAAAGTTCATTATTATACCAGGTAGAAGAAAATGATAATTTAATCTTCTCAAGTACAATTTGCCCTGTCCCTGTGCAGATCACTGCTGTCAAAAGCCAAAATGCACCACACAGTTTTTAACATTTTTGTTAGCAGCTGAATGATAAAATCCATGGTTAATTGCAGCAAATAAAGTCCTCCAGAACCGTAAAGGAACAAAAACCACAGGCACTCTGTACCTACATATTTTGAAGCAATATGTTTAATGTAATATGCACATACAAAATATCCAAAACCCAATAACCTCTAATAAAGATAAAATCTGAAGTCTTTTTTGGAGAAGTTTAATACAATAGAGAAGAACAAAACAGTTGGATAAATTTGTTTCAAAACGTCATTCACTCCTTGTCATGGAGTTTAAATTAAATTCAAATCAATTTCTGATCTCATCTTCCTATCACTTTCTGTGAGGACATTTTGAACCTGAGGCTAAAATTGATGGAACCAACAATTTGTAGAACAGCTTGCCTTACCTTTAAGAAGGCTCATGCATATCAAAACAATAAAAAGATATAGGGCTAGAGCCAGAGGCAGACAGGAGAAAAAAGTATCCAAGCAAAAAGCTGTGTATATTTCTGTGTTCTTTGGGAATGTTGTTTTTATGTTAAATTTCATCTCCTGTAAGTAAATGTCATTCAAAATATTGAAATGACTGACAGGTAATGAGAAACTGTGCCAGGGGAATATGACTAAAGCAAGAGGTGAGGTGGGACAAGGCAAGGAGAGGGAGATGGAGAGAGACAGGGACAGGGAGAGGGAGGGGAAGAGGGGAGAGGGAGAAAGGAGTAGACTCCTTTCAAGCAGGAGGCAAAGGGAGGTTTCTTTCTAATACTACTTTCTAATCCAGTTGAATTCTGCACACAACAAGGTACATCTTTTATTTCATGTAGTATTTGAGACTATAAAAGACACTCTGACCTCATTAGAGAGGAAAAATCAGGAATTAGACATCTGTATGATGAATTACAGAGTTGAAGAAAACTGTAGCAGATGCTATATGGTATAACATGGATCAAATATCATTTTTGCAATATAATTACAACTGCAGGTATTATAGTCAAATGGAAAGTTAAGCATGTTGGTTACAATTTGAAAGGGACAGAAAGAAGCTGAACTCGAAGACTTGATTTGCACATTAATTTCTGAGTAGTTATCTGTGCACTGCAGGAGCTGTACATGAATACAGGATTGTGAATCCTGTGTTATGAATCATTGAATGTTCTGATAAGCAGGGTAGAGATGATGACTAACTATTATATATAAATACATTTTTTTATTAATTACAAAGTAATAAAATGCATTTGTTAGTGAAAATATAGGTTGTCGTGTAGAAGATGCTTCCACATAGAAGATAGTTCCATCACTAAAGATAAATAATGAAGGTTACAGTAAGAAGTAAAACATGACAAGTTGTGTGTATCTTAGAAATGCACTGCAGAATGAAATAAGCAAGATGGCAAGTGAACTGAATATGCTAATGATAAAAAATATAGGTGACATCCCAGGTGCTATTTTACATCAAAACTCTTCTTCTCTCCCTATCTTTTCCAAACCTGTCTTTATAAAATATTCATAGCAGTTTCAAGGTGCTGAAAGAGGGGTTTTAAAGTTTTGTTTTAGAAAGGACTTCAAGATGCAATTATAGTAGTCCAATCTATTAATTTGTGTAGGTCAATCAATGTTCCTGAAAACAAAACATTTTTTTTTCATATATATACTTTGTTCTTCTTCAGGAATGTTATCTTATTTTAATTTTATCTCCCAGAAATAAATGCCATTCACAGTATTGAAATGATAGATAATGAGAAACTGTTCTCAATAAATGGGCAATATGACAAATGCAATTCCGTTGATTTACAGTACCTGAGAATCTGACTCAATAAAGAAATTTTTGTTTCCTTTTTTTTACATTTACTTGTGCTGTGAAGAAGAAAACACAGGAACCATATGGTAAAAAAAAATCAAGTCGCTCAGACTCTTGTTTTTTTCAGATGTTGCTCAGGAATGCAGAATAAAAAGAGAAAGAAATGGTTTGTTAGCAATGAGAAAATAATTTAAGAACAAAACAGCCAAAACCACTGTTCCTCTGAAACCCTGCTGCAGCAGTTTGGCCTGGATACAAACTTCTGGGTAATTTGAGATTGAACATTTACTTCAGAAACACAGAAATAAACATCAAAGTATAATTGAGGCCATAGAGTTAATCATGCTACCATTCTCATTTGTATTTGTCAGTTGAAAAGCTTTAATGGCAATGAAGTTGTTATATTCTAAGAGACATATTTTAGGCAGTAGATCCAAAAGCAGCTGAGCTTACTCAAAATCACTCCAAAAACCTTTTTTCTTTTTTCTGAGAGCAGCTGTATTCAATGGGCATACTGTTCCAATGCCTTGCAAAACATTACAATAACTAGTTCTACAAGACAGAAGGAAATTTGTCTACATGCAGAAAAGAACGTGAAATCATAGTAGGAACATTGTTCTGGTTCAGTATAAGCTAGATGTAAAACCTAACCCTAAGACTAATAGGGAGAACTATCTTACGAAAGTGCTTCAAATGGCCTTAGAACTATGAAAAGTATGTAAAATTACCTCGTTCAGATTTTACACAAGATTACCTAAGCTAAATTTGAGATTCAAGCTCAAAATCAAGACTTGAAATCATGGTTTGCAACTGAATTGCATTTTTCCCCTTTCTGTCCAGCTTATCTTGTCCTTCACCCCATATTAGTGACCTACTCAAATAACAGTTCAGAGATCATTTGTAGCCCTGAGAAGAGAAGGGTTTAAGAGAAATCCTTCTCATCAGTATTTCTTATTAATTAGATTGAGTTATACATTTAGCATTCTGGCGGCAATATATTTCATTGCACGTCATTGGTAAAAATACTCCTCATTTAATCATTCTTTCTTCCTGTTTATAAGAATGGGATAAGGTGATGAAAACTGTGCAGTCCAGTGTTCCTAAGTTAGGTACTGCCATATTTGAAAAGCAGATTTTAGTGTGAGCCATGGTGATTCTGACAATCTAACTCTCTTGCCTGGGTTCCTCATAGGGTGAATGTAGAGAAAAAACAGCTATGATGTTTGAATGCTTTGGGAGTTAAGCACTTGCATTAGATTGCTCAAATGGAATAATCTGGGCAAACACCTCTAAGAAACTAAAATTCAGATATCCCCAAAGTTGTAAAGATCTCAAACTGAGATAATGTATTTTGGAAAAAAAATTGGTTTGCTCACTTATAGTTGAAAAAGAGACTGTTTCATATTACTTAGCAGTTAAAGCATCAATGAGGGACATGTTATTCCTTCATCAAGGATTGTATCTTGGTCTTTTCCTGTTAATGTAAGTTTTATGTTTTGGGATATACAGGTACACTGTTTCAGTGCATGGTATCTAAGGGATACTGTGTTAATTCTGTTGCTCTACAGACTGCTAGTCACGTCATCACCTGAGAAAATCTATGCTGCAGTTGAGCACTCCTTAAAATGTCTGCAGCAACAAGCAGACCACGCTATGTCGAAAGAGTACACAGTCTGTGTTGTTACCTAAGGTTGAACCTTCTACATTTGACCTAAGTGCAGCCAGAATTATTTTGCCTGGATCTATCTTATTGGAATTAATCTATTTGTTGCTGAAGCAATTGACAATTCAGAATTCTGCTAATCTGGAGCTGTTCTGAAACTTGTTTGAGATCTCCAACAATTTACAGGGAATCTGATTTATATTATTTATCTTTTGAGAGTCTTGAAGCATGAGCAAAAGAGTGAGTAGTCAGTGTCTCATTTTGGCCTGATACTTCTACAATTATTATTTTCCTTACTTATCCACTGCAATAAGAAAGGAAATAAAATTAAAATCTTCCATGTTCCTCAAGGTTTCCCCTTACATGGAATATCGACTCATTTAAGTCAGAAAAGATCTCCAGAGGTCATCTAGTCCAACTTCTTACTCAGACCACATCCAGCAGGTTGCTCAAGGGCATGTCCAGTTGGTTTTTAAATATCTCAGAAGATGCAGGTTCCACAGTCTCTCTGGGAAGCCTGTAACAGTGTTTGACCACCTTTATGGCAATTTTTTATTATATAGAAGGATTTTATTTCATTTCCTTATCCCGTGTTCCAGCTTGTGTCTGTTATCTCTTGCTTTCCACGCTGCACAGCTGAGAAGTTTGGCTCTGTCTTCTCTAGTTTCTTGCCTTAGTTGCTTGTAGGTAGTGATAAGACCCCCCTTTGGCTCTCTTCTCCAAGCTAAACAATCCCCATTCTTTTAGCATTTCCTCATGTGGCATGTGTATAAACACCCTCAAATGATCTTGGTAACTCCCTGATGATCTCACTCCAAAGTGCCTTTCCTTATGCCACTTTTATGAACAGAGCCTCTTATGTGTATGCATCTGCAGTTCTTTTATATCAATTCAAGTAAAGAAAAAAAAAATCAGTCTTTTCATTTAAGTCCTGGATTGTTTACCAGAAAGGCATTCTGCTCTCCACTCCCTCAAATAGAAGTTACACAGCATTGACTATTATACAATTAACAAATGTCACTGAACGCTCTCAGACAAATTATCTTACAAAGTAGTTTGAACAAATTGTACTGAATTAATAACTAGTCTTAACATTGTATACGCTTCTTCCTCTGGTTGCGAGGTATATAGAGCAGAATAAATGATTGCCTACATATATACATATATGAACAACTTTAATTTGAACCTTTAATTTCAGTGCAAGTAAGCTATAAGAGTTCAGACTCCTTGCAGCCAAAGTTTAATGAAGTGCTATAGCTTAGGTAAGTTTGATTGTTAGTTTTAAATTTAACCCTAGTATTAAACACTGAAGCAATGTGGGGTTTTTTTATACCTATCTTAACTTTTACAAAATAAATTATTTGTACCAGTCTACACAGAATACAAAACAGGGAACAACTGAAAAAGGTTTCTTTTTAGCAGTCAGAGTTTATTTTAATGGCCACATTTCTTTAAATCAAGACTACTCCCATTTTGTAAGCTTTCTATATTGTGAACAGTTGGTCTATTTAATGAGTTAGGAGACTTCATGAATTTTAGAATGGAATAATTCAATTACAGAGTGATTTGGGTTGGAAGAGACCTTAAAGGTTGGAAGAGACTTTAAAGATTGCCTTGTTCAACCCCCCTTCCATGAACAGGGATACCTTTGAGCAACCTGGTCTAGTAGTAGAAGGTGTCCCTGCCCATGGCTGAGCAGTTGGAAGTAGGTGACTTTTGAGTTCCTTTCCAGCCCAGACCATCCTGTGATCTCTTGTGCTTGTGATGAATGAGCCATATATTTACCCACACACCCTTAAAAAAATCCATCTGGTCATACAGTCTTTCTGTAGAATTTGTATAACTTTCCTACTAACAATATCTCAGTTATCTGTTACTTGAGTAAAGTGCACCAGAAAATCAAGGGATTTATGTATAGATACTTTACAGGTTCTGTTGCCTTTTTTTTTTTTTAGCCGACTCTACTTCTGTAATTCTTGCCTCTACGACAGAAGAAAAAAAAGGAAAGAAAAAAAAAACAGCATCATTTTGCTAAAAGCTATGAGCAGTTCTATGTTCCAGATGATATTCTAATTTGATCAGGGGCTGTAATGCAAACCTCTAAGTATTGACTGTGAAATATATATTGTATTGATAATACTAAATGTATGATCTGTCATATCAGATCTTCAAAGAGTTCAAACAACTGTAGAAAATCCAAAAGTTTGATTTAGATCTTAATATTGGTTGAGGCCACGTATAAGGTTTGACTTACTCTTCAGTAAGAGGAAACACAAATGTTTTATCAGCAAAATGAAATATTAAAAAAGTTAACAACACTGACAACATTGGTTACTACATTTGTTTACTACAAAAAAAAAGTCATATACTTAGTTGAGCTTTGAATAATATATAATGGCAAAATCTTTTTTTTTCCCTATGTTACATTTTCCGCTGGACCTGAAGCACTGCCAAGCAGTAACTTGATCATTTTGTGCAAATGAAATATCTATCCAGTCATTCCAGATGGTTAGGCTGAGAAACATCCCATCTAATTTTAGGCAGATAATCAAGGTGCTTCCTCTTGAGTTGAGGAATTTTTCCCATGACTATACATGAAGGGAGCACAGATCTAATGCTAAGAGAAAATGTTAACTACCCTTGGCTCTTCTTCGTCAGTCTGGACAGAAATGTGGAGCCTAGAATACTAAACCCACAACAATATGATCTATATGCAGGGAGTTCAGTTTCTAGTCAGTTAATTTTGAAAAGAGTATGAAAAAAAAATTAAATATGATAGAAGTTTAGGGGCCTAGCACAAGAGCTTGATGAACTTGGATATCAAAGGACTACTCAACTTCCCTTCAAAAAATTGTTCATATAGGAAAATCATAGATCTTCAAATATTCTACTTGCTCTTGAGGTCAAAATGAAAAAGCTCTAACTCAAAGACAAACTGGTGTTTCACAATACCAAGAAATGAAAGAAGGCATAACAAATAATGGAAACATTTGGTTACACAGCAGTTTCAAAGCAGTAATCCTCAGACATTAGTCAGAAATCCCTTGGAGAGAAAAAAACTTTTAATTGCTTTTATCATCTGTTTCTTCATCTCAGATTTTGAAAGGACAGGTCATTAAGTACAGAAGGAGGACATTGTATTGCAGCTATTCTATAGAGATTATATTGCATCTACTCCCAGCAGAGAAATATATAGAGCCAGTTGCACAGTACCAAAGCTCAGTATTTACTCTTTGAAGACCTTAATTAGTTGAAGTCCATGAGGAAAGTGAAAGCCTGTTATAGCTAAATCTTAGGTTACTCAGTCATGAGTGAAAATATATATTTAATTAAATAAATTCTGTGCACTATATAGTACACCTACTAAAACTATGAAAACTGTTGCTATGAGGTTGCTTAAATAGTCAATATTCATACTGAAATGATCATTTATATATCTAATTACTGATAAAGGATGGCATAAACCCACTCAAGAAATCAAATCACTTTATTTATTAATAAACTTTTTGTGCCATTTTCTCTGTAGCTCCATTTCAGAAATTTGATGGAATATCAATGATCTTTTCTTTTATTGACAGATCTATTTTGAGATATAAGATAAATATAAAATATTAAAAAATAAAGAAAATAATTTAAAAGTACTAGTATCTTATGGAATGTTTACTTGATTTTAATATAATTATGTTAATTTTATTTAATAAAATGTTAGATCACTTTTTTATTCTGCAGAAATTGACATCTTATTATTTTCAGGGAAAACATAAGTAAAGAGAGATTAGCACTGAGAAGGAAATTTGTAAAAAGTAATCAGACAAATTAAGTAGTTGCTTGGGTTTTATTCTTATTTCAGTTTCTATAAATATCTGTGGTTTTCTGTTTGCAGTTTCTTTGCTCAGTCTTAGAGTGAAGTAAGCATATAGGACTGAAATTCTGTATATAAACTGACTATCATGGAGTTTCTTGCAGACTGTTAATAACATCAGTTAAAATCAGTTTTGTGGGAGGAACAAGTAGGCAGCTTCCAGAAGCATCATATAAACATACTATCTTCCCGTAATCAGGATTTTTCTGAGGCTTCCTGAGCAAAGAAGTGTCTTTTACATGACTATTGAAAACTTGAATAATTAATTTCTCTGTAACTTAACAGGGTATAAAGTTCATGATTTCAAATTAAATTAATTCAAAATATTTCTAAGATAATTCGTGCAAGTATTAATCTATACTTTCCATTTGAACAGGCCTTTTTAAGAATTTAAGCCTCGATGACTAGGTTTCAAAAGGAAAAAATCACTGATAGAATTTTTTCTCCTCAAAATTATGCAAGTAATTCATATAATACTGCTTCTTTTCATCCATTTTAATACCCATTCTAATCTCAGTTTTATGATTATGTACATGAACTGTATGTGCTGAGACTGATCCTATTGATTGCAACTCATTCTAGTTACAGTATGTGATTTAGGTGCAAGTAAATATATGCAGCAACAATTCTTCTGTAAATATATGCAGCATAAATTCAGTTTCAAGTTTAATTCAAAAGTTTGCTCCCTCCCACAGCTGTTTTCAGGAAACTTATATGAAGATGACTGAGACATAGCTGACAAGGAGGCAAGAGGTCAATACAGAACAAGCAATTTGATTTAAATTATTTAAAATAATATATGCATTATATGTTCCTCATGCATTTTCCCATCTTCTATACTGTAAGCATTGAAGACAACTTATCATTCAATCAAATATTTGAAAACATTACCGTTAT
Source organism: Pachyramphus minor (assembly GCA_013397135.1). Classification (NCBI taxonomy): domain Eukaryota; kingdom Metazoa; phylum Chordata; class Aves; order Passeriformes; family Tyrannidae; genus Pachyramphus; species Pachyramphus minor. Next base: position 33,881 of record VYXB01004900.1, read on the forward strand.
AGTTACCTTTCTTCTTGAATGTTTCTGTCTCTTCAAATATTGGCAGTTCTTCAATTACTGCAAACAGTGTTCATTTAAATGAGTGATCTGAACTTGTAATCATAACTCTAATTACTTTTCTTACAAGATATTATTATTGTATCTACAGAAAAAGATTTACGGTTATATGCAAGATGAACCTAAGGCACTGATGTATCTTTTAAAAGCAAAGCTTTAAAAATCTAAGGCATTCAAAAGTGCAAGAATCAAACAGTGGTGTCTGGTTTTCCTGTCTGGAAAATAAAAATAGAACCTTGATTTACAAGTTTATATTTCTGGTTTACAAGACTCAGTAACCACAGAGGTCATACTTAAGCTACCTGGGAATGCATATTGGAAGACCCCAATGCTTTATATTGACCACTGCTCTGATTATATGAAGTTCTCCTTCATAGCTCTAAACCTGCTAAAAGTTCAGAAGCTATTTCAAATAGTACGGGAACAAAGTCCTATTAAAAAGTTTTTCAAGCTAAAAAATAATAAAATAAAAAGCTTGAATTCCTCCTCTTTTTTTCCTGCAGTAGACAGTAAACCTGAAAGTTTTACTTTTGTCTGCCTGATTTTACAAAGTCTCCTCCAGCATGCTAGTCTGGATGATAACCTTTCATGCAGAAACATTTTGTGGAAAAGTGTAAAATAAAATTTTTTTCCTCATCTTTCAAGAGTAAGCATGGATTTGAACCAGAATTAAAAATGGAGATAATTCTTACCAATGGACATCATTACATTCTTGATTTCACCATTAGACCCTGTACTTTACAAGTTTCCTTACAGCAGGAATTCCTGGCACATTTTATCTGATCTTCAGAGCTACTGCAAAAGCAAAACCAGTGTTTCAAAAAGCATTGTTTTGTAACTTAGGAACAGATGAACAGAACACAAGAGAATTAAATTCTGGTCATTGTATGCTTTGGGTACCTAAAAAAAAAAAAAAANATAAAAGCATCAGTAACAATTTGGGCATCTGCAGATGTGTCAGTACCTCAGCTCATTTCAAAGAACTACTCACCTCCAAAATAATGCAATTTAGGAGAAATCTATGTTTTACATTTTTACTTTTTAAGGAGCTGCACTAAAATTTTTTTTTATATATAATAATTTATTAAATTTTATATAGAGTCTGCATGACGCAATAAGGAAACTGAACGTTTTAAATCTTTTAAATCATATATAACTTGGCAATGCAGTCTCTTATAGACTTAATTTTTAAGAAAGTGACATTCCATATATACTTTGCCTTTTAGCTATATACTTGATTTTTAAAGCCTTTATTCATCTAAGTGCCAAGAATATTTAGTTTGAATGTACATCTCACTGTATTTCAGATATAAAAAATATTATGTCTCATAGAAACATGTGCAGTTTTCCCTTCTGCACATTTGTTAGGTTAGAAAATAAAGTTGATTTGTCTCATATAGAGAGAACATCTCAAATTAGACTTTGAAGGAAGACTAATATCTAAAGGTTTCATGCATCTCATAGCTTTCTATGGGATGTTTTCTACCTGCAGATTCTGCTCAGTACACAGTCCTCTTAACACCTGACACATCCTCCTCTGACACTTCCAGAGGTAGTTGCACATCAGCACACTCTTATGGGAACTGTTGCCATTCTCATCAGCTCCAGAGATAAACACAGATTTACTTACCCATCTGTTACATCCTGTCATTATTCCTAAAGACTTGATTCCTCAAAGTTTTGAATCCCATTCATAACTAAAATATCAATTCATTCCAATTCTGGAGCTTTTATTTACAAAAAAAAAGAAAGAAATTTCCTTTTTTTTTCTAAAAATGCATTTTTGAAAAACAAAATTAACAAGTGTTATCTTAGCCACAATTAGTCAATAGCTTTGCAATGCTTTCACTGAACAGAAGTAAGCTATATTTATAGATGCCCATTTGCAAAAAAGCGTAAAATAAAATTTTGAGCTGCCTAAGATCATCTACATTGTTTGTTTGGTTTTGTGCGTTTTTGTGGGTTTTCTTTGCAGGCCACACTGATATTTCTCACTTTCTTTTCTCTTTGCCTTATGTAATTTTATTTATGAACTATGGTTGAAGAAAAAGGAAATGTGGATAATAATGATAAGAAGAAAAGCACTGAAAAAAGGGAAGTACAGAAGAAAATAAAGAAGAATTGACCTTTGAGTCTTTTCTTATAAGAAACTGAGGACAGATAAAAAATGACAGAACAGAAAAAAGAAACATAATCGTGATGCAAGAGGAAACTGAAAAATCCCCAAATGTATTTATTGTTGATCTTATTGACTACTAATGTCAGCAGTTGCATCAGCGTTACATAGACTTCCTACAGTATGCCTTATTCTCAGTGTCAAACATTTAGAAGATTGAGTCCAGAAGTTTCAATTCTGAAATTTAGTTGCAATTTCATTTTAGTGACCTCATTTGCAGACACATTTTGGAAATGGCATTATGAAGCAACAGTTAATTGCAATATTCAATATATAGATACTATGCTCGCAGGTGAACCAAAAATGCAATGGGAGACATGTAGTGTCAATCCTCTATTAAACTGAAAATGGACTGTGATTAACAAAGAATATTACTATTTTTAGTGCCTGACACAACATATACTGGAAGCAACCCACTGAAAAATTTCTGTAACATATCTGATTGTCTTATCCGCAAGGAGTTTAAATTTTGAAAAATGTAAGGCATAGATATATAATACACTATAAATCAATTCTGCCTATTTTAATGCATTAAAAATAAATGAAACCTAAAATGACTATAAATATGGAGGCCAGTGGAAAGTAATCTCCCCAGATTCTAAATTTCTTTGTATGCTTCCTATAGAATACCAGATATGTGAAGTACTGACGAATAATTCTTCAGTTCAAGGTCTAAGCTGAGGAACCCTGTAAAATTTGACTTTTGCCTACTGAAAGCTAATGTATTTGAAAGCCTGAAACATTTGTTGCATTTGACAAGTATTGTGGAGAAACACCAATAAATATTGAAATGCATAATTGTGCCATGATAGGGAAGTTACCATGTTTCTAAATTATTTATCCTGTTAAATCAAAAGCTGTCAATTTGGATTCCAACACCTTGCTTTATCAAACAACATGTTTTATATGCCAAACTCTCAAGCAAAAAAATATTAGAGAAGAAAATGGGAAGAGTGTTTAATCTTACTATAAATATTATGTCTTTTCTTGTCCATTTTCACATGTAATTCTTCACATTTTTGTCCTTTACAGGAAAAGAAAATCAGCTGTCTTTCAGATTTTTTATAATATGTTTGGACAAAAATTTTTCAACTATTCAAACTAAAAATATTTTTAAAGGATTAGCTCTTTAAGATGTCTCCCTTTTATAAGCATCCCCATTCACTCCTCCAGGCATTTAAGGAGGAAGCTTCTTTCCTTGACTTATCTTGAGGGATGAATGCCCTGACTTTGGGTTCGTAGTTGTTCTTGGCCAGCCCCGGGGCAAGCAGAGTCTTCTGGTACAGATGGAGTTACTGGGTCCTTGACCTGTTGTTGTTCCTCTGCTGCTCACCAGGCCTTAGTGGCTGTGGTGGTATAACAACCCAACATCCCCCGAACAGTATTCAAGTTCTAAAAATTGAAAGATTATTTGGTCAGATTGGAGGCACAGGGTACTCAGGGTAAGAGCAACATTCTTGGGAGCAGGAAGGCCAGGAAGGGCCAGCACTTCAGCTGCAAGCTAGGAGCCATTCCAGTGAAAAAATGTCTAGCTCATTTTAGGAAGGGCATAAAAGGAAAAGAATTGAAGCCAGGTGCTCTGAACCAGAGGGCTCTGGAATGAGGATGGTTTTCTGGGGCACATGTTGAAGGTGACAGAGGTTGTCACAGCTGGTACAACTCTCTGAAAGGAGTCATTTACCTCCCCTTGACCCAGACCTCTGTCTGAAAAATGGAAACAACATATTGCCTTATGAAGGTTTAAAAAATGCATAATATAAGACAGATACTTGGAAATCATGCTACTCTTGTAACAAAAGAAGAAAGCATTTCTAATTGTGAACAGTGTTTCTTTATACGGTTGTCAAAACCATTTAAGACTTGTACACTAAGTCATTAGAGGACCTCTGTCTCCCTCTGTTTGCATGTTTCATTTCCATCTGAGGAAACAAAGTGCACTTTTGGTGCATATATATATGTATATATGTACTAGTGACAATGTCAAAGGATTTGAAACTGGAAAGGACCCTCCACACTGAGAACTTGTGATGTGCTCTTCAGGAGCTTAGAACAGTCTTGTACATATGGCAAGTAGTCCTATGGCTCAGCTTTGAGATATTTTGGGGAGAAAGTGACAGCAATAGTAAGGCTGGGCTCCATTTTTTACTTTTTTTTTTTTCTTTTTTTTCACTATATAGTACAAGACAAAGGATAGTAAGCGAGATAACCTTTCTCTAAACCACAACCTTGATACAGGTTTTCAAAGGAATTATGACAATTGTGATGTATACTGAGAATACATAGATTTGTTTGAATGACTCATTTTCTGGCACACTGAGAGAAATTGTTTCCTGTCAGGATAGATCAAACAACTTGTTATAAAGAACTATAGAAGGCATATATAACAATTTGCCTTGCAAAGTAGTGTATCAGTGGTGTATCATCGTCAGTGTAACTGCCCACAGCAGTTATAAAAGCACTGCAGGAACCAGGAAGCAAGCACCTGTTTTTAGGACAAACCTCATTTTCTTTGGATAACTAAATAATTAAATTAAGTAATAATAACTATGCTATTAGAAAAATATTTTGTTACCATTTCACACATACTACATTGAGATTTATGAGAAGCAGCTGATGTCTAGGTTAATATAGCAAATGTCAACTCAGTGACAGAATTTCCTTCTTTGCATCTCATAGAAGTACTGTATATTGTAACATCTGAAAGAAATATAAATGGAAATAGTCACAAACTTTCATGTGGAATTTTTCAATTTAAAAAGTCATGATTTATTGAAACAATCTCTCAGTAAGACTGTCACTGAATTTTCTGGGTAAAAATAAGTTTATGACTGTTAAAGTTTTATAGCTTTTAAAATCTATTTTCTGGTCTTCAGAAGAAAAATACTCTTAATATTAAAATATAAATAAATTTATAAAGTGAGAAATAAAAGCCAAAACTAAGAATGTTTTAGAAATTACTAAAGCAGAATGTTCTGATTAATCTTTACAGATGTTTTTCTTTCTTGTATTTTCATTAAGATATATTTCTCACATATTCAGTGTTTCTTTCCAACTCAGAAAGAAGCAATGTAATTCCTTAAAAGCAGGGAACTAATGTCATTATAGATACTCTAATGGTTTTCCAGATAATTGCATAGAGCTGGCATGTCTGACCAAGAATCATGTAAGGAGAGGAGCAGCAAATGGGTACTTCAAAGAGCTCTGCATGTCTACATTTACGAAACAGAATCCTGCATTTTCAGGCACTGCAAGACAAAATTATTTGATGGACATATGTAAACATATCTTGACATTCAACTGCACCACTTCTTTTGACTTTTGTTTGCTTCTTCCCAAAAACCGATCCGCTCTCCTTAAGTCTAAAGCTAAATAAACAAGGGAATTTGAATAAAGATTACTTATTTCTACTCTGATCAAGTTACAAGACTCAGCTGTTTGATGGTATTTAACAATTTCATTATATTGATCTCAGGTTTTTGATGGGTAGAACATGCAAATCAAAACTTTAACATCACACAGTTCTTTATCATCATCATCATCATGGCTTGGCTTTGCGAAAGAAGATTTCGAAGGGCTCTACCCACGCTTGCTACAGACTTGCTGATGGTTGAAATGGCCAATGCGCGACAGACAAGTCTGGTTGCAAAAGGCACAGCAGAGAGGCTCCGCAGGTGGTATCGACTGGATGTGATTCTTTCCGCGTTGTCTTTTCTCCTCAAGAGTGATCCTGCGTGAGTTCTCAAAGGAGGCAGCAGCGTTATAGATGGTTTGTCTCCAGACCTCCTGATTGGAGGCCAGAGTAGACGAATGGTGATGATCAATATGGCCAAGGCTGAGATGTTGTTTCAGGGAGTCCTTGTATCTCCTTTTCGGGGCTCCTCTCTTGCAGCAGCCAGTGGCGAGTTCACCATAGAGCACGAATAGTTCTTTATGAAGTAAAATGAAAAGTAAACAGAAATTAAGGAGAAAAAAAAAAAAGCTGAACTCTTCTGAAGAGTGTTGCTCTGGTTTTACATGTCATATCTATCCATAATCTGATATTATCAAACACATTAAAATTTGAATACGCAAGAAAATCAGCTATAGGACCTTTCTTTGGTGTTTATAGGAAGAAAAAGCCATAAACGTATTTACATGAAATCAAGTAAAGAAACAAACCCAAATAGCTGGCATTTTTGTGCTTAGTGGTTAGTGTTCTTATCCTTGGTTCATAAACCATGTTTTCCTTATAAGTATCTGAAACTAAAATTGCAACATTTGAAAAAAATTATTTTATGCTTACGTTAATGCTTGCTACAAATCAAGGCTGCCTGAGACCAATACTAATATTTTAACCATAGCAAAGCAGAACATAACACAAAACCAGCATGAACTGCAGGAGCTTGTTTTCATTTTATCCTTAAAGCTATTTTGTTTCTAGTAGCTTATCTTTTTAAGGATTAATCTAAACCTAATTTTAAACAGATTCTTTCTCTCTTCTTGGATATACATGCTCAAATACAGACATGGACACATATATACTACCTCAGCAAAACTTTTATTCCCAGTGCAATCAGAAAGAGAGCAGAGTCCCCAAAATAATTGGATCATTCAGGAGAATAATGTAGTTGCAGAAATCAGCATTCTAGTTCCTCGGAGCTAGAGAAAATATGAAAACCATGGGCAAAATGTGAAGAATTTATTAATTTTTTTTTTCTCATTCCTTGGGAAAAAATTACTAATTTTTGAACTCTTATTAATTATTCTTTTCCTGAACAGTTTGAGAGGATTCAGTGAATTATGCACTAAAAAATGAAGTGCATCCTCCAGATTTGTTTCATTCAAATTAATGATTGCTCTGAACCAAAGTCCCAGATCTTAATATATATTATTTTCACTTTACATAGATTTTCAACTGGACAGCATGATTTCTCATCTCTGTCATGGTCCAGCCCACGGTTCTACATCTCAGCTCTTACCAGCTTTGGACAAATGAGGACATAGCACAATTTTGTATGGCTAACTTCTTTTGCAAACTGTATATTACTGATATATTCGGAGATCTTCACTAGTTTTGAACTAACAACAAAAAGAGACGTATTTTCCAAACAAATAAACCTTCTTGTTAATGTAGTGCCTTTTCTAGTCAGGAGAGCATAGTTTCAAGCCTACTATCATTTATGACAGGTTTGACATATTAATGAAAATAACAGAAAGTCACAACTGTGATCAATAAAAGGATAAATGCTTGAAAATATGTACAGTTATGTCTGTAATGACAAACAAATGCTCCTTAAAAAATGTACCGAGACATATTGAAAAACTTGAAGGTTGGTTAGAGACAAGAGACCTGGTAAATGGAAGCAGTCACATTGCCCACAGAGTTGCCCTGTCATATGAAGTATTTGCTTTCTGCGCTCAGACACTTCCTTTTCAATACAATGCATCCTTGATTTGTCAAGAATGTGACACACTCTATTAGAAGTGGATACTGGTTAAGTGTCTTCACAGAACAAGTTCTGCTGAGCAGCCTGCTGAAGTGTCACATTTTGTTAGAACTGCTACCCTGTCCTCATATCTCATTATCCGTGGACAACTGTTCTGGAAAGTATGAGTTAATAAAATTAATTGCTGAAAATTAAAAAAAAAAACCAGATGATTGCATGACAATGACGCAGTACATCTGTCCACTTTAGAGCATGTTACAAAAGAAAGGTATAGCTCTCACTATTTCAACTCGCTTCATTGTAATTGTTTTTTATGTACTTGCAAATGACTTTAAATGGCTGCAGAAGGAACATTTTACTTTTGTTTAGTTTCTGCAAACAGGTCTGAATTTACTATTTTCTTTTCCCTCTCTTTACTTTGTCTTTTGAACCTCTTATTGTGACTTTTTAGACAAAGGTTTCTTCCGGTGTTTACCTTCCTTATCTTGTCTATGCCGTCTTGAATAACCTGAGTCTAAAATGCATTGGAACCCAATGCATTGATACTATTCAAAATATACGTGATGGATAATGACAGAAAGCAAATGAGAAAATAATGCAAAATATAGGAATTAAGGGCCCACAAAACAGCTCTAGTCACACTAATATTGTTCTACCTGAATATTGTACATGGCTACTGCAGAGTTTTTGTTGTCGGTAGAAGGATCTGTCACAGAGGCATGTGCTAGATCATATCTAGGAAAATATTCATGTTGACTTTAGTAATGTCAGAGTGTATTACTAGAGTTCCTGAACAAAGTGGCATTTATCAACAATAGCTACTCTTTGGAGCATTTAGGCAAGAATGTGTCCTCTAGCACCTTTAATGCAACAGAGGGATGCCAGAAGAGTACAAGGGAGTCCACTAGTTGCACAAATGGCAATTCCTACTGCTCTTGGAGAAAAACACAGGGCAAAAAGAACCATTGGTTTGACTTGGGGGAAGGGGGGGGATTTATTGTGTTCTTGTGATAGGGTCAAATCCAAATCCCCCCAAATAATGCCCTCTTTCATTTACCACACCCTCCATTTGGAAGACTGTATGGAAAGGGAAAAATAAAATACAGAAGAATTCCTGTTGAAAGTGCAGCACTCAACTGCTAAGTAGAAGAGATTTACAAGATAAAAGGGATCTTGACTTCACAGTCTAGTGCTCAAAACACCTCATCAGGCTGTGGAGTCCTGGATTATGTTCCCTGTTTTGTGTTTTACATTTGAGAGTCGTTGATTTTAAAACACCCATAGTAGTATAAAGGACTGTTTCCCATCTGGGTTTCCTAGCCACTAGGATAGTTAATAATGCTTCGGACCTTTAGTTATGAAGAGAGGCAATGAAGTATTCTGGGACTGTTTTTAAATAATGATATAGATTCCTTAAGTTTTAAACTTGGATCCTACAGGGATATCAGTCCTACAGAGATAATAGTTTATGATAGTCATAATCTTTGCTATCATCACGCAATTCATTTCATTTTCCCCTTAGCTCAGCACTCATGATTTTAACTTTTGTAAAGTCAATATTGCTTTTGGTTCACAAGAGCATACAGGGATGGGAAGAGGTGTAATGGACCACATAAAAATTCCAGATATATTTCCTGTGGTACTGTGTAAGCTCACTTCCTTTTCTGCTCAATCAAGATATGTATTCTGTTGGATGTTTTTTCTCTCTTTGTGTCAGGTAAAATGGAAAAAGTAATTTCACAGTGTAAAGTGTATTTCTATTTGTTGTTTCTCAAGTAATGAATGAAGTTATGCACACTTGGCATTCAAGTTCGTTCATATGTTAGATTGTACTTTCTTGAATAATTCATTATGGGCCTTACACTCCTGTAAACAAATCAGAATAGGTAAGGGAGTCTGGAGAGAGACATGCTATTGTTGACAAATCACCTGAGCAGAGGTTATGAAAAAACTGAACCTCTAGTAAACTAAATATGTAAAAACAGTGGGAAAATGTAAGATCTTTCCTATAAAAGCTATACATCAAGGAATTCACAATATGAAAATTTTATTATTCAATTCTGCTAACAGAAAGGTAATAAGAGATTATGAAATGGCATTACAGAAACACTGCACTACAATTGTTTGACCAGTGTCCCACAACACAGGTTTTTTAAATCAGAAAGCTATCTACTGTTCTAAAAACACAAAAGTTATCTTGTGCAATGTTGGAAGAATGGTTTTCATCTACATTCTATAAAAAAACCTAAACTTAACATGGGATGTCCGGTTATTATTTTTATATTTTTCCATTTTGATTGTTTCCTCGCCTGTATGTGAACACATCACGTTTAATGAACCACTTGAGTCCGCCATGTACCCAAGAGTCAAGCCAATGAGGAACATGCCAATAACAGACAGGCAGACTGAGCTGCACAGGTTGAAGTGTCACAAGTAGACCTAGACTGGTAGCACAAGGGATAGTTATTCCTAGCTCAATAGGCCCATGATGCTTCAGGGCATCAGGGCCAAGATGCCTCCTATAGATGGGCACGAGACCGAGGGGTGGATTTAACCATGGATTCTATCTCCCAGGTTATTCATGATTGTGAAACCTGTGTAGCTATTAAGCAGGAAAAGAGACTGAAGCCCCTATGGTATGGTGGATGTTGGGACAAGTATAAATGCGGGGAGGCCTGGCAGGTTGACTACATCACGTTGCCACAGACCCGCCAAGGTAAAAACGCTTACCACAGTGGAAGCGACCACTGGGTGGTTAGAGACCTATTCAGTACCCCACGCAACTGCTCGGAATACCATTCTGGGTCTTGAAAAGCAAGTTCTGTGGAGACATGGTACTCCAGAACACATTGAATTGGACAATGGGATTCATTTCAAGAACAATCTAGTTGTTACTTGGGCATATTCCAGCCTCTGGAAAGGTTGACCACTGTAATGGACTATTAAAAACCACCCTGAAAGCACTAGGTGGGGGAACTTTCAAAAACTGGGATAGTCACTTAGCCAAAGCCACCTGGCTAGTTAATACTAGAGGCTCTGTCAATCGAGCTGGTCCTACCCAAGCAGAATCTCTCCACACTGTAGATGGAGACAAAGTTCCAGCGATTCACCTGAAAGGAATGCTAGGTAAGGTTGTGTGGGTTATTCCTACCTCGGGCCAAGACAAACCTATTTGTGGGATTGTCTTCGCTCAAGGGCCAGGATACACCTGGTGGGTGATGAAGGATGGACAGATCCAGTGTGCGCCTCAAGGAAATTTAACACTGGGGAAAAACTAATGCTGTGCTTTGAGTTACGTTTTGCAGGAAACCAGTTACCCAGTCACCAGATGAGAAAGACCTAGCTGATGCCTGTGTCCAGTGATGAGATAGCCCAGAAAAGGGATCCAGCCTTAAAGCCGAACTGTGATTGTAACCAAAGGGCCAAGGATTCAAAATGAACTGATGTTGGTGTTAATCTCCTACAGTAAGATGACTGCTCCAAAAAACAAACAAGAACTACACATATACATATATATATATATGTATGTGTGGGATATAGACGAATGTAAGGTATAAGTGTTATGTAAAAATAGTATGGAATAAGGGGTGGAGAATGTGATGGTTTGGTCCAGGTCTTTTTCCTGGTTGTAACCAAGGAAGTAGCCATGTTCCCAGTATTCCATACAATTTTTATGTAACCCAGGGTATAAATAAGAAGGGGGAGAAGCCTTCGCTCTCTTCTGGTGGGTTCTGAAGGTGCCGGTTCTCTGCTGTCGGCTCTACCTGTGCAGAAGAGTGAGGCCTGGTGCGGCCTTGTGGGCTTTGGGAGGCGGAGGTTGCTGGTAGGAGGTTGGCACTATTCGGCTATCTGAAGGAAAGTAGTGATTACTGCTTCTTTGTTGGGTTTCAAGGGTGTATATTTGTTTGGTTTTTCTTTTTGTCCCTTTTTTTTCCTTTCCCTTTCCCTTACCCTCTCCCTTTGGGGGTGTGTGGACCCCCTTAGCTGTGTACATAGTATACTAATTGTATATAATTGTGATACATGTAAATATATATATATTTTTATATTTTTCCATTGGTCTTGGGTCCTGCAGGTTTTTTTCTTTGCCCTGGGAAGGGAAGGGAGGAGGAAGGCTTTCGCTGTGGGTTTGGGCATTTGGCTGGGAGCCAGATCCAAACCTTCACACTTAGATCCTACAGATCACTTATAATACAGAGATCAAGAATTGAGAAACAGCCTTACGTTGGGCTAGTCCTACAGCTTCTTTGATCAGTCCTACTCAGATGAAGTATCACAAGTAACAGGAGCTGCTATCAATCTGTATGAGTTATTCTGGTTTTTGCTAGAAGCTGTCTGATAAAACAAGGGACCAAGATCAGTGTTCTGCTATATTGTTATTGCATACTGTCCATCCTTACACATATACACAAATACACATGCACATATTTCACGATGTTTTCTCTTGAGGTTTGTTGGTTGATTAGTTAAAAAGGTGCTCACCTGTGGCTTGATCTTAAGACATTAATGGTCCCTTCCTTTGTGCTAATGGCTTAAAAGGTGTAAAATGCATTCATCTATCACACCTGTGTCTAGAAGTGTATTTCTGCAACCACAAAATCTGTGATTTTTCTTACAGTCTTCATTGAAAACTTGAGAATATCTTTATATCAAAGTAAGCAGGGTTAGCAGAGAGATTGACATTCATGTGAATTCGTAGACAACTGGAAACTAATAATTATTTCATTTTGTACTCAATATATTATGAGATGGACTTTTGTACTGTTGAAACCATTGTGAAAGAAATAGCACGAGATGAGGGAAATATTCACTGTTAAAATCCCCATGGAGCTCATTATAAAGATGAATTGATTACAATACTGAAAAAAGAATGAAAAACTAGACTGAAAACAAAAGTGACTATCACATGGGGTTTGGCCTTATGTTTTAGGGCTTTTTTAAAATATGCTCTTGTTTCACTGTATTTTGACATTTTGTTACTTGGTCGTCACTGAAACTTTATTTGTGATGCCAGAGAAAATTCATGAAGCAGCAGAAAGGCTAAGGGAAGTGTCATGGAACAAAAACTGATATTTTGGGGGGAAAATGGGTCTGCATGTTGCTCTTCAGCAAAACTTTTATTTGCTAGTTCTGCAAAATATGATCTTTGCTGCAGTCACAGTGTCAAAATATGAGGAAAAAAATAGGAAAAATAAAATAATGGTCCTACAGAATTTTCCAAACACAAAATCTCAGGCACTAAGAGCAAATAATTTATAAGATTTTTTTCTGTTTATAACTTTGGTTTTGAAGCCTTGGGCATCTGGCTCTAGGTGAGCCTGCTTGAGCTTTGGAGTTAAACCAGTTCACCTTTAGAGGCCCCTTCCAACCCCAGTTTTTCTGTGATTCTGTGGCTAAAAACTTTAACCATATTTGTGTTTTACACAAGTCAATGAACTATAGTTTTATTATTATTTCTCTTTAGTTAACTATAAAGACAATTCAGAGAGAAATCCGATTTGTGTTATTCACTCTGTTTCTTCAGAAAGATGTGAGTACCTAGGCAGTGTACTGTAGTAGCTGAACTTATTTTGAAGATGTTTTTCTTCCCATTGCAGAGAAAGCTGGTATCATTTCATCAGTTGGATCATTCTGTAGACCCCATGGGCTACAAAGCAGTTGATAAGACATTTGTGACTGACACTATTTGAAATACCATATGTTATTCTCTTCATCCCTTACTCTTGCATAAGGACATGGAACTTCTGTAGATCTTGTATAAGATCTGTCAGTGTGTGACATCTCAAAAGGCACAAAGAGCCTTTGAGTAGGCACCTGAATCAAGGCTAAAATCTTCTACAAATATAGTAATATCTTGGACACTACCTTGTAGATAGACATCTAAATGTAGGTGTCTAAATCTGCTTTGCACCTTATCCATATTGGCACCTGTTTTGCTTTCAGTATAAAGGAGAGCACAAAACAGCTGTTTGAAGACACTACATTTAACATCTCTACAAGACATGGTATTTGTGTTACTTTAGTGCAGTCATTGGTTAACAAGACCCTATGAATTGAAAACAACATCAGCTGACACTAAACAAAATTATCTAATAGACAAAAATTATAGTAGGATGAAGAATAAAATATAATAAAAATTTTTATTAAAACTGTCTCTTTTGCAGAAAAAACCTTCCTTTTAATGTAATCTAAATTGAGATACTGTTTATTACATATCTAAGATTACAAGAAGCATTAAACAGAGACCTTCTTAATTACTTTACATTGCATTTCTCAATTACTTTGCCATGAACTCTCTATTTGGAGCTCATGGCATTTGTGCTTAACAGCATCTTGTTGGATTAAAACCAAAAATGCTTCTTTCCTTTTTTATTTTAAATAATAAAAATATGAAAATAATCAATTCACGTTTGAAATTCCTTGTGCAATCTGAAGTAGATAGGAATCCAAATTCTTTTATTCATGATGCTAGATAGTCACCACTTTATATGCACCACAATAATATAGTACAGTAATTACCTGGTTTGTATCAGATTGCTATAGTCAGTATCTGATTTTTTTACTGCTATCAAGTGCACAGTGCTTGACTGAATGGTGTAATTGAAAACAAACAAACAAAAAGACCATTTTAGAAGGCATCATTTGACTTTTCTCTCCTTTTGCCTTATAACTCCCATATAGCTTCGTCATATTATTTTCTCAGCCTAATTAATCTTTTTGGCATTGGTATTTTTCAAAAGTCCTGCTCCATAGTTTTTGAATTAGCATTGTATGTGCTTCCTGCAGACACTCTCTCCTCTGAACGAAACTTATGCTGATAGTCTTAAGACTTCATCTCACTCCAAAAAACTTACAGACCTTTCAATCTTGTTTGGAGAAGAGCTGTGAATCAGAAAGATAATAATCAGATTTTTCCAACCATATTATAAGCCTAAAAATTGCCTCCTTTCTCTGAAACAGCAGAAAATTAGTCCAAGCAACCTTTTGCAACTTTAACCCTATTCCACTTGGAAGGAAGGTGGGACCCAGAGATTATGAGATGTTGCTCCACAACCTTCTTAAAATATATTCTGTAGTCAACTGTAGATAAGACAATTAAAGCATATCAGAACTATATTGTCCTCATAATTCCTTTTTTTTTTTTCTCAATGAAGTCTGAGGCACAACTGCCTATAAAAGTGTATATGTATATATGTAAGTATTAAAAATCTTTAACTGGGCAACGAATAACCTCCCCATCAGACTATTAATTTCTAGCTTCATAATGACCTTGAGTTTTTATGCTAAAACTATAGTGACATCTTTTTGCTGAAGTTCCTTTACTGTTCTTTACAAAGGTTTAGTTGGCTCTTCTTGGAAAAAAATGCTGATACTTTGAATTTGTAAGGCAGGTTGATTGGCAGATACATTAGGCAGCCTTAGACTTGCTGTTGCCACCCTTGTGAACAGAATTTTTCGTTCTCCTTTATATCTTACAAATGATTCTAATGCAGTCTAAGCTAGTGTAAACATCATGAGAAAGGACAATGAAGGGAACAACTCCAAATTCTCCAGATGTTTTTATTCTAGTCTGTAGCATACAGAAGCGGAGAGTCTGATAAACACAGAATTAAAGGTAGAAGAAAATCATAAAAGTGAGGAAGTCATAAGATCTATATACTAAATAAAATAGGAGGTGAAGTGCTTGCTTTAATACTGTCTCTCTCATGCAGACTATTACATATAATAATACTTTTACAGCTGGAACCCCAGGTAACTTAATTCTATCTCTCTAGTTTCAACAATATCCTTTATATTAATTTTAATGTTTTTTGGAGAATTCATATATTCCTTCCCCTTCTCACCCAGCAGATGAACTAACTTAACATATGGAGAAATCAAGATCAGGACTCCCTTATAACTGCTGACAAAACATAATTTGGTAAGAGCTACTTCCTTTAAAAGACAGTTGTCTTACTATCATTTGGAAAAATACAACCCTGCTTTGAGCTGGATTTTTGAGATGACCTCCAAATGTCCTTTCTAAGTAAATAGTCCTATGAATCCGTGATTCTAAAGCCTGTTTCAAGGAGTTTGGGGCTTAATTGAACTTAGATCACAGGGGTACATCCTGGAAAGAAAGTAAGGATCAGAGCAAAACAAGACAAATTACATCATGCAATGGCCCTCACAGGCAAATAAGGGAGAATGATTACAAGGATAGTGAGCTATAAGACTAATTTTTTCAACTGGAAAATTATGTCAATACCTGTTCCCTACTTAATTCAGGGCTTATGCACAGTTGAAAGAAGAGCAGACTTGAGCACAAAGTCTTGTAAGAGGACTACTGAGAGCTGTCAGGCTTGTTACTTCACTGACAAATCCGCTCGGACTCAAGGGTGATACTTCCAACTGTGTAAGTACCCTGGCAGACACCACTGCACTGGTTGTCCTTGGTACAGGCTTTTAGTGTTTTCTTTAATGCTGTATGGGTTAGAAACCGAGCATGCTAAAGAGACATTATTTTTTCTTCTCTTCATTCTGTCTTCTATCTTCCTTAATCAAAAGTAGACGGTTTAAAAACCCTTCAGGCTCAGAAAGTAAGGCCCAAGTTTAATTTTAATCTGCCCTTGGAGTTTCAAAACATGATGAATGTAACAGAAATAGTTTTTCAGTTTTAAGTAGCTACTGTAGTTATACTATTCTAATGTACAGAACATAGTTCACTATCTTGCACAACACTAAACCACATTGATCTGCTTGCATTGTATCTACCTGACACTGTCTAGTTAAGAGTACACCAAATCATTTCATTCTGTAGGAATAGTTGAACATGCTTCTCTGAAATTGTTATGGGTGCTTGAATGATAACTGATTGGATGACCTACCTACACTCTAATAATGAACAGACTACAGAAAGTAATACAGCGTATTAAATTGAGGATATAAATCTCTTTCTATTACTACTGTCTTCTACAACACTAATGGAAAGTTCAGCTTTTTATGGCAGCTTAAATAAGAACTGGAAAATGATGAAGCAGGCAGGATTAATTGAATTCCCAGGAGATATGGCTGTTGCTGGTCTGCATCCTCTCTGTTGGTCTCCAGCACTCACCCTGCAGTAGATCTATGCATTCACCTTCTATTTCAAGTGTGTATTGGTGGCATATTTGGATTAAGTTTTTTATGTATTGTGTTGGCGTTACACATTTATGTATAAAACTTAGAATTTCCATTTAGAATACTTGCCCACTCTGTAACTGTGACAAATCAGCAGTGTCAGACTAAAACCTTTGTTGCTAAAAAAATAAAAAGTTGGCGCTGGTTCTGCATCCAATACAAAAGTGTTTCTCCCTCATTTCTCTTAACCTCAGATGCATAAACTCTCTTCAGAACTTGATGTTCTTGGGTTTACACTGAATATTATCCCTCCTGATGTGCATATAAATTAACTCTGAAAAAATCTCTATTTATGAAGTTTAAAAGAAACAACTATATCCAATATTGACAGTTTACTATTTTATAAAGGTGTTTCTGACCTTTTTTTTCCCCCACGTTAATTTGGCTTTGGTAATAAGAAAAAGAGGGGTTTGTTGCTTTATTAAATGCTTTTTTTGTAGTATATTGACTTAAGGTTTAATGCCAAAAGTCAAGATAGAAGTTAATTACTATTAACTTCTTTACTATTAACTACCTTTAATTGCAAGCTACAATTCAAATACTTCAGGACAAAGTAAAGCAAATAACACTTGTCACCTGTAATTTCTACCAGTTTTCACCACCCTGTCTTAAAGACCCTGAGCTGCTGCTTTCTGAAGAGGTCATTAAGGATCAATGAGTGAAAAGATCATATTTCTGAAAGATCCAAATAATACTTCACTTTGATAATTCTTTTCATTATCCTCAATAATGCTCACCTGCACCTTTAACATTGTTTAGACCCAAAAAATGCCTTTCTATTCTTTTGTTGCTATGCATTCCAGGAAGTCTCCAAATCTTTTGCTTTTTCTTACTATGTAACACTCACAGGATCTGAGTTTAGAAATGAGTTGGTGGGTTTGCTTTTTTCTTTTTAACAAACTCCCAGAAAGACCTAGTAGGCAAAGTACATCCTTGTAAGAAAAATAAACACAAAGCTCCATAAAAATGCAATGGTCAAACGGAGACTGGCATCGTTTCTAATATTCATATACCTCTTTTTCTCCCTTATGCAGCATGTGTGAAAAACATAAACAAGTAAATGGAAGAAGAAAATTTACATCAAGCTGCTTCTTAATTGAACTCTAATGGATCCCCTTTGAGACTCATCATAACAGAGAAATTCATATGTAGTCTGATTTGCATCTGTGCATTGAACTGGCTCACAGGTGTTTACCTTTGCTGTCTAGCAATAACAGCGAGTTTTTAGGACTAGCTTGCAATCTAAATCCTCTTCTGATCTTTCTAAGCAACATAGCCCAGAGCTTCAAAAATAAATTTGCTGATAACTGTCTGTGAAACACTATTTCCCTTAAATATCTGCACCTAAGAATTACAATTTTTAACCTTTCCTCACAGAATTTCTATGGTGTATAGGTGAGTTGGACAGTTAAGAGTAGAAGAAAGAAAGCATAAAACCAAATAATATGTCTGCTAGATAGTCTCCTCCATCACCACCAGCTTTATCTGTTTTCTAGTGATTATAAATTGTTACTGACAGAAATGAGGTGAATGTGTAGTTTCAAGGCAAGTATTCAGTGAACTAGTGAACATTGTAACTTCCCATTTACAATGTATTTGTCATTTTCATGTGTGTGTGGATGTGTGTTTATTGCACACAATGTAAACAGTTCTCTGAAAGATTGATCTGGAAAACGGTCCTACTCCTCTCAAGTTGCAACCGACTTCTCACTGACTACAGCTGTGACCCAGGAGAATGAGCATAGATCGGTCCAAAAGATAGGTAGGATTCTTTGTATGTACAGCAGCAGTTTAGAGCCTAATTCCAGGCACCCAAAACAATTAATACTTTGAAAGGAACTCATTCCAGTCAATTACATAATCTTCATGAAATTCAGTTTCAAAAAAAAATCATAGAGAATTGTTTGGGGATAAATTACCAGGGAAGTACACACATGAAAGCATGGAGAGGAAAGGAATGTCTATTTACCTAGGCATTTCAATTGTGAAACGGAGATGCAAGCCAGCAGTTTAGAGAGTAAATTGCGTGTCTGCAAGAATTTTGAGAGAATTTTATAATCACAAATAAATTAAGGTCCTGAAGGTAGTGCCCCAAAATCCTGGCAGTAATGAAAGTAGGATGTGTTTCAGATGTTGCTAAGAATGTATTATAATGCCTCTGCCAATTCACTGCCTAGATAAAATCTATCAGATTCATTGTTTTCTTAGTGACTAAGTTATATAAAAAAGACAATTTTCACCTTCAATAATGTGCACCATGAGTATGTTTTTAGAGACCTAAAAGTATCTTATGTCTTTCTCATCTTCCTGACTTTTTATATAGAGACAATCATGCATAAATTGCCAAGACCTGGGCAAATATCAGATTAAGACAATTAAGAGATCCTCCAAAAATAACAGGATTTAAGACAGCAAACTAGTCTCAGACTGTATCTTAATCTTGACATCCTGTGAGTTTCTACACATCACTTTAGCTGTGTGAGACTCTTCAGAAGTTTAAAACTCAGCGAGGAGAGACAATACATCAAATACGAGCAAAAGACAGATATCAACCATCCTAAGTTGATGCTTTCCTCACTGGTTTGGTTACACCAAGTGTTCTGTCAGCAGAGCCCCCAGAGTATAAGCAGAGCATGGCAGCAGAAAGTGCTTTTCTGCCATCATGGTCTCACTAATCCTCTGAATGACAAAACCTAAATATGGCAGAGAGTCTCCTCTGTCAGCATAAATGTTTCTGCATAAGATATTTTTCTGACATAATGATGTCCATTAAGGGGTGAGATTTTTTTTCATACCCTCATCTATGAAAGCTCTACTGATTAAAATTTAAGTGTAATTTAAACTAAGACTGCAAGACTAAGAAATCAACCTTAAAATGCCTAAGAATCCTTTGTCCTTTCCATCTGCATGGAGGAAAAGCTGAAATGGCAGGAGCAGGATTTGTGAGCCACAGAAGGATTACATCGGGATGGATCTGATGTGGGGCTGTAAAATTAAGTGTTCATGCCACCCTCATTCAAAGATGATGTCAAGGAGTTTGGGGAGAGCTAAGTAGTGTTTGGGTATTGTAATGACGTTAAACTGTGATGTTATTATCAAGATACCACTTTCTGTACAGTGATAGACTGGAAAGTTGTTTCTAGGAAATTGGCCATATAATGGAAGCTCTTTTCCATTGCTTTTTATGGACACTGCTGGGCCTGTTGCCGCGGCTCTTAGTCCACTGTAACAGTGCTCTGTAATATAAACTGAATTTACTATTACTACTACTAATAATAAATTAAGAATAATTAATGGCATCAGAAATTATACTATTTTGTATCTTTCCCTTACAGTTAACAAAAATGTTCCAAAGGGTACATAACAATATTGACCAATAATGTGCATTATATACCATGCATACAGTTTCACAGAGATCTAGACACAGTATGTACCTGTATATTATATACAGTTTATGTAAAGATATATGTATATATATATTCATATTGTGTCTAACCCATGCCTCGAGATGCTAAGTTTTAGATGAATTCTTAGACTTATTCAGTGAGGCATAAAATGTAATTTTGCTGGAAAAGCCTTGATATTCCACTCCCCTCAGTGACAGATCCTGATACCATTAGAGATACTCTAAGGTCCAATCCACAAAATTTGCGCATGTCAGTTAGTAAAATATTTGTTTATCATTACCATTACACTCAGATATACAGTTTTGTACAAATATATTCAAGAGAGTACAATTTCTTCTTGAACAGTTCTTATCAAACTGTTACATTTAATTTTAAATCTGTAAAGTATCCCTGTAACAATTCCAGCACAGTTCAAGCATTTTGCCCTCATCGTTTACAAATATAGTTCATAGTCAATGGTACCATTAAAAGGTATTGCTTTATTCAGAGTATTCTTTCCAAATTGCAATTTCCTGCCTTGTTTGCCTTTGACTTCAGGTGCTTTGTATTAACCATTTGTATTTATTTAACTTGGCATGTCTGTTTTATCTGCTATTCATATACACTTCATTACTGCAATTAGGTGACTGAACTTATGAACTTGAATGTATCATGTGGGCGGTAAGTAACAGATTTCCTGGCTTGAGTGGGTTTTTTTCTTCGAATATTTTCTTTTGGACTGCATATTTATTGCCTGAGTAGTTGTTTTCTTTGTTGCTATTCTCTTGAGAGTCTTTTGACACTGCAGGCAAAGGTTCACTCACATGCAGATCTGGCTTCTTATTGCTGTTCAATAAGCATCTAGTTCCAACCCCCCTGCCATGGGCATGGACACCTTCCACTTCCCATTCAACATGGCTTTAAACTCTTCTGAGGAAGGGGCATCCACAGCTTCTCTGGGCAACCTGTTCCAGTGCTTCACCACTCTCACACTTAATCTGGGACAAGCCTGTTCCACACCAGTCCTGTCTGTTGGGTGTGGAAGGTCCTTCCTCAGCTGGAGGAGTTGCAGCATTCTCCAGAGGATGCTGACCTGGTCTCTCCCTGGCCTGTAGCTGAGAGCCTAAACACCAAACCTCTGATGTATAAATCATCACCTAGTGACAGATTCCTCAAGCATGTGTCTGGTTAGATAAATGATTGTCACCTTTGGCTGATTACACATATATAATGTAGTATAAACTCTCATATAATTAGACTTAACTGTAATATTCATCCAGTTAAATTAACATATTGTTGTCAAGAAATTATTGCCTTTCAGGAAAAATTTATGGTCTTGAATAGAATACATTGAAGTCAAATCAATTTTTTTTTTTTTTTTTTACTGCAGCAACTATTCAGTTTGTAAATTTCTCTTTTTCATGATGTATTTCTAAATTAAAAGATGTTATTTTTTTTTCGTTTTCATCTATACATAATTAGTGTAGTCGTTTAGATAATACTGCTTTTATTCTTAATATAAAATAACAAAATGCTAATCAAAACTCTTTATATTAGCAAATGCTCAGCACTTGCACATCAAATCTTTCTTCAGGGATATATAGGTGCTTTCTTTTTATTAGGTTTATCAATGATTTTAATACCAATAAAATCTCAAGTGCACCAAGACTTAGGTTTCTGTGGCATGCATTTAAGGTTGAGATTTGAAGTTACAGAAAAAAAAGACAAGGGTTGACTTAGTCTTTTTAGAGCCTGAGGACAGAAAGATAAGGGAAGGGCTGTCTTTAGGTCAGCCATTCTGGTGTTTGAAGACTGTGAAAACTTCTGCTACAGCTTGAAAACACATGAGCACAAAGGTATATACTATACGTTACTCATCCTCTGAAACAGAGGTGAACGAAAGTGTCCTCACATATGAGAATTTGTAATTTGTGTTTGCACAGCACAGAATACAATACCAGGCAGAGGCTGTGTCCCAGCTAGTTCTAAAACTGGAGGTACCCTTGTCCTGTGCCTGTTGCTTCAGTACTTTTGTTGGCACCTAAGTGTACTTATGTTGCTTCTGAGGTCTAACGTAGCATGAATCTGCATCTGTAGTATGACACTGCACTGTGCAGTCACATTGCGTCACTTAGAGCTAGCTGAGATGTTTCTAACAGACTGTGTATTACTTCTTGTAAGCTTGTCCTTAAAGCCCTAAAAGCTTGGACTGAAATCAATTCATCTGAGATAGCTGACACCTCTATCGGCTACAATGACAATGTTATGCTATAGTGTTGTGGTATTGCTGAATAGAATTTCTTCCCAGAAAGTAGAAATGTTAATTCTGTGGACGGACATCACTCTGGTTCCTTGATGTGCCACATTAAGAAGAATCTTCAAAATCAAGGACTGCTAGCCAGTGCAAGTGTGGTTTCCAAACTGCACAACAAGAATTTGAAAGGCAAAACTAATAGTTTCCCTATGAATAAGATCAAGTAGATTTTTAATTCTGCTTGAGTAATTTCTCAAGAATATGTAGATTGTCTCCTCTTTTTCATGTGCCTGTAACCATGAGATGGTCTTTCTATGAGCATGTTTTAAATAAGAAGTTAATAGACTGATTAGACTCTTATCTATGTCTTACAGTTAGTTACGATGTCAGCATTGCAGGAGTGTTTTGATTTGTATCTCCTAATCACAGTTTTCTGGATGGTATCCTCTGTATAAGAAACAGTTCATCAGTATTGTCCTGGATTGCAAAAATAAAATTTCAAAGTTCACTTTCAGTACTCTTTCTCTCAGGCATAATTTCTTATAACAATTACTTAAACAAATTTCATATTCCATTCCTAGTTATCTGTAGTTTTTTGATTTATTTTCACCCAGATAGAATATTGTTTTTGCTCCACTACTATTAGAAATATAGTTCATAACTTTTAACTCCAGCAGCTGGAATTTCTACATATAATCTAGAAGTGTGATACCAGTGATCATGTAATAGATTTTTGTATGCATAATTTCAGAAAATAAATAACTTAGCAGCTACTGAAACCTTTATAAAAGTTTCCCAAATGTTTCTTAAAATGTCATGCAGTACCATTTTTAAATTAATGTTTTTCCTGAAGGCGAATCTCTTTCAGTATGTCTAAACATAACCAACTATTAACAATTGAGACTAGGTGAAACATTTGTACAGAGCTGGCAGAAGGATGGGAAACATTGGCACA
The DNA here is from genome assembly GCA_013397135.1 of Pachyramphus minor. Classification (NCBI taxonomy): domain Eukaryota; kingdom Metazoa; phylum Chordata; class Aves; order Passeriformes; family Tyrannidae; genus Pachyramphus; species Pachyramphus minor. Next base: position 57,294 of record VYXB01004900.1, read on the forward strand.
GAGCCGGCAGAAGGATGGGAAGGTAGGGGATGTATAGCAGGCCTGTGCCTCTGGAGTGGCAACAGGCTGGGCAGCACACTCCCTGATTATAAAAATGGCTCCAGATACACACCTTTAAGCACCTGAAACAGTCCTTAATTGATTTTTTGCCATGCGCTTTAAATATTTGAATAACTGTAGTTTCAAGATTTAAGAGTTTAAATCTTTTACCATCCTGTTGGGAATTCTTCACAAGAGGTTTATATGTGATGGAAAAGAACATCTGAAGAGAAATAGAACTGAAGAAAAGACAGCTTTAATATACAGTTGGACTATGGGACAGCAAATAACTTCCTACCTCAGAGACTGCCTTTTCATATTATAAAAGTGTTAGGTTTATTCCATTTATTAACAATGCTGTTAGAAAAAATCTTACTTTGTATGTAATCTGCAGTTTAAGTTAGTATTAGCCCCTTTCCTATCGGCTGATTGTAAACCCTTTGCCTATTGGTTCCTGTTAGTTAAAATTTATAGCTTTCCCCCATTTTTGTATCTCTCCTTACCCATATTTGGATATATTCCAGCCCAATTCCCATGTATGGACATTCCCCTGGCATGATTCCTCCCAAATTCCAGGCATTCCATGCCCTATCAGATAAAAGCTAGCCCATCCTTCAATAAAGAGATTTATTTTGTCTTCACATTGTGTGATTTCCATGCAAAGTGGATCTTTTCATGGCCTCACTTTAGAGGGTTCACAGCTGTACCCCCAATACCACCCCACATGTTGAAAAGAATTACCATGAAAGATATTTTATTGACATTTTTAATGAATGTAACACTTTTTTTTTTTCTAGTTTTCTTTTAAATATGCAGGGCAATGTGTAGCAGGGTCTTGTGTAAGTATATGTGTTAGCCACTTCATGGAAAAAATATGCAGAGACTATTTCTGCAGAAAAAGAAATTTACACATCTGAAAGGACACAGAACTGAGGTCCCCATGAAAATTAGAGATAAAAATAATGTATCAGATTGTAACCATTTAGGTCTGTGCAACTGCACTTGTACGGGGACAACTGCAAATAAAGTCTTTCTTGTGAATGTTAGTCCGAAGGTGCTGAGATGCATTATGGATTTAATAATTATAAATAAACTCTTCCAGTAAATTAAAAAAATCATCAGAACAGCAACAACAAAAAGAATTCTTTACCATAATAAATTCAGTATTTGATCTTGATGTCCCAATACTGCACTGAATTAAACTTATGGATCACTTAACACTTCTGAAATGAACATTATTTATACTTGTAACAATGCTCTGTAGTTATTATCGGCCTTACAAAAACATTCACGAGAGTTAGTAACACTCTTCACAACAGCAAAAAGGATTATTAATCACCACTAAAATTAACACACTGAAACAATTGTAAATTAATGGGTTTGCAAATTTATAGCGTTTTAATGTAAAGACTAGTAAAGTTTAGCAGCCATTTGAGAACTTACTTTAAAAACACTACAGTATTTTTACGTTCCTAATAGCAAAGGTGGGTTTAGCAAAGGTGATCCTAAGAGCAAAGTAGGACTTAATAGACAAAGATCTTGTCTTAGGTAGGTAAAGAAACACTTCCAACCTCAAAATTTCAACACAGAGTTGAACATTGTTTTGAATTTGCCATGTGGTTTGATAGCATTATCTCAGCTGTTTTATTTGCTAACGCAGAGGATAATTTTGTACAGGTTTTATACCTCTCAGTAGTTACATGGGATTTACAATAGTTTTCAACCAGCCTGTAGGTATAACTGTAGGTAAAATAAATGTATGAGAGAGCTCAATTTCTAACTTGACACGTCTAATGTATATTATAAAATTTAATTTTTCTAGGTTTTTACGTAAAACCATGGCATTTTTAATCTACAGGGGTTTTTTTCTGAGTTCTTTACTTGGATTTTCTTGGAGATTTCATAGAATCAGGGCAGAAGGCAACTGTTGGCTCTTTAGAGATGTTACATGCCCTTCCTGTGCTTTAGAGCTACCCTGAGTCCATTGCCCCTGGTGTGAACATGAGCCATTGTTCATTAACGGCATTATTGAGAAAAGGCCAAAGGTTGGCATCACAGACCTGAATTTGCACATGGGCTCCCCTGCAAATTCCCTGAATTTGCCCCCTTCCCTTGTGGAAGTTTGGCTTCTGTGCTCAAAGCCACAGTTGATGTGATGCAGCCACCTAATCTTTCAACAAGTCACCAGGTGAAGAGTTTGGGTGGCAGAAGGACCTCATGGAGGCCTCCCTGGAGGTCTCTGCCCTATTGCACTGAGGCTGCACCGGTGCTCAGACCCACAGTCCTCGCCCTTGTCTGAGCTATGCTGTAGGTATGGACGCACTGACCTGTTGACTTGACCTCATGTGTCCACTTCAGACTGGACTGGCTACTGTAGACTTGCACAGTCCATGCAGGACTCTTCACTGACCATAGCGACACTCAGTGGTCCTGCTCTGCTCTTTTAGCTTGCATAAAGCTGGTCAGTGCCCTTCCCAGCAGAAGCTTACTGATCTGTTCCCATAATTTTGGCCTTCAGCACCAATGCTGGGAGTACAGTGACAATGACAATGACAATGCCTACAGTGACATTCAGAGGAGCCACCATTGCTGCTGAGCTTCCTCAGGCAGCATGGATTAGATGAGAACTACTCTCCTGGATGGGGAATTTCTCCTTGCATAAGCAAGGGCTTAAAGGCAGTTCCTGAACAAAGAAATGAGGAGTGCCAAAGGGCAGCTTATTCACTGCCCAAAACTGCAGACTACCTTCTCTCTCCATAATCATTTATCAGAGCTACCACTTTTTTTTTTTTTAAAACCTTTATTGAAGATTTGTGTTTGTTTTCTCAGCTCAAGACAAAAGAATATGTTACTATTGTTAATATGGTGTTGTCATCCTATGGCCCTCAAAAATCATTCTGAAACACGAAGCAAAAGCAGCTCTCTTAGTTCTCCCTTTGCCTTCAGTCTTCTTGATCTATATATTAAACCTTTTTTATCTAATTTTTTTTATTTCATATTTCCTTGCCTCTTTTTAATTAAAAGATCACATTCTTAGATAATGATACGGAAGTGAGAACATATGAAATGAAAATAATTGATTTTGTGAATGTTAGTGAGTCTGAGTAATGGTTTCACAGACTTTGATCTGAACCAAGGTTGTTTGTATATCAAGTTTGGAAAAATCCTTCACCCACAGTTATACAGTGCTTCCCCATCTCCTCTATGCCACACTCTAAACACTATGAACAAAAACCCAAGAATGTTCCAAATTTTCTTTGAGGTACTTGGCTCTCCTCTGCACTGGCATTCATCTCACATAACAGTTTGAACTGCAGATGATTCCTCATTTCTTTACAATTCAGTCTGAAGCCAAATCAGTTGAGTAGATGACATTCATGTAGACCTGCTGAGGATGTTGGTACAAGGGAATTTATTTTTGCTTTCAACTTCACCTCACACGTAAGTAGAAGCAGCTCTGTCAGTCAATTCAAGTGCCTTGGAAAAGGGTGTAAAGCTGGAAGTTTGTACAACCAAAGTCACCTTAAAAATGTCCTTCTATAAGTAAGAGAAGATGCACACAGAAATTAGATAATTAGAAATTAAATAGGTTCCATTACATTTCTTTAAGCATGCAAGGTATCAGTTTTATCTCCCTGGAGCAGTATAAAAATAAAACATAAAATGGTTTTAAAACTTGGACAAACACTCTAGGTATAATTACTCATCTTTGCAAACAACATTATTATCCATTATGAACAAGTTATCCTGAACAAAGCATTCAGCCCGTCTGTTGTTTTGTTGAGATTTTTTACAATAAAGACGTACATACAGCACACAGTATCATGTTTTTCTAGTTGTGTTTTTATGAGCAAATAAACGGTTAAACATTTACTTGATCATGAAGAACTAGGAAGATTAATAGGGACAACAGAATGTCTCCCACAACATCTAGAAACTTCTTCCTCACTCATATTTTATTTTTAGCAGTAACATTAATCCAACATCTCAGGATGCTTTGAGAGATCTGGATTGGAATGTCCAGGGCACGCTGGGGACTGAGAGATCTGCATAAAGTCCACACTGCGTAGGGACAGGACTGTGAACAGAGGAGCTTCCCATTATGATTCATTGGTGCACCCATTTTCTGCAATGCCCCTGTTACCTATGGGGCGGTTTTGTGTTACATAATCCAAAATAGATGAATATCAGGGTTATTTATGAAATACTATCTTTTGGGTTTGTTTACAGAATTTTCTAATTTTTTTATTCTGTATTTTAAACTTTATTTGTTTTTTTCTGTAGAAACTACCTAAAAGCAATATGATACTAATGTAGAAGTACAATTTAGAAAGAATGGGAATATTTATTTCATTTGACTAATACTTGGATCCTTTTTTTTCCTTAAAAAAAGTACAGCCAATGGTAAAGCTCCTAATGAATGTACGTTTGATTTAAATATGAACCAGAAAGTTTCTGACACTGTGACTTTTAGAAGTATAGTATGTATAACCAATATTCCTACTTTTCTTTTATCACTTTAATTTGCTTCTATTACCAGAGAGGTTGCTTTGTTACAATAACAAGTTTAGCAAGAATTTAATCTCTTCTTTTGTCTGGATATCTTTAACAATTTGTTTCCTTACAAATCAGTCAATGGCAGTAGATAAAAATGAAAATCATTAATCCCTGTATAATGTATGCTGTTTTTGAACTGTATCCAGGAAGTATCTTACTTAAATATACTGGTCAAGAAAAAACTCTTTAAAAATTACTCTATCTGAGGTTTAAACACAAGAAAATAAGAAGCAGATGTCCCATTTCCACAAGTTACAGTGAAGATATATCTTTCCAAAATCTTCATGTCTAAATTCAGATTTAAGTTTTATATATTTTTGATGTCTTTACACTTTGCCCTAATTATCCTGCTTTCATATAAAATGGATGGATAAACAGTGAACATTAGTAGCAACATAGATCAAAATGTGTACAGCCGGTGCAATAATGCTCATTGTTGCAAATAATCATCATCTGGATGATTATATTCAGACCTCTATTTCCTGCCTGCTATGTAAGTCCACTGAATAGGCCTGCATTTGAACAGGGCTTTTGCTGGTTTTTTGCTTTTGCGGATTTTTTGTTTGTTTGTGAATTGTTTGGAGTTGGTAATTTTTTTTCAGATTTTTTTTTCTCATTTATTTCTCTCACTCTGTAGATTGATGTAAGATTATCTGTTTCCAGATATCTTACATGTTTATCTTACAGATAGCTGATTTCTATTTTCAGGGTCCTGTGACAGAAATGACCAAGTGTTTCTAACTTCAGATATTGCATCTTCGGGTTTCACTTTCTCTTTGTGTATGGACACGCTCACATTTCTGTGTGCTGTTCCACCCTATTTTATACTCTCTTCCTGAGAGCAAATGGAGGAAGACAGTATATGAGATTTGGCAGAGTGCAGTGCTAATGCAGTTGGACTGTTTCTGGTGTACAAAGGAGCTCTTTCAAGCTGTTTTTCTGTTATTACTACTATTATTTACTCATATTTATAAAACTAAAATGGCTCTGGGGTTTTGTTCTTATTTCACTTGCAGCAGTCAAACTCACAGCAGGAAATTTATATCCACATTTACTACTTTTCTTTACTAGCTAGTATTTTCTTTCTTCCTCCTTCCAAGTTTACTCCTGACAACCTTGCAGGTGATTTTTCAGTCAGAAGAGGCCACAATGACTTTCCAAAAGATTTTTCCAGGATGCTTGTCATGTGAAGGAGTCCTGGAATTTCTGTGAATCAATACACTTAACTCTTCTGTGCAGCATCATTAATTTCCTAAATTCGTTGAAACCTAACCATTTCCAACCAAAATCTTTTGTTACAGAACTCCTTTTTTTATATACATATAATTAATCTAAATTGACTGATTTAAGTTTTTTTCTATTAAATCCTTAAAAGGATATCCAGATCAGTATAAACTTAGCACCACTTCTTGATGATTCATAATGACTTAGCAACAAAATCTACCAGCTGTCACAAATCTGAATAGCCGAGGCTATTCAATACTAATACCATTATTAGTTACATTTGTTCTCCAATGCTGTATTTAAGAAGTTAAATATTTCTGTAATGATACTGTTCTCAATTCACCATCTGTTGAATGATGATAGGTCTTTATGCAACACTTACAGCAAAATTAATATTGAAGTCTTCTACGGTGATTAAAAAATTGTTGTTTCTCGAGACATCAGCTATACAGTTTTACAAACGTCTTTAGAAAGATAAGAGTGAGAAAACAGCCTAAAACCTTTGAGAAGATTGTAAAAAAATCAGATGATACAGAAGAAAATGTAAATAGGGAAATGCTGCTGAAAAAAGTTAAAAGACAGCCTAAGAAACCAAGAAACTGAGTAGGATTATCCAAAATCCAAACCACAGAGAACTAGGAATCAAAGTCTTGTAACAACAAGTTGGAGACTTCAGTTTAAATATGTTAGAAAGGAAATGAGAGACAGTCAGATTCCTAAACTATCTAAGAGACACTGAGGCACTTCAGGAAGAACCTTAAGGATTATCTGCATTTATATTTTCTTGCCTTAAAGTTTCTTTTGTAATGTTTTACTTAACAAAGTGATATTTTTTATTTTTAATCCCTGTCAGGCAGACTGATATTTTGGAGATCTGGCAACATCAACTGGGTAAATGAAGAATGGTGCCTGGGTAAGCACTAAACTAATTCTCCATAGAGGACCAATGCACTGCTCCAGAGTCTTTTCCTATTTCATTTCTTTGTATGCTTACAGGCTTATATGAGAAAGGAGAGTTCTAGAGACCCAGCACATCTGCACCTGTAAATTTGGGAGTGGAACTTCCTAAATGTCTAAGTTGTGGAGGCCTTTTACCATTGTTGCAACAGACAAATAGAGTATGAAAATGACTGTGATGTGTCTGGCTTAATGGAAAGAGCAGACTCAAAAAACAAAACAGTAAAATCTTCTTCACTATTTTTTCTATTTTGTCCCCAAAAGATTGTTGACCATCCACATCTTCTGTGTGCTGATGCTTCTAAGGTAAGTAGGTTTCCTACAAGAGATAAAAGGAAAAGAAATATTTAACAGAACCATCAGTTGGAATGAGTGATAAAGGAACATCCATATTTTCCAGAGCTAAATCTTTTGAGACCAAAATTCCTGAAACAAGCTAATTTGTCTTCAAAAGGTGCATAAAACATAAGCTTGTACTATTTTCAGGACTCAACCTCTGTGTCAGACATAGATTTCCTAAACTGCTGTGATAAAGCAATTACCTGAAGCTTTGAAGTCAGCTATAAGAGAAAATATTTAAGGATTCCATAGTCTAGTGGAGACATCTGGCTGGAAAACAGAAATTAGTGTAAATTTATTGCACTAACCTAAGAAACATTTGAACCAACAGCCTCAACAAAACACCTGATACTTTTAGAAGCTGAAAATATATTTTAGAAAATAGAATGTCTGTAAATACAGTGGATGTTTAGACTCAAAATAAATCACAGATAAAACTATTCACTTCTTTTGCATTCTCTAAATCCCTTTCTGTTAGGTAACAAAGCCACAGAGAATAACTCTTAAGTAGAATGTAAATATTATTTTTTCAATTTGTCTTTTACCTGTTGTATTGAGTCTGGCTTAGATGGAGTTAATTTTCCCTAAGCCCTCATCCTGCTGTGCTTTGGATTGGTAGCTGGCAAGATGTTGGTAACACCAACACCAGTGTTTTGCCCACTGGCCAATGCCAATCAAGCCCCTCACCCGGAGGCTGGCCATGGAAAGGATCCTGGGAGGGGACACAGCCAGGACAGCTGACCCCAACTGGCCAAAGGGATATTCTATACCATGTGGTGTCTGCTCAGCAATAAAGCTAAGAGAAGGGAAGAGGGCAGGGAGAAAGGGAGGGGGCATTGGCTATTGTCTTCCAGAACAACTGTTACGCGCACTGCAGCCCAGCTTCCAGGGGCTGGACATCACCTGCTGATGGGGAGTAGAGAATAAATCTTTTGTGCTTTTTTGTTTCTACACACTTTGTTTTTGCTTTATTATTCTGCCTTTATCTTGAACCATGAGGTTTTTCCCATGTTGTTTTCTCATCCACCCTGTCCTGCTGAGGAAGGCAGTGATAAATCTTCTTAGTGGTCCAGCCAAGGTCAACCTACCACAGTCCTTTTTGGCTCCCAAACAGGGACATGAAGAAGTTGAGATATGGCAGAGGCAAGGGGTGGAAAATATTTGGTTTGTGTAGCAAGGTTTTGGTAGCAAGGTGACTGCAAGGTGCTTCTGTGAGCAGCTGCTTGAGGCTTGCCCTAGGTCTGATAGAGCCAATGTCAACCAGCTCCAAGACAGACCCACTGCTGGCCAAGGGCAAGGCCATCAGTGATGCTGGATGACATATTTAAGAAGGGGAAAAAGCCCTGTGCATTTGACAGCCAGAGAGAGGAGTGAGAATATGTGAAAGCAACAGCCCTGTAGACAATGAGGTCAGTGAAAGCAGATTCCTCTGCAGCCTGTGATACAGAGTATGATGAGGCAGGCTGTCCCTCTGCAGCCCATGGAGGTCTGTGGTGAAGCAGAGACACATTTCATTATCCCGTTCTGATTTTTTTGGCAGTAAATTAAACTAAGTTCCCCAAGTCAAGTCTTCTTTGCCTGTGACAGTAACAGGTGAATGATTTCTCCCTGTCCCTACCAAGAAATAAAAAAGAATAATAAATAAGTTTCTATAGACTAATGAAAAAGTGTCATTTTTTTTCATTCTATTCATAACACTGGTAGTTACAAGAGGGCTGCACAGGCCAAAAACTATGAAAGAATCCCCATTTTCTGTTTGCATTGACCTTGAAACATGATGAATGATTTCTAAAGAGCAGTATAGACATTTAAAATATATGTGAATCACTTATGAAAATCTATGCTTTCTTATGAAGTGACTAATGTGTTTCCCTGAAATTAAAACTTTTGGCTCTCAATGTGTTTAATTTTTAGCTGTGTATGTATACTGTGTCTGCTATTAGTCCAAGTGATTCTGATGCTACTGCCAGGCTGAAAAATACAAATAATCCAATATAATTTGACCTTTTAAAAGCAACATTAATTTTTAGATTAAGAAGACTTACGTGTTTTCATCAACTGTAGAGGCACCATCTTATTAATTTCTGACCTTTGTAATAAAATTGTATTCCTCTGATTATTGGGAAGACCAGAAATAAAAGAAGTGGCAAGGTATTTAAGGGCTAACAAATTGACATCTGGTTTAAATTAAAACTGTAGGTTTTGACTCTGCAGTAATTTTTAATGAGAAATTATATCTAAACTCTTGGTACTGACACGGTTGTTTAGCATTTATATTTACACTTCACCTGACATCTAAGTTCTGTGTACCTGCTTTGACAATATAAATTGTGCATTTGGATTTTTGTAAAGCACAGAACCACTAAAAAAATAAACATCTTCCCTCAATCAACTTCTAGATTTGACCAAAAAAAAGGAGAAAGCAGATAAAGCAGAGGGACAGGGAGATGAACCCAAGACAGTTTAGTACTACAAGCTTGCTTATATGACTAGCTGGTCCTACTGTATGAAAATCCTTTTGCCAATACAAGAGAGGAGAGATTGTGAGGGCTAAGATGGTTGACTGAAATTTTCTAGTATACACTGATTCTTTTTTTTCCCTTTAGTGTTTTCTCTTTGTTTCCCTGACTTTAAATGATACTCTCCAATAAAGACTTATTGTTTTTTGTACCAACGGAATGAATCTATGCAGTGACCATAGAAGCAACAGTTACTATCTAACAGAGAGGTAATAGCTCACAGAATAAGAGGTGAAGAGAGAGAAGCTTGAAGTGTACATAAAGATTGAAATTGGGGGAAGGTTTTTGACAAGCTTCTTACACATTTTACTGTGTTCACTTTTGTTAAAAGGCAAGTCTTCAGGGAACATCTCAATAGCGCTAACAAAGTCCAGTCCCTTGTATAATTGATTGAGAAAAAGGCAGGATCCTGCTTTGAATCCTCCTCTGGAAGAACCTAACTATATAGACTAAATTAGCAGCTGAGAAGCCTTTGTCTCTCTTCATTGACTATTAAATAAGAAATGAAGATCAGTGTCTCTAAGTACAAATTAATCCTTAAGAAGACCTTTCACTTAATTGAATCATGCCTCTGGATGATGTCACATCGCAGGATGGTTCTTCAACTGTTCCCTAATGCAGGCAGCTCTGTGTGACAGCTGGCTCTAAAGCTGGCAAGCTTTAACATACAACAAATTCACCAGATCACTGTATCCACAATTCACCAACCAAAATGTCTGTCCTTTGGAACTGCATCATTACTGGTAAAATGTGCCAAACAAATACCCTAACCACACAGGTTATAGTCACATGTCCCAACATATCAGGCTATGGCTTCTAGCCACCTACTGTGGGAAACAGAAGTAAAATGTCAAGCCTGCAGCACTCAAGGATCCTGTTTTAGACTCATGGTTCTGTATCAGCTAGGACTCCCCTCTGCCCAGAAGTGAGCTCCTCTTTCTGACTGACGACAAGATTGCTTTCTCATATCCTGAAGTGCTCTTATTTGCACATTTTTGCTCACCTCTATTAGCAAGGTCATTTTGTGCCAACAGAATAAATTCTTACAAATATAAATTTTATTCTATATAGAACACATTTATACCCATTTAAATACCTACCTCTTTACTGCACAGAAGATATATACATTTATATCCTTTAGATATCCTGTAATAAAAGACCAAGTAAATCAAACTTCAGTCTTTACATATGTAAAGGATATCATTAATGGTGCTAAAAGTTAATTACAATTATTACATTGGTGTGAGACTTCTTATACTATGCATTCCTTTATGTTCCTCAATACATTCCTAGTTTGCTTATAGTAGGATCTTTGCAACTTCATCAGTTGGAAAAACATTTCATCAAGCTATAAAAACGTGATTTTAAAATGAAAGTTGTCACTGGAATACAAACCCAGACATCATTCTCTTCTTTAAATGAGGGGTGTGGGATGTGTGTGTCTGTTATTTAGTTCAACAGTAAACATATTCTTACAGAAACTCAGAAGTGAAAATTTCAGTTATTAGTAAGACTTATGACAGTATTGTGAACTTTATTAATGTCTCAGTTTGACTGGTGTTGATCATTTGAATTGAGTGCTTAATGATGGTAATACTGGAAAGCCTTGCACACCAAAAATAGTCTTCCTCTAAAGAGATAATACTCATGATTAACCGATTAACTAAGATCAATTATTTGAAATGTAGCACAATGACATTTTCTCAGTTTATCAGTGAGCATTGATTTGTTTAGTTGTTTCAAACATCTAATGACCAGTCAGTTTCTAAGTAATTAAATAACATTCGAATAAAGGAAGTAATTTTTAGACTATGGAAAGGAAAACAATGGTCAAAATTCTCATTTCCCTCATAAAGAATATACTCATTGAAGTTTGGATATGTTTGTATGACCGTAACCAGGGGAAAATAAAACAATAAACTTAGAAATAATGTATATGGAAAGGAGAAATATAATCTGAAATTTTGTTCTTGTCTTTTTTTCAGCTATATCCCTAAGTCAAGACAAGAGCTGTGACAACGAATATATTAAAAGTAATAGTCTGTCCCATTTATAAATTCATATGTTAATGTTTATATTAGAGACAATCACTTTGTTTCTAAATATTAAATCTTAACAAACTTTAGAAAGATTATATATCAAAGCTCCTTCTGGACTATCTTCTCTTTTCACAGCAGCACAAGGCACTTTTTAAGAATTTTTCAGCACAAAAGAAAATAAACATAATAAAACCTGATCATATCTCACTGGAGATGAACAAGAATTAACCAATACAACAAAACATTACACTGAACTAAGTACAAATTCAAGTGGTTGCATAATGAAAACACTTGGAAATAGGCATGAGGAGTACTTCAGTGACATTTCAGTCTCTACTGAGCTACCCTTGACAATGGTAGAAATGTTGCCCCAAATATGGGCTTGTTATCCAGTGTGCAGCACTAATTCACCCACCAAGGAGAGGTATTTCAACTTTTTAATTCTAGTTTATGCCAAGCTAGGAGGTAACCCACAAATGGTTAGCTCACCTATCGTCGAAACCTTAAACTATTTATCCATTTTAACAAAGAAAGACTGTTATTTATTGGTTACAGCATACAAAACTTTTTTATTAATTAGTACCCAAACCCATATTTGCTAGTTATATCTCTCATTTCTCATGCTAATTAATTGGTGTGTGAAATTCTTCCCTCCACTTGAGTCTGAGGTCTATTTTGAGTTGGGGGGTCAATGAGTCGTGGTTGTGAACTCCCACTTCCAGAATTATTTTTCCCCCACTTACTGATCAGCTCCACACTGCACCACACAGCCCCGGGGTCTCTCGTTCAGACAGCCTGTTCATCTTGATATGGTCTTCATTTTTCCTTAAAACAAAAGATTAGCCAAGCAAACAGAATTCACAATGAAATTGCTTAATCATAACTATCTAGCTGTAGCTAATGATTAACAACTAGAAAAAAAATTACAAAGTTTGATTCAAATCTTGAGGGGCTCAAATCTTGATGTTGCAATGCACAGAAATATTCCCTTTGGTATTACTGTTGGGTATCATTTCTCATATAGTTGGAGTCAAAACAATCAGTACTATTGTTGACCTGAATATAAACCATTTGATGTTGCAATGCACATCAAATGGCGTGGCTCTTATAAGGGAAGACAATAATGGCACAAATCTCTCTCTTCTCTTCTCCAAGCCATGATTCAACTCGTCCTAATACAAATGTCAAAGTCAGGTGAATTCTTTCTAAAAGTGTTCAGCTTCAACTTAGACATCCAAAATTAAGAAAGATCTTTCTCATCCTGCGTGAGTTTGAAACAAGTTCTGTTTAGGCTGTTCCTGGTGTTGAGTATCTACCAACAAGGAAACTTTCTTCAGTAGTGAAGCATTTTGTCCTCGTGGGTAAGATATATCTCACTTAAATTTAGACAACTGCAATTGAAGTAGTTTGCAAAGCTTACTTTAGAGCTGATAGAGATAAATAGGCATCTTGAATCAGACGCATTGTCCATGAAGACAGTCTGGACAAATAATCAAATGTAGACATCCTAATTTACTTATGTGACTCCTAAAATACGTTCTTAATTACAGATACAATGTTTGCATTGACAACCAGACATGCCTCTTTCCCTCTTCTCTCCCCTTGAAATTCTTATTCCTCACTGTATTATGAAGATACTTTGCAGTCCTATTAAGAGTGATTAAATAATAGTTTAAGTAGATAATCAATGTCTGCTAAGACAGATTACCTTATTAAAGAGAAATTTAATTTTAGCTATCTCCAAAAATTAGGACATAATATAGAATAAAAGCCCAGGGCAGTCAAGGTCACGTTCAGAGTGAAAGGTATCAGATCAAAATGAGTAGAAATAATTACATAGACACAGTCCAAGTAAAAGCAGAAAACATGTAGGGGTAATATATGTCTCAACAGAGGCAAAGAAGGACTATGTTTTGAGAATCTCTTGCTTAACCTGAAGTGACCTCTTAACTCTGTGCTTAAATTATCCTGAAAGAACATTTACTTCATTATAAGAGGGAATTATTTTTTGCTATGATAATGATAAGACTTGGACTGAGAAATAATCAGTTATTTCAGTTTTCTGCTTAAATTCTATGTATTTTCTTTCTCTCTGACTAATGGACATTCCATTTTTCTTTCTTTTTTTATGTCGTCATATAACATCTTATCTGTTTCTTTAATGAAACCAAAATCATGAGACATATTGTCGTCTCTGACATACAAGCGGCTCCCAAAGAAAACTGTCTAATGATCCTTATTCTGTGTTTAAAAAGCAAATACCAAATAATGGGTAAGAATTTGTGCACCACGAAACTAGACAAGCTCTGAAATTTTCATTGCTCATAATCCTCTGGTGCATTAATAATACTACCAAGAGACACCTTGATCTGATAAAGGCTGGCTGTAGGGGCTAATGCGAGAGGTATAGCTGCCCAGACAGCATCCTCCAGGGATGGTGGCTCCACTACTTTCCTGACCAGCCTGTTCTAATGCCTAAAAAACCTTTAAGTGAAGACATTTTTCCTAAAATCCATTCTAAACCTCCCTTGATGCAATTTGAGGCTGTTTTCTCTCATCTTGGAAAAGAGACTTGGGAGAAGAGACCTACACCCACATCACTTTACATCACCCACAAACTCCTTTAAGGTTGCTGTAAAGAGCAATTAAGTCTCTCCTGAGTCTGCTTTTCTCCAGGGATTTTTTGGAATTCATCATGACTCTGTATTCAGTACTTCAAAATGTCACTTCAACAAGTTCTGATCTCCTGAATACCTCAAAGCCTTGTAACTTCTACATCCACAATTAGATGTGGCAGCAAATGAAGAAACAAAAATCAGTAAAGGTATCTCTGTCATTCTACCCATACACCACCCGAGATTCTCATGCCTGTAAGCCTTTCCAAAGAGAGAGTGGTCAGCAGTAGTGGGATAAGGGAACACATCTCACAGGGCAGGATGATGTAATTGCTAAACAACTTACTTCCGTAGGCTACCTGCAGACAGATAGTGCATGCAATTTAGAAATAAGAAGGATGTTTTTCTAAAGACAAGGAATGGCATACGTGACCAAAAATTTTAGTCTAAAACTTCCCCATGTATTTTGGCATAGACTGCCACAGCCTCTGACCCTTTTAAATGAACTAAGGCAAGGTTACAAAAAAGCAACCTTTTGTTCTGACCTTTGTATAATCGATGTTATCCTAGAACATGGGTAAAAATTTTTAAAGGTTGAGAGGTGAAAGAAATACAATTTTTTGTACCTATCTGATGCTCCTATTGCTTATTTCTATAGGGAGATGTATCCTACCTGGTAGCAAAACTACCACTTTTACAGAGATTTCCATGATAGAGAGCTGTATTAACTGGCAGATCCATTTTCCTTCCATCTCAGGTACAGCTGGGACAGAAACATTTCTTTTGCAAGCTTAATGTTATGCCATTTGAATCATACCAGTTTCACAGAATAATATCGCTATGCATGCACTAGAGTACTGATATCTCCTTCTTCTCCCTCTCCCTAACCCCCAATATCTCCCTAATTTATCCTTTTATTTTTGTTTACTTTAGTTACGTTGTTATGAAGAAGCAGACTGTGTCTGCTTTTATTAGGCAGAGGATGGGACAGCACAAAAAGACTCTATTTCTACAACAAATAGGCACATATAATGATTTTTCATAAAGTTATCGAAAGGAAATATTTAAACAGATTTTGGTATCATTCATGAGTAAAAGCATGTTGAGCAATAGACAACTATGGTCTGTTGTCCAACAAGTGAATAAAATACAAGCAGATGGCAATACATTATCTCTAACGTGTTTATTCCAAGATGTCCAGTGCCAGCTGCACTCACCAGAACTTCCCAATATTGACTTCTTTCTCTTTCATTGCCACATGCCACCTAGTGACTTAACACTGAATCACAGCTTTAAAGCTATCGAGACTGGGAATTACAGGTACCATGAGAACAGTCTTGTTTCTGAATGCTTAAGGATGTAAAACTGGTCATGGAAACAGCTAAATGCAGAGCATGAAGTGCATCTTTACTTTGAGAGCAATTTCTCTCACAGACCTCCAAGGACAAAGAAGCAAAACAAAAAAATCAGATGTATCTGAATGATGCAAATTTTTGTCTTCCAGTGTTTGTACCTGTGAAAGTTAAATACTAAAAGAGAGATCAGGTCATTCAGACACTGAAATAATTAAAAAAAAAAAATTGCAAGACAACATGTCTGCTAAAAGATCAAGTAATAAGTTCAGTTAATGTATAAAAATAACAAACATTCCCTTCTTCTGACTTAGATTTATCAAACGTTTTACTTAATTTTCTTACTTATCTCCATATATTTTTAACTTTTTAGAAGTCATATTTTTATTCATGTGAGTTCTGTGGCTTTTTTATTTTTACGTTCTCAAGGAACACAAGAAGTGGGGAAGAGATCCTCTTTCTGGCTGCGATCTAAGGCCATGTTACAGAGATGTTTTAGTTTTTGAACACAGCATCATATTTCTTAAATAGAATAGTAAGAATATGGCCCTTGTAGGATAAAATTAGAGATATTTAAAATATTATTTTAACTGCTTCACCAGCAAGTGCAGCCCTAGAAACTCACTAAATTATGCCATTATAATAGCTTTAAAATCAAAACTTTTGTGCTTTTGTGCAGGTAGTTCTTAGAAGGGATGTGGTGATCTCTGTATTCTTCCTGCTTAAGAAACAAAAAAAATGAAAACAAAACAAAATTATAGAGTACTCATGATGCTTATCAAAATACCGTGTCTGCTTTCTCTCAAGTGTATTTTGATTGAACACTGTCTGAGAGGTTCTTCATTACATAGCAGTCCNCTGTGTGATTGATAACATAATAAGTATGCCGTGTTTGCCTATAGTATTTTTTTAATTTTATAACTCTTGACTTGATACCCTAGAAGAAACTTCCCTAATCTGCATCAAAGAAGCTGAAGTCAAAAGAAACAAAGAATTTGTTAATGGTTTCTCTCTTGCCTGATTCACCTGCAACTGTACAATATCGAAACCAGACTGTCTTCAGCAAGATTTAGGAATTCAAATCTGAAATATGTTTTCCTTCTCTGTGGATTTTTTTTAAAGGGTCATACATAGTGTGACTCCACTGGTTTAATGATACAAGGTATTTCCTTGCCCAGCAGTTGAATGCTTACAGATACTCTAGGATGCACTCAATGAGCAGCAGTATCCATAATACTATCCCCTGTCAAGATCAAGTGTAACTGCATTTGTCAATTTGATCACTTGGTCTCTATTTGCACTGGATAGGACAAACCAAAATGTCTTTCATTATAGAATTTAAGCTTCAGTCTTCCTCATTTATGAAGTCCAAGATTTACAAACGTAATTATTAAGTTATTTTGATATTAACTGTAAAATTCTCAAATATCTTAAGAGAGGCCAAGTTTGTAATGCTGATGTTACAGGAAAAAAAACTTGGACAGTTACTACAGACCTACACTGGTGGTTTATCGGTATTGACAAAAGACAGAGTGGGGGAAAGGCAGTTTTGTGAAGCTTAAGCTTTAATAACAAACACTTAAAACTCTCTTTTAATTCAGAGGCTAANCAATTTGATCACTTGGTCTCTATTTGCACTGGATAGGACAAACCAAAATGTCTTTCATTATAGAATTTAAGCTTCAGTCTTCCTCATTTATGAAGTCCAAGATTTACAAACGTAATTATTAAGTTATTTTGAGATTAACTGTAAAATTCTCAAATATCTTAAGAGAGGCCAAGTTTGTAATGCTGATGTTACAGGAAAAAAAACTTGGACAGTTACTACA
>VYXB01004904.1:6187-66416 GCA_013397135.1 Pachyramphus minor
CACACACATCCCGGTACCTTCTGCGGGGCGCGGAGCAGGCGGTGCACCCCGGCGAGCTGGGTGGCGAGCGGGATGTCCTCTCGGAAGGTGTAGAGCGGCGGCCGGGTGGGCTCGGGGAAGTTGGTGCTGTTGAAGGGGTCGGTGTCATCCAGCAGCTGCACCCGGCACACCAGCGTGGCCATGGCGCATCCATGCACCGCCGCGGCCGGGCGCGGGCGGGCAGTGGCACCCCCAAGTCACCGGCACCGAGGTGCTGCTGCCTGCGCGCCCACCGCCGCCTCCGAGCGGCACTCCCCTCCCCGGCGCGGGCTGGCCGGCAGCCGGCAGCCTTCCCCCGGCTCCCCCAGAGAACGCCGGCCGCCTCNGCAGCCCGGAGCAACGCCGGGCGACGGGGCGGCCGCCAGCGCCCCCGCGCGGCCAACGGCGGCGCCGCCCCCGACCCGAGGAGACCTCCCCGCCGGGCGGGAAGGAGAGTCGGCCCGGGATATCCCCCGCCTCCGCCGGCCCAGCCCAGGGGGAACGGGCAGGGAGACGCGGAGGGAGAGAGGGGCCGCCAGACGCTGCAGCCGCATCAGAGGAGCGGGAGGGACTCATCCTTGATTCCCGGCAAGAGTGCGCGCGTACGGAGCTCAGTCTTCCTCTCCGAAACATCCCAAATGTCCCAAATTTTTAGTGTAACATTTACCCCTTTCTAAAGGGAAGCCTTAAATAATACATGCTTAAAAAAAAAAAAAAAAGTTTTAGAGATCGAGATTTACTCCCTTGGTTAGAACCTGTCCTGGCCATTCACTTAATAGTTGTACTCCATGGTCCTTGTGGGTCCCTTCCGACTCCAAATCCTCTGTGAGTCTGTGATTCTGTGACCTGAAATCAGTGTATTTGACATAAGATTGTTGGGTATGTTTGTCTGTATTTGTCCAAAACCCTCTCTGCCATTAGGGTTGTATGTACTCGGGGTTCGTGTGGTTTCCCAGGGTGTAGGGCCTGGGCAGACTCTCCAAGCACACCCCAGACTCCTGTCCACCCCAGACAGGAGACATGCAAGGCACTGCTTGGCCTTGCATGTAGGCTCTCCTCTTGTCTCCTTTTGCCATTCTCCTTCCTTACTCATCCCAGGGGAAGATGGGGACAAAGTGCCAAGCACTTGGGTAGGCACAGAGCAGAGCGTTGAGCTTTTCAAGGTGCATTTATGACATGTTACCCGGACTGCAGCCTCATTGGTGGGGATCGAGGATGAACACACACTCTGGTCTTCACTCTTGGGGGCATGGGCCACAGGAGAAGGGCCATGAAATAAGTTATGGGTGAAACACGGAGAACTAAGGGTCTCCCTGCCCTGGGGGAATGGCTGCATTTGCACATGCTAAACATCTACCAAGAGGATGCACCACACTTTACAGCCATGGCTCATAACAACCTATCCTTTCCTCCTTCATGGAGAGGGCTGTGTGGCAAGACCCGTAGCACTGTGAGAACTGTGGGATTTATCACAGAAATGTGTCTTAGGCAAGAAAGCATGACCTCTAGATCATAGTGTTTGCATGAAGCAACTGTTTCCTCCCAGAATGATTACTGGTTTGGGAGTATTTGTCAGCAGTGACACAAAAGGGGATTTCTGTCCACACGTGGTCTGTCCTTCTGTTTCTGTTCTTCTTGGGACTAACTTGTCATGGTTCAGTTTTGCCAGCAGTTATGCATATTTTCAGAAAAGAGAAGTTATATGGGGTGAAGTCCTCATTTTGATTTTTGCAATTCCTATTTTACAAAATTGCTATTTTACAAAGAAATATATTTTTGTATTTCCTTTAGTACCAACAGTTTAGTTTCTAGAGAAAACAGCATTGCTTATTTATGTTGTGTATTTATGTCTGCTTATTTATGTTGTGTATTTTTGTCACCAAATTAAAATTAAAACAATTAAAATTAAACAAGCACACATGGGTTGATAAATCATGATTTATTGAATTACCATTTAAATTCTATTTTTGTAAAAAAAAAATTACATTTGCTGCTAATCAATGATTAACATGAGGTGGCATTTTCTGCTAATCAATGATTAACATGAGGTGGTATAAGATTGTTATTCTTGCTATTCATTGGAGTAGTCCTGACTTTTGCTAAATTAAAATAAATGGCACTTGTCTCATTGCAGAGGCATTAATACTTGGAGGGCAGTTTAAATAAGTCATGGAACCCAAAATTTTTTTTGTGACAGCATCACGTTATCTTTCTTCCAATAATGGAAAATGAAAACAAAGGATCAGTGCAATCCTTGGAGCCAATAGAGATCAGATAACCTAAGGCTCAACATTTAGCCATAGATGCTAAATCTCACAAGGAACCTTGTATGTTATGATCTTCAACTGGATTTCCAAATACAAGGCGGCAAGTGGAGATACATGTTATGACCAGGAAGGGAGAAAACTAGAGCAATACAAGCATGAAAGGATCCTGAGTTAGCCAGAGCTGTGACGTGCATCTTTTTCCTATACTTTCCTATACTTCCCATACGTATATATATATATACACACACACACTTTCTTATACTTTTTCTTAATTGTGAACATCCCGAAAGCACTATTAACCAATGAATTTCAGAAGCTGGATTTTATTTCAATTTGAATTCAATTAATACATGTAAAAAGAGAAAACAGATCTGCCGGATAAAGCAGAATAACATTACGAAGTCAGTGAACCTGAGTGTAGAGGGAGAGATATGCACCTAAATTCAACATTTGAATGGTTTCCCACTTTTCTACATAGACTTCAGAGGCCTTCTGAATCTGCAGTCTCTTTCCATCAGCCTGAACCAGGGCAGTGTATAGCCTCCTCTTACAGTCATCAGTTTATGCTTCTGTTGCAAAGCTGTACCTTGTCTTTCAAAAGTCCCTCCCTCACACCCTGTCTGCTTTGCAAACTGAAGGAGAGTGCCCTCTCCTCTCTCTTCTGTCCCCTCTCCTCTCTCCTCTGTCATATCTCTTCTCTCCTATCTCCTCTCACAAGGTTTTATTTATTCAGTGCAGCAGCTAAACGAAAGTGAGCAGGCAACTTACCTTCTCACTGTTCCACACCTTTCAAAAAAGCATGAGTTGTCTTTTAAATTACCTTAACACACAGCACAATGCAAACAAACAGCCTGTCAGGAGTACACGACATGAAGCACCACGGGCATTGCATCTGGAAGGACAGAGACATGACAGGAACAGCAGATGTGGTTGCCTCACCCCATTTCTCATCATGGAATGTAAGGCCTTCTCAGAAAGTGAGAGCATTTTCCTCAGTCATGCTGAATGAAAACAGTATTCAGGAGCTTTGAGGTAGCCTCAGCACAGTCTAGGCTCTGTTCCTCCTGCCTTCAGTGGTATCATGGACTAGTGAGTCCCATTCCTGGAGGTGGCAACTGAGATGGGCTATGTTGCTTTCTGACCTTGGGGCCCCCGAGTCCATCTCACATGCCCTTTCCATGAAAACATAGCCTGCACGTTATCAAGTAAAGTTCAGTTTCAAGCTCCCAAGTTCCCTTTACAAAATCATAAGGGGAAAATGTGTGTATACATTTTTCAGGAATGAAACATAACTTGGGAGTTTTCATTTAGGGCTGATTTATTCGTCTTAACTCATCCCATTATTGGCATTTCTTAGAAATACATTGTTGAATGAGTTAAGATGGTGTGTCAAGTTTAAATTTTAATTTCTTTATTGTTGAAACCTCAATGTTAAAATAACATGGGGGTTTTTGTCTTTAATTTCCTCTTTTTTATTAAAAATAAAAAATATATATTTGAGGGAAAGTTATTGAAAGCATATTTTTTAACCCAAGGACCACCCAGACACAACGTAAATGTGCATTTAAGCAGTTTTTAAAAAATGATACTAGGTATCAGAGCAATTGGCATAGCTTCACAGGAGTATTATTTTTTCTGGTGTATCATCATGTCAATACAGATCTAGACACACAATTGTGAGATTACAGAATAAGTACATGAAGTGGTCAGTCCTTCGACTTTATCTCTCCCTGTCAGACAAAATGAATTGCTTTCCAAATTTCATTTTTTGAACTTCAAGCCAATTTTAGTTATGGGAGAACAAAAGCAGTTTTAACTTTCATGATTTATTCACTTAACATTAATAAAGCTGAAAAATAACAGTCTATTTGGTAATGGTAATCAAAATGGCTTGTGAACCACTGGAATTAAAATATGGTAATGAAAGTGCTGACAGATCCTTTACTGTAGTGATGGGAACAGTATTTCTGCCGTGTCCACACTATAATCTGTAAATACTGCTTCGTTCTCTTAGTGAAGTGTGGAGAGCGATTTATTATCATTGTTAGCATGGACAGGCAAATAACCTAACACACTTCTCAAAATAATGGTGTGTAAGTGAAAGTGTAAGTCTGTCACAAGACCAAAAATAATACTGTAGATTTTGGCCTCATTCACCCAAGGATCTCAAAGTGCTCAGCTGTCATTAAATGTTGCCTGCTTATTCCTGTCCTTCAGATGGGGAAACTGAGGACTGACAGATCAAGGATACAATTCTAATATGATTTTTCTTTATGTAGAAGGGTTTTTTTACTGATTGCAATAGAACCTGAACTGGGTGTCATATGACTGGATCACAGAAAACATCCACAGAAAACCCACCTTAACAAAAACTTTTTCTTTCGTAACTAAGGACTTACAGTGGTCCCAAAGACTGTCAGTGTCTTCATCAAGCTTGAATTGCATAATCACACATTACAATTCTGTTGAGTTGTACTTAAAATTATTAATCTGTGGTGGCTGGCTAATACTTTATATGAAGTAATACTATATGCTATTAACACTGGCTAATACTGCAGTTTGGTGGTAAAGGTGAGCTCAAAGTGCAAAATTCCAAAATCACTCAATGTTCAAAGATGCTGCACAGATCTGTAAAAACCAAGCCCTGAATCCATGGATCATACCACCCTAGGAAATAATGTTAGATGTTCTGATGGTGATCCTATAGATCACCTACTTCTCTGCAAGGTCTTCACCTGAGGCCAGGCCTTAAAGATGTAACTCCTCCTGAAAGGGCTGAAAAGTGAGGTTTCTATGATGCACATGCTGCTCAGTGCCATTTAATACAGTCTTTGGTTACACAAATACACTTGTGGTCTCTTACAGGACTCCTGCCTCTTTCAGCACACAGGCAAGGGGGCTTAATTCACACACAGGTATTTTACTTCACCTTCACCGTTTAATGCTCAAGGCTTCCTGCCATATCCATTGCACGCTACTTAAACCCTGTTCTGATGACGGAACTGATTTCCTCAAGAGATTTGCTGCAGTGCTCAGTACTATAATAGATGATTGCTTTGCAACTATTTATTAATTTATAATCACAACGAACCTCTGCAGGGATGAGGTCATTTTGCCCCCATTTTATGGTTGGAGTGTTACCAGACAAAATGGAGATGAAAAGTATCCACTGCTGTTGGCTGTCCAATTCTGAGCTGCCTACAACCAGATTCCAAAACACCTAAGAACACTATGAGTTAGAAGTTCCACTGAGAGTGATCTTAGCTTAAGCTGGTTGAATGTTCTACAGCTAACACCAGGCTGAACAGAAGAGGAGGAAATGCATGCAATGAGACTGTGCAAAAAATGCATGCAAAAGGTCACTGGGAGTGACTTTAACTTTGCGCTGGAATTTTACCATGGCAGCATTTATGGGGCTTAACCATGAGATACTGGAATCCTTAAGCCACTGGATTCATTCACTTTAAGTACCTCAACAAGCGAGGGGGTGAGCTTGCAGAAACCAACCCTCTCTGCTATTCAGTCCTGATTCTTTCTCAGAAAGAAAAGACATACCATATGAAGTCGTGAAGTAAAATTTATTCTGAAAATACTTTATTCTGCGTCTGTGTAAACCTTTATATACATGTGCAGAGCCACTTTTTCAGATTCTAAAGACTCTACACATCAAACCTCCAGCCAAGGACCATCCATGCTTTATCAAATTCCAATTAACTGTAACTGCTCAAGCCCATGGATATCCATGAGGCCACAAACATGTCTAAGGCATATAAGGACATAGGTGTAAGACAATGAGAACAAACAAGCATCACTTAGGAGCTATTTCTGCTTGTGGGATCTTTTACCATTTGTAATGTTACAGAGCTGTAACTACACATGAAATGGTGACTGATTCTCCAGAGCTGGCCATTAAAATCAGACAAAAACTCAGTCTTTAAATCAAAGTTCTCCTTTTATCAGATTTTATCGATTTTTTAGATCCTTTCATAGATTTTCTGTCCATTTTCATTATCCTCCTTTAAAAAATATAAAGGTGCGGGGATTCCTCCAGGTGATATTAATGTTGCTCCTTTCCTGGAAGCACCTGATTAGGACAATGGGGAGGAGGTTGCACAGCTTGAAGAGTGTGGGAATGCAGAGAGTGAGGGGTCCTAGGAGAGACCTCAGAGCCTACAGCTCATGCTCAGATGGAGCGGTTGCTGAACTGAAACACAGAAAGAAAACCTGCTAGGGAGCAGAGGGGAAGCTGCAGAGTTTGCTAGAACAGAAAAAGTTAATTAATTGACTGGAAACAGAACTTGAAGCAAGCTCTGACTTTACTCTTTTAGAGCATTATAAGAGGAGTTGGCTACAAGCATTTTCTATTTCTTTTCTAGATTCCTTAATTTGAATTTACTGGAACTATACTAGCCTATATCTGAACACAGTCTGACTTTGACTTAAAAAGCCATTTGATCTGCTTCTGGAAGTTCATCTGAGGGAAGGGGGTAGAGAGAGCTTGCCTCTCTTCATTTCTCTCCTCATTCTGTGATGCATACTGTACACTAACGGAGAACAGCAGAATGGTAACGGGGCTTCCTGGACATTGTCTTCAGAGAGGACACGAGGAAAAGGCTGTTTCCAGAAGCAAGGTGAACTATGATGGAACAGTTGTCTGTCCCAGTACAGCAAATTCTGTTAAGGACCCCCCAGAAATTTCAGTATTTTCCTGCCCAGCAGTCTCTGAAAGCATAATGCAAACTCATTTTTTGGGTCAGCAATGGAACCTGATAATTTCTTTTCCGTGGGATAAAGAATAAAGCACAGTCCTTCTTTTCCATTATAAAAGAGCATGTGAACCAAAAAAAGACCCACAAACAGCAGTGAGAATGGTTGGTAAGTTGCTTCTTATTCTTTGATATATGAATTTAGGTATAAACTGACATTGGTTTTATCAAATATAATGACATCTTGCTAGTCTGAGATCTTAGCATAAAACTCAGCTAATCAGTCTTTCTTGGAAAAAGGGAAGACACTGCCATGGATTACACTACTTAACAAGCAAATTATATTTTCAGATGTAATCAATGTCACTACTCTTTCTTTAATCTTTTTCCTAAACATAAAAGCTTGTGTTTCACACACATTTGTACAGAAAGTCTCTATCATTATAGGACTAAGAAGAAGAATAAAAAGGGGATAAAGTGGCCTGCTTACAGATATGCTGTAATATAGATTAATAATACAGAGCTGTAATGGCCTTTTCTGCATTTTCAGCTCAATAGAAACAAACTACAGACTGAACACAAGCCATACAGACATTTATTAGACAGCAACCGGGAATGCAGTGGCCATTTGCTGGCACACAACAATAACTGAGAACATCTGAAAAAGTACCAAGACCCAGTTTATTTTTAAAGCAGTAAGATAAGCAAGAATAGCCTCTTCTTGAGGAAAACAGAACATCTCCATTTGAAATCTAAGCATATGAAATTTGCTTTAATTTTTTTGTTGCTGACAGCATTAACCCACTGATTAATTGTTATCACATCACTTTGTATCTTATAAAGTAGAGCTGAGTGTTGCCTCGGTGACTTTTTTAAAATAAACTTTGGAGAAGAAAAAGTAGTTCATAATTTTTCATTTTAGGTATCCACTTTGCATTGTGGATGCTTATTTGATGCAAATTGATCTAGAAACTAGAAAGGTTAAAATAAAGAGGTTTCAAGGGGAAAAATATTTATGGCAAAAGACCACAAATGCTTGAAAGTGTGCTTCACAGTTTATCAATCCTTTTGTCAACAAAATGAACTTCTACAGCTTTAAAACTTGTCTTCGTAGTCGGACTTTTGCACTTTAGGTTAGTTAGCTGCTAATTAAGATACTACTTAAAATGTGTTTTCCCCAGTTAGTGTATACACATCCAACAAGTGTATTCCAAGACTGGACCAAGAATAAATATTTGTGGTTTGATGAAAACACAGGGGAGTGTTCATATCCACAACTGAAGTGACTGTAGATAATCCAACATTATTTATTTTGATGTAAAAAGTCCTATGCTGATATAAACATCCTCAATGCAAAATTACTTATTACTGCTTTTGTAAATGCAAGATCATAAACAAATCTCTGGGGACAGTTAAATATGGAGAATATTAGGCTTAGTGATCAATATCACCTACCCCAGGGCGAAGAGCAAGAGACTTCGTCATAAGAAATTGCAAGATAAGTTGTACATATCCTTTTAATGATAAACACTATTTAGCAGATGATTTTGTATATTCCACAACAGTTTTAGATTGAAATATTCTTTAATATAGTTTTCTAAATTCATGTGGTCTTATCAGCTAAACAATCCCTCCATTTTTGAATGAAGGCATATACTTCACCTCACCACAGTCTCACAGTAATAAGTTCCAGAGGTTAATATGTATTTTTTTAAAAAACCTTCCCCTTCATCATTTTGAATTCCCCTATTATCAGTTTTCTTGAAAGCTTGCATTATTATACAACTGCATAGATATTAATACTTTTTCTTTTACAGCATTCATTGTTTTAAACAGTTTTATCACCTTCATTTTTATTCACTTTCTTTGTAAAATAAACACATCTAATATTTTATTCCTCTCTTCAAATGGAAGTTTACATTCCTGTGCTGTTTTTCAGTCTATCTCTGAGCATGCTGGATGTTTGGCTTGTATTTTGGGGAGTGGAAAGTTGAAAATTGGACAAAGAATTGTAAGAGTAAAAACAAACTGTCTTCATAAAGCCATTGTAATGTTTTCTGTATTAGTTTTTATCCCATTCTTTATGCATCCAAATATTTTTATTTATTAAATTTTTGGCTTTCCATCCCCTAGTGTACATGGAGCAAGAGTTTGATCTATCTCTTTAGAATAAAATAATGCTATTTTCCTGGAATGGGCACAGTTACTATAGAACCTAATAAGACATTGTACCAGATGCATACTGCTTCTTCCAATTTATAGCAGAAACACATTGCATATTTTAAGTTTTCTGAATAATTTGTTGTAATCACTGGCCTTACCTCATCTCTCTTGTGTACATCAGTGTGCTTGTAAATTTGATCATAAATATTTGCATGCATAGGCAAACACAACTCCTGCATATCCCATGCTTATGGGAGCAATTCAGTGTCTTTCTCGAGTTGCAAGTGGCCATTTTGAATGTTGACTTTTTGAAGACTTGCAAAATAATCGCTTACTAGGACTCTTAGTTAAAATCTCCTGCTTGAGGACTGAATGGCACAAGAATCTTGTTGCCCTTGGGCCAGCAAGTCCAGCAAGCTATTTTCTGTCTAAAATATCTTCTACCTGGGTCATAGCCTGAAGTTGTGGCTTGCAACACAGTAAATGTCCATTTTTCTTTCCTTGAAGAAACAGGAAGGCATCCCTATGTATTCAGGATGGATAGAAAGTTTTTGTGCTGGTTAAAGCTTGCAGGCCTAATCCTTGGACCTGTGCCACTTAACATCAGTCAGCTAAAGAGTTTGCCTTTTGATATTACTTTTCAATTCTGTCCTTTGGACTTCTGCTAAGCGGTACTGAAAAAAAAACAAATGCAAAAAACAACAAGCTTGCAGAGAGATTGCTTGTCTGTCTCCTTGAATTGTGTTAGATTAAGAGGAAAACTGTTGCACTTCTTCAACAGTTTCCTTAGAGGCATTGACAATGCCAGAGAGTCACAACCACCATGCTCTTCTACAGCAGACTCTTCCCCATTCTGGGGACTTTCCTTCTTGGCTTGGGCAGGGACTTGATGTTAGAAAGCTTTTGATATGCTCTCGGCCCAAAACTTGGAACTATTCTATTCATGTGAGAAGTCTTTTATCCTGGTGGGCTAGTCAGACTCAGAAGCAAAGTTTGTAGGATCATAAATGTTTGATACTGTAGGATCAGCCAAGTGTTTGTAGGATGACCAAATTAATCTCCTAACAAGATTTGTTACTAATTTAGCAAAATCTAAATCCTGTGAGCACTTCATATTCACAGACAAAGATCTCACTTTTTGAAAATAACATCCAATTTTTAACAGCTTTTTTAAATCAAGAGAAAGGAACCCCCTGAAGGAGCTGTGTGCTTACTTGGTGCTATTCCTAAAACTCCTCTGGGTACGGGCATATCATGCTTATCAATTAAACTGTTAAGTCAGAAGGCACTAAACCCTATATTTTAATGTGACACTGTTTCCTGCTTTTCACCTTCTGATAGCACCTCCAAATCAAACCCATGATGTGTAATTTTGGTGGTCTGGTCCTCATCCCATAACTACCATCTGCCAGCATCTGAGGCAAGGAGCAGAAATGGACACACCTGATTTAGGAGGACAGAGGGCATTTTCTTCTCTTGTCACGGAAATAGGAATTGTACAAAATACTTTATTATTCATATTGAAAATGTCCTCTGGTTGGAAACTCATTTGTATCAGTATGCTGCCCTCTGCTTGTTATTTCTTCACTGCAGAAAGGTACGTCTCAATGTTATCTGTATGAAAAGCTTTTAGATTTACTTTCTTTAGTTTGTGATGGGTTTTTCCCCCTACCTGCTGAACAGTGCAAATAACCTGTAGATCTATGCTGAGACAAGGAATAGTGAAGGGAATTTTTGCTCAAGGCCACTTTGCTCAAACAGACCTGGGCAGCTCCTACAAAACCCTGTAATCAAGACTCAGAAAATGACCTTGACCTACTTCTCCCTTCAAGCCCCCAAGTCAGTGAGTGTTAGACTGGATATTGAAAGTTAACGAGGCTGCAGCTAGAATAAGTCATGTGTGAGACTGTGGATGAAGCACAGATGGCCGAGGAGGATCACAAACAGCTTTCCTGTGGGATGGAAGGTTAGGGAGCCAGCAGTGAAGTTCAGCCAGGACCTACGTAAAGGTAGGGAGAATCCTAATTCCTTGCGGGACAGAGGAATTAGGCTGATGGGCTAAGTCTATCAGTCACCATGAAACACCTCATTTTCAGTACTGCTTTAGCTCTAACAAGTACCCCAATACTTACACTCAGTGCCTTATGCTGCTGTGGTCAGGCCATCCCTGGATATACCAAGGTGATGAAGTATGACACTTCCACAATGCATGGATTTAATACGCTTTTATTATGAATGTTGTGCTGGGGGAAAGTATTGGGTCGGCCAAGTGACTGATCATGGAATCTCTGGCGTTCAGCAGCTGGAACTGCAGAATCAGTGACAGTCCTTTTTTGCTCTTGGCACTAGGCTTGATATATACTTAGTACTGATTTTCTTTGATTAAGAAATTGGCTGAGCTATCACAGACATCCCTCCTGTCTTTCTCTTCTCATCTTAACTTGAACTGGCTATGTAGCAAAAATGAAAACAGCAGTCAAAATCCATGAAGGACTGTACTGCAAAAAAATCTGGGGGGAACAAAAGTAATAAACTCCTAATAATACACAGTTTATTTTCTCCTTGATTGTGAGATTGGCTTTCATACCTGCAACATGAAGCACTGTTTTCTTCTGTGGTATTCAAGTTAATAGATAGTCAATCTTTTGGGTATTAATAATCAAAAACATTTTGGAATACATTCCTAGACATGGTCGTACGGTTTCCAAAAAAGAACAAACCAAACTTTGTAGTATTAAAAAGGTAATAGATTTGTCTTCCTTTCTTAGGGCAAACTCTCAGCACCATGTTTGGAGGAGATCTGCAGTCAGATTCTGTGACAACAGAGTTCAGCTCGAAAGAAAAAAAACAGGACCTTCCAAAAACCTGCCTAGAGCTACCTTGTTACAAAACACAAGCAAAGTACAAAATCTTATATATTCATGTAAAAGTGATGCAACATGAAGTGTAATAACAGCATATGGATATAATTTTTTCCTCTGAAACTGGCAATTATGATTCATGGTCTATAAGTTTTTACTCTTGCCCTATCTGCTGTTTCTAAAAGTAAAGCAAGGTTAAATCTGTCAACTGAATTCGAAAGGTTGATCAAGCAGAGGCAGCATAGTAAAACAATTGCAAGATCCACGGTACTTAATTATAAAGAAGGTCCTTAAAGCTGAGCTCAAGAACAGAGTATTGTTGTGGTATCTGCACAGTCATACAGCAAGCAATATATCCTAATGGGCTTTATAGCTAATGAAGAATGACACAGAATGCAAATCTCTTATTAATCTGGATTAAGCAGAGAAAACAAACTTGTTTTAAACCTAGCCTTATAAACAGAAGGTCTAATCCTGAGCCTGCTTATATAGGGGTGTTAAACTAAATACAGTAGAAATGGTGTGTTTGCTCAGTGGCGGAGAACAAAGCAGGAAGCAGCCCTACAGACTGCCAGCAAGGGGGTTACTCTTTGCAGTGAAATATGAGTCACGGGATCACACACACAATTAATAAGCCAAAATCAACACAGGCGGGGAACATTAGGCTCATTTGTTTAATTATTCACTACAGGCAAAGTCTGTTGTTCATTTGATTACAGAATCTGGGCAGCACCATTTTGCGCTGGATCGGACCCCATTCAGATCTGCCTCTAGACCAAACAAGGGAGTTTCTGATCCAAGCAATGGCCACATCTAAGAACTTTGGATAAAATAGTATTTAGCTTTTGTCTAGGAGTTATGAACTGTCTGCAAGGTATAATGGCTTAAATTGACACATGCCAAAAGATCACTGAACTTTCAAAAACAGCTGTATTATGTATCAAAAAACAGTTTTATATATAACATTCACAAGGAAAACAATAACAGACTAAAATCAGATTCATTCAAACACTCAGGAATTTGGTGAGAATCTTGATTATTGCTTTTTGAAGAACGGCCCGCTGTGAGCAGAAAGATGTCCACACTTCAAAATCTCTCAGAAAATTGAGCAGTGATCTGTAAGCCATCCTTACAGGGCAGTAATTATTTTGCTCAAAGGGAAACTAAGATATCATTTAACTTTTGACCACGAAATACTGACTGCTAAGAAACCAACACTGAATTTACTATTCATTTATTTTCTAAAGGAAAGGTGAAATCAGCTAATGTTCCTCAGGTATTAACAGCGGGATCTGGCCATTGAACTGACTCAATGCTTTTATGAAGAAAAGAGAACTGATGGCAAATGTTAGGCATCAGTTTTTTTGCAGCAATGAAGAAAATAATGATCACCTAGATAAAACTGTTGCTAGCTCAAAATATACACTAAGCAGAGTTAAAAGGAAAGATTCTTCACTATGTTCCTGTGAACATATTTAGGCACTTAGTGCATCTGGATGTTCAGGAGTCCTGACCTCATTCAGCTGGTCTATGGATTTCAGTATTTAAGTAGCTGAGCAGGAGCTTGCAGGCTCAGCACTTCTGTGCATCAGGCCACCTGTTGAAGTGCCTAAATATAGTCCTCTGAGCTTAACCTCAGGCTTGACAACCTTGGCTATTACAAATTGCTATTGCCTCTCTTACAGTTATTCAAAAAGCAGTTCAAGGATCCTGTGGGTCAGGAAATTAGCAGGAAGACATCCCCAGCTCTCTCCATGCAAAGAGAAAGGCAAAGCTGAATGCATTAGCAAATAATATAATGAGATTTGGCAAATAGCTGAAGTGTGAGGAACCACTGTGTTATCACTTAACTCTAAAGCTGATGCCCAGCTGAAGCTTGCCACTAAAGAGCTAATGCAAACTGAACTGTACCCACTTCTTTAAGTGGCTATATCATGTTTAGGTTACCAAAGGATAAAAATCTAACTGTAGTATATAGCTCAAATATGAAAACTCATAATGTTTCTCTGGTACTGGATGTATGTCTTTATCTCTCCCTGTAAACATTGATTTGATTTGGGAGCTGAAAAAGTTACTGGAAAACAGATTTTGGTGATTAAAATAAATCAGGTAGTCTCTAAGCATGTAATTATTATGACCAGGGATGCTTGCCTGTGACCATTTGTTTTTTAAACAAGATCATTGCAGCATAAGTAAATAGATCTGTATATGCAGCTGTAGTGTTATTGAGGAGACTCACACCAGTCTAGTTATTTCGATCCTGTAGAAATAACCATTTGCAATCTTAAAAATACCCCTTTTATATTGCTAGGTCTGCAGAGATGTTACATTTCTGTTTATTCTGTGTAAATTTCTGTGTATGTTATGTAAACAGCGCTGTTACCCTCTAAGTGAACATAGCCCTTGGATTAGCAATTTTTACAAGATCATGAGGCAGCATCTTGTCAATAGGATTAGCTTGCCTTATTTTCAGAGTAAGAGAGAAAACAAGAATCTGGATTCTCAGAACACTTGGTAAGCATAAACAAAAATACCACAGCAGTACAATCACTTCTCAATTGAAAAATAATACTGTTTTTCTGTCCTGAATGCCAGAGGACCCATTGAGGAACATGTGACAGAATGCTGGGAAAGAATAAAGTGTTATAAAAGGAAAAGCCAGTGCAGTTACAGTAATCGATGTGCTGCTCTGTTGGGGGTCTTGGTCAGGGACCACAAATTCTGGAGAACACTTCCAGCTGGTCTTGATTAAGCAAACACTGCCAGAACAAGCACTAAGACCTATTTCCAGTAAGAACTTTGAACCTTGTTTATGGCTAGCTACCCCCATCAACAACCACCTGACAGTCGGTGATGTTCCACCAGTGTCTGCTGAGCATGCTGGATGCTTCATATCAAACGGCTGGGGTAGCACAGCCTCCAGCTGGGAAGCCACATATTTCTACAGGGAACCAAGTACTAGTTCCCATGCCATGTGCATGGGAACATACAGCTTTGTGTCCCACATATACCTCCACCATGTTACTGCCTCAGACAGGGCTGCAGACCAGTCATGCAATAGCTTTGGTTTTATACCCTAAAGATCATTATAGCAGGAGAAAGTTACTCCTCAAAAAATTCTCTGTGAGTCCTTTGCACTCACAGATGGCTGCTGGGCTGTTATACAAATAACTTCTTTGCTACCAGCTTTATATGCAAATGTTTTTCAGTGAACCTAAGGAAAGATGAAGATCACTCAGAGTCAAGCTGCAGGATCTTTCCTGTCTGATGGATTGCAATATGCTTGGAATAGAGGTTTTGGTCCTATTTTACCTCCAGTTAATTGATTACCAATTAACTTGAGTTAGTTGAATTCTACACTAAGTGCTGGTCTAGACATGCCACAAATGTTTGTTCCAGGACATTCAGAAGAAAAACCACAAGTATTTGAATCCTGAAAGAAAAAATGTGTGGAATATCCAGACTAGCATTAGCAATTGTGCTATTAGGTCAAGTTAGCATTGCAATTAATTACTGTGGGGTTAAGGGTACTAAAAGTGCTGGCACTGACATTACCTAATAAATTTGGTGTTCCAGATTGCCACTGACAGAAAATTAATTCTTTCATATCACTTGGAGCTGGTCAGTAGATATGTGAGAATTCACTGAATATAAGGTTATAATAAATATGTAAATATGTAAATGCTGTAGGTAAAATAAACTTAGCTACACAAACATTAACAACTTTCTTGTTTGTAATTTCTATGTGTTACTTAAAGTACTAACAATGTATTTACATTACATCTTTGCTTCGGTATGTTAATTAACTTAAGCTTAACAGTCATAAACCACCAGGAATGTAATGAAGAAAACTAGTATTTGCTTTACTACCTTTTTCCATACTTTAAAATATTGATGTAAGCTCAATTTTTACATTCTTATGCTTTTCCCGTCTTTTAAGTTTCCCCACTTTGTCTTCTTAAATCTTTGTTCTTCATGGGTGGGAGCAAGCAGCTCCACATGTCAACCTGTTCCAATTAAAGTAATATAAAAACCAACATTTTCTTTGACTGACATCTTCCAGAAATAAGTGTTATGATCAAATGATAAGCCAGTTCCTGCCCCATGCACAGCACATTTATGTTCTTAGTCACAGCCTCCCACAACTCTGCTCCCAGCCAAGTGGGATATCTAATGGTATTTGCAGTTTGCGCCTAACATTTTATCCCCTGCTTTTCCACAGGCACACCTCTTAGTTTCCCTGTGTTATGCAGCCACAGTGAAGGGGCTCAGTACCTCCCCTCTACCACACTCGTAATAGAGTGGGAGCCAACTGTGGGAGCCTTGTGTTCAGAGTACCTGTCCTCATGAGTCTGGGAGAGGAGACTATCAGACAACTTGCCTCGCATCCAGGCTGACCTAACACATATGGAGATCCCACCTGCGATGCCAGCTTCCAAAGCTCCTTTCTACCTCTGTCCTGTACATGAGGCAAACTCTCTCAAAAAATCCCTGTATCACAACCCACATGTAGGTCAGATGTGTGAAGAAAGGGATGACAGCAGCCTTCCCTAAGTACTTAAATGTGGCTTATAAAAAAGAGGGAGAGGGACTTTCTACAAGGGCAGATAGGTGACAGGACAAGGGGGAATGGTTTTAAACTGAAAGAGGGCAGGTTTAGATTAGATGTTAAAGGAAATTCTTCACTGAGAGAATGATGAGGCACTGGAACAGGTTGGCCAGAAAAGCTGTGGATGCCCCATCCCTGGAGGTGTTCAAGCCGGGTTGTATGGGGCTTGGAGAAACCTGGTCTACTGGAAGGTATCCCTGCCCATGGCAAGAGGGCTGGGAATAGATGATCTTTAAGATTCCTTCCAACCTAAACCGTTCTATGATACTATTATATATAAAGACAATGGGATTCATCAACCAGTGGTATGAGCAAGGCCACTCCATGAGGAAGAACAAGCTGGGAGCTGAGGATGACTGTAACACAAGAAGAGTCTCACCAAAAAATACCCCCCTTGAGCAGGGGCAGTCAGAGAACAGGAGATCTACAGGCTTTACCAGCACCCCACGGAGCACAAAGAGTTGAAATAAAAAGTCAAGTCCCAGACCAAGTCAGGAAAACCAGTAGCGATTTGGAAAGACCAGAAGTTGAAAGGAAGCTTGCTGTCAGCAAGGTACTGATCAAGTCTTTACCTCCACTGCCTGTTGAGCTTCTGCTGAAATAAGTTATAGAAAAAAAAATTGTTGTATTTAATAATATGGCTGCTCATGCCCAAGTTTTTGGGGTGTGTGAGCTGGGCTGCTGATGGAAAAGGTATGGGTGATATGGCTTTAGCAGGGAAATACAGAAAAAACAGATGGATTTGCAGGGACTGTGTGTGCTCGAGGAAGGTTTTTACTGGACTGATGTCAGCAGTGGGATAAGGCCCCATATGAAAATAGTCTGGTTTGGCAGATGATTGAATAATCAGGCTGTGTTTACTAGAAAGCTAAACCTGGCTAACTTTGGTAGCAAAGGCCTGGGAATGTGTGTCTGCTGGCCTCTCACAGGTTATTCTGGCCTTATGTATGAGGAGAGTGTGAGTCTGGTGAAATTGGGCAAGCAGGCTGTAGGAATGTGGGAAGGGGCTAGAATATTTTAGTGGCAGAAACTGAAATTAGCAAAGAATGGAGCTTGTGGCATGGGTATGTGGATGTTATTATCATAGGCAAAACTCTGACTGTTGAGAGGAGGTAACCCAGCCATCTTGGAGAAAGTTGGTGTGAAGCTGGAGGTCTTGTTACAGGATTTCATTCACTCTGTGAGTGAAGCAGAAATGGGGTAGAAACCAGTCTGCCTGACTGCTGGTTTCATAGACCCACAGAACACCTGAGATTGAAAGAGACCTTTGGCAGTCATCTTATCAAATCCTCTTGCTCAAGAGCATAGGTCCATGTCCAAATGGCTTTTGCATATCTCTAAGGAGGAGCACAGTTTGGGGATGATGGAAGGAGGACAGGGGAGTTTACACTTGGAGGAGACCCATGGGTTTCTTCCTATATCTGGCTTTGGTTTGGGCCTCACCAATCCTTAATGATGGGGCAATTATTGCCTGTTAGGACAGTTGAGGCACTGAAAGAATCTGGGCTTCCCCAGAGTAAAATGATGGTTATGAAGGAAAGATAAATGATGCTGGTGACTGTTCTTTTTTTCTGAAAGCCAACTGAGAAGTGTTACCTGACACTATTCTTTAAAGCTGTTATTCTTAGACCATATGTGTAATCTGGGCGATTCTTCCCCCACTGGCCCCTTTGAGCCCCTTGCTGTTTCTGTAAATTCAGGATCAGCTCCCTTATATTTTTTTAGTACTGTCCAGATCAGGTTACCTGTTTGATAACCTTTTCATCATACCAAATTAGTAGCTGCAAAAGCCTTCACATCCTTTCCCTAGAACATATTTGCTGTTATGCATTGTTAGTTGTATAACTGTTTTTCATTGAAATATGCCTCTTTCAGAAAGAGAAAAGGGACTTTATAGCTTTGGGTGTAGCATATAAGCTTCTTAATCCCCAAGCAATGTTCTTATTTAATGTCCGAACCGGTGTCATCTGTCAAGCTGTGCTTCCTGGAGGCATTGCACCCATATAAATACATGTAACACTTATTTTCTAGGTGAGTTTTTTATACCCTGCTATATTCTGAATAACAGGTTATATGAATGCAGTGCCTCACTCTTTTATGTGGATTTTGATTTTCTCAGGTTTCATTTTACCTATAGAATGGTAAATTAGAGCCTCAGATGGACTCAACTCGTTATGAATCAACTATTATTTTTTGAGAATAGCAAAAAAGCAGTTATGGAAACATCTTCTTTCCCAATTTTGTTGTTATCATTAAGCTTTTCAAGATTAGTTTCATAATAATGCCTAGACATTGGTAGGGAATGTGGTCTCACTGATGTGAGGCTTTTTGCAGATCTGCATGAGTGTCTCCACTGCAGTGATTACAGTATAACAGCTAAAATAGAAAAAAAATAGGAGAAGAAAAAAAAGGAAGCAAATGCTCTTTCAGGAGCTCAGTAAACATGGGAAGACATGGCAAAGGGGGTAACAGGAAGCTGTTGCATCCTCAGGTATCTGTAGTATGATGCAGTATTCTGCCTACCCATGAGACCTACCAGTGAGGCTACTGCCTCCTTATTTGAACTGCTAGTGCCTTTATTTCCAAACCTATGGAAAAAGAACTTAAAAAATCTGAATATATATGAATATTTAGATGCTCTCAAAGCTTCAACTCCTAAGTATGGAAGCCACAGCTTTCTTAACCTAGAGAAAACAGGTGTACAACACCAAGGGCTGATTTTCATACATGTAACTTCAGATCAGTGACATGCACAGAGTAGCACTATGTGTAAGATCGCTGTCATTTTTTTTTTTTTTTTAGAGAAGGATCATTATTTACTATTTCAGAGATCAATTACAGGCTTTATGCAGCTACTGTGCTTGGAAGAAAGGGAATCAGGGAGGCTACTGTGCTAAAGGTGACTGATTTCTTTACTGGGTGTAGAGTGCCACCTGCAGCACCAACTTAGAAGATGAAAAGGAAATAAATAAAGCCATAGCCATGACTGAAGTGAATGCAATATTATTATTTTAATAGTGTAATGGCCAAATCCACAGGATTGAAATTTGAGAACTTTTAAAAAAAACCCAACCCTGAGGTGCCTCTTATTTGTCTTGAAAATGGCATAATTAATTAATGAATAATGAAATGAAATTAATGAAGAATCAAAATGAATAAATTAACTGATAAAGCCAATACATAATTTAGTAAGAAAATATGGTGTGAATTTTTAGATGGAACATATCCAGAAATATATGTGAAAAGGCATCATGAATATCAAATATATCTTGCAATTAAATTTATTTTAAGTATTCATTAATAGTCCTTTAAGATTCCTTAAGCCTTGGAAACTTACACTTTGATTAATATTAATTTAAAAAGTGTATTTGAAAATATATG
Organism: Pachyramphus minor; assembly: GCA_013397135.1. NCBI lineage: Eukaryota > Metazoa > Chordata > Aves > Passeriformes > Tyrannidae > Pachyramphus > Pachyramphus minor. The sequence goes on from VYXB01004904.1 coordinate 26,193, forward strand.
GTGAGTACTCATCACTGAAATGGATGGAAGCTCCTTGATTCCTAAGTAGTTAGATGGGATCGGAGCTTTTAAACAAATTTCATAGTTGCTTGTCTCTTTATGTGGGCAAACTACCATCCCATATTTCCATACACTTGAAACCTGAGGAAATCACAGCTTATAAAAAAGCTTGCTTTAAAAACATTTACAAATTAATTTGGAAACATCTCAAACATATTTTACACTTCAGCAGAGTAGTGCATTCAGTCATTAAAGTAGTCTGCAGATGGAAGATGATCTTTAAGGAACTCAGAAGTACAAGAAATCTGCAAAGGAAAAGGCAGATGGTGGTTGCAGCTCTGGCATCTTTTCACTGATGCCTTGTAACCATTGTATCTCTGGCTTTGGATGCGAAGCTGGAATGTGCCTTAGAAAGGTAAGAAAAAACATCAACATAATATGTATATACTGGGCTACAGCCATGGCTCCCAGATGCTGACACCATATTGCTGATTTACACAGAACATTACAAGGAAACTACCATGCTAACCCCAAAAAGCACTGGTGACTTTGGAAATTGCTCTAAGAATCATGTTTTAGTTACCACCAACATGAGTTTGTTGTTTAAAGGTCAGTGGGAATTTCACAGTCAAAGGAGAAGGGCAAAGGAATTGGCCTGTGTTTTTAGGACTGAATGGAATCAGAGTTTTATTTTTTAAACAAAACAACTTCTTTGCTGCTGTTCTTAAAGAGAAAAAAACCCCACATCATAAACAAGAGTATGATACAAAGGCACTCAGAAGTACTCCATTTCAGAGATGCATTACAGCTTTGAGGCTAAATGATGTTTGTAAGAATATTTGTTGTAATCTATTATCCTGAGTGACACTTTGTACAAGTTTCCATTTTTTCTGAAATACCCTTTGCATGATTTTAAAAGAAAACAACACTATCCCCTCCCCTAATATTTCTGCTGGTTTCTGGACGAAACAAAAAACCCCCAAAACCTAAACTGAGAAAAACATAATCATTAAGATAATCTTGGGAGGTAAGTGTTTTGAATAAGTCAAAAGGACACTGGAGATATCAGTGTTATTATGAATTTGCATTTTCAAATTGAGCAAAAAAAGTTTAAAACTTTAAAGGAAAATGAAAATGGAAGGATAACATAACTGACATACGGATTGATACTAAAAATATCCTCTGTTTCTTAACTTTATTAGGCACAGCCAATTTAATCAAAATAAGCCAGTCATGGTTAACGTGGTATTAAGAGTAGAAACACATTTTACAAGTTCAATTACTTAAAGGACAGAATGAAGACTCCTAGGTTCTTAATGAAGCATCTGGAGAAGTGATATCATATTTCTGAAATTAAACAGTAGGAAAATAACTTTCTGTTGCTCATTCTGAAAAAAGCTTTGAAATCATGAGTGAATTTTCAGTGAATACAAAGTATTCAGTTAAATGTCACTTTCAACATAAAGGTTTTTCCTGTAGTTTCAATTTTAGCATAATGCTATTTTTTTGTCTATATACACCCTTGGATTATGTTGAGTAATATTCAAGGAACCTGAAAGTGCGAAGTTTGAAAGTCTAAGATAAAATATTTAAATTCAAATAGCTCATAGGAGTGTTATAGCTCCATCTCTTACACTGCTAATGGAAAAGTGTGTGTATGGGGGGTTTTTACACCATGGCACATTACAAAGAAAAACCTAAAGTTGTGATAAGGACATTTCAGTCATGTCTGACTGTGGTATGATTTGTATACTTGTTTTGAATTCCAAATTACTTGTTGGAAGGGTGATGAGTGTGAGGTAGCCTAGAATCCTAGCAGACTTTTCTGTTTCTTTTCCAGAAGATGTACAGTTTAAGGACTGGAAAGACCGGCTTGGATAGCTTAAGCCACTTAGATCCACGCACTGCAGATAGGGAATATTTGGCCTTTATGCCACTTGGGTTTCCCAAACCTACAACTCACCAGCAGTGGTGTGCCCATCTCTTTCCTTTTATATTTCCTGAGGTACAAGGTGTTCCCAAGTGTGTGCGAGAGAAAGCCAAGAAGTGCTGCTGCAGGCAAGTTTGACTGGGTCTCTAGGGAAAAAAAACATCCCTCTGAAAATCACTGATTATGGGCTAAGTCTTAAAGCAAGAAAATCTAGTATTAGAATCTCCATTATTAAATGTTAAAATAGCATTAGTTTCCAGAGCATGTGTGTGAAAGTGCTGGTGACAATATGATTCATCAAATGCAATTTATTTTCACTCAGTTTTTCATAGAACTACCTAAGGTCTGAGATTAAAAACTCCTAAGACTGAGATAAAGGCGATGAGAGGCAGCAAGTATCAGTCCTCCAAGTTATCTGTAGCACGGATTATGCACATTTACTATCGCCAGCTCCCCATCATCCTAGTGGGATGGAAAGAAGATTATGAAATGAGATCCTGGAGGTCAATGCTCCACAAAAAAAATAAACGCTGTCCAGTAACTAGCATGAGACTATGCATAATACAATTTAGTCCATTAGAAGATAATGGATTTAATAATTTAATAATTGGAGATATAGAAATGTAGTTATGTAGCTTGTTGAACACACACTTAATAGGAGGGCAGCAGGGGAATTTGATCTCATATGATAGGAAAAGATAGAAAAACAAAGGTAAATGGAAGAAATAATTAGGAAAAGTAGATTGTGATGTATAGGACAGAATTGTAGCAAATACTGAATAGAGAGTATAAAAAGGGACAATTAAACCACTGAAGAGAAGTTCAGGAAAAAAAATGATAATAGGTGTCCTTGGTATTTTAGCTATTGCCAGCTACAGAGAAGTGACCATGTCCTTTACTGTACACGCTCCAGGTAGTGTTCAGTGATAGGCATAGGCCCTAGTGTGAAGGACAAAGTCATCCTAGGTCCACTCAGCTACCTGATGCCTTCAGAGCCCTGTGTTCTTCCATCCCACAGGTTCCTGTTTATTTGCCAGGGCCGTGCATTTGATTGCTACTCGTGGTAGCTCAGCCATGTCAAAGGGCACGAATTTGGAATTATGGAGAGAGGAAATAAACAGAAGTGATTATAATAAAGAAAAAGGGGCCCAAGGGGCTCGTGTTTATAGAGACTTTACAATTCAACCATATGGTGCATTCTGCTTGTACCAAGGGTTTTTTCCCATGCAATAAAGATTGCTTATAACCACCAAGATTCAGGCTGAGATCTGCCACAGGAGTTTTCTAAATGGCAGTATCTTTTTCGCTTCAAAGAAGAGAAAAAGCAAAAGACATGAAGCCAGAAAAAGCAAAGACATGAAGCCAAATGATTTTCCTCTGCCAGTGAATATGTGTACACAGAGCAGCACTGTGCTGTATATCTTGTTGATCTGGTGTTTTCTTCTTTAGAGGCATTAACAGACTCACCGAACCTGAGGCAAATGTTCCCCAGGTCCCACATCACAATATCATTATATTCAGATGTGTAGACAACTCCCTTCCACACTTTGCTATTGAGTCTTTGTTAAAATACTTCGATTTTTATTGCCCTGTCTCCCACCTGATTTATTTGTTTATATATTATTTTGTTAACTTGGGCGATTTAACAGCTTCTGGTGAATATATAGGACTGACTAGACCTGAAGTAATTATTTTTCAAATGAGTTTTCATGCTTGAATGATCCCTTCTTATCAAGAACTTCCTTTAGCTCTGAACTTTTTTTACTTAAAACACATTAGAAAAACAACTTGCAGGAAATGATTACACCCTTCAAAACTGCTGTTGTAATAATACTTCTAGCAAATTTTCTGTGGAGGAAAATTTTTAATATTCTTTTGAAATAATTAAAGTGTATAAACCAAACAGGGTCTTTTTTAATGAGAGGGGAAGGATAACACTTAAAAGCCTTGTGTTCTCCTAAAGGACTGAAGACGCGAGAGTGGATACCTTCAGCACCTTGAAGACAAAGATAAGCCTGGATCCAGCCAGAGAAATATTGATCACATTGCGTGTAAATAACCAAGAATGGATCAGAGGAAAAAAAAAATCGAATCATCTTAATTCTAGAAGAGTAACAGAAGGCAAAAGCACCTATACCTTCTCCCTCCAGGTAAACATCAAGTGTCTGGTGAGCTCTGACCACAGCATGTGGTCACTGAAGAAGGTCACCGAGGACCCACCCACCGGGCTGCCCTGAAGAAGGGATTATAGCCCTGCTCATTGCTGCTGTCCTCTCCCAGGAATACAGGGAAGTTGTGATGAACTATACAAAAACTTTAAAAGACCAAGGTGTTCTGCCTGCTTTTGTTGTTCTTGCACAATTTCTGGTGCTAAACCTAGCACCTCGATTTCCACAAGTGCTGGGATTTGCTACTTCTTTCTTCTAGATGTGGAAGCAGTCACTCCAAGTACCATTCCATGTACTATTACCCAGGCACCAAAAGTAACTTAAGAAAGCAAAAAATGCTTCCAGAAATTATATTAAGTACTTGATCCTTCATTGGTTTTGGCCTATTCATTGCTTACATATAGCAATATTAGTATATTCACTTTAACTTGGAATTACTCATGTGTAAATTTAAGTTAATGCACAAATATTTTCACTTGTGGCTATATTGGTAGCATGTACATGCTAGGTGACTTTAGAAGTTTCTTACTTTGGGCTTTTTTGGGAGGAGGCTTCAGTGGGGCAGACCTAAAGGTCTGTCATAGGCACTGGGTGTTGGCTGCGTGAGCCTTCTTGTCAACTTTGCTCATGAAGTCACTCTGTGGGAGTGCAATGATGTACAGTTTTACTAAGAGTGTCTGTATGTGGAGCCATTTGGTGCCCCTGGGTATTTTCTGGCTTATCGTAAATACTCAGGATCTGAACATAAAATGTGGTTGAATATGTTCAAGGAAGTTAGCAAAAACATTGGAGTTGAATTACAAGAGAAAAATGTTATTTTTTTCACTGTACAAACTAAAGATTGGAAATGACAAAGGTCACTAAAAGAAAAGAATAATTTAAGTTTAAGAAGTTTAAGAAGTTTAATAGTTTAAGAAGAACATGGACTGGGAAATGAGCTTACTCTCAGTTAAATCTGTTTTGTTTGTTGCAGCGATGAAGGCCGGTAACAAAATTCTAAATTCTTTCTGAGGATGTATCTTCAGCAGAAGATAAGATTTGGGGTTAATCCAAACAGTTTTTGATTGAGGGAGAAGTGGAAAGGTTTGGTTTTGACCTGACATTTGATGGACTGTAAAACAAGGCTTAATCAAAAAGTGAGACACTGTAGCAATGACAATAGGTGGCAGTGTCGCCTCAGAAAAATCCATTTCTTATATTTTTGCTTCTGCCTGGATTTCCTCTTTTAAGGTGTTGTGAGGGAATAATAACCGTGGAGAGCATCAGAGTCAAGAGTCAAGATTATTACTAGCTTTCATCTGAGGTTAATTTTCTTCCCAGCTTTTTTTTTTTTTTTTCAGTCATCATCTTGAAGATTTGTGTGAAGATTTCCTATTTGGAATTGACCTTGAATCCTACAGTTACAAATGCAGACCAAAAGGTAGTTTTTAATACTTGGTCTGTATGGTAGGATTTGAAAGCCTAAGGGGCTCAATCAGCTGGAAAGCAATTCAATTGATTAAGGGATGAGTTGAAGCTGTTTAGGATGCTCTGCCTGCCTGTCAGCTGTTCTGGTGATTCCTTCGGGTTTCCTATTTCCTGGCTTTGCAAGCAGCAATCTCTTCTCCCCTGCTGCTGTGTGAGACCTTGCAAGCAGCAGCAGTGGAAATGTCACGAGGCAGATGAACAAAACTATTCACAAAGTTGATAACACTTGAGAAACAACCTGCCTTCCACACTCACAGAGGTAAAGCTTTCCCTGACCTTTTAGTCATAGGCTAAACAAAAGCAATGATCTGCAGCTTTGAACAGGGTTCAAGGCATGTCTGCTCCTTACACTATCACAGATGTTTTCTTGTGCAACCTCTGGCAACTTGCCTAATCTCCCCCTCTGCTGCTTAGTCTGTGCAATGGAGATAGCAGTTTAATTTGCCTGTCTTCAGGATAAAGCTTGTCTCTCACTCTGCTGTCCTCTGCTAGAAGAGTTCTGATATTGAGTCAGACTTTCAGTTGTGTAATTTACTTAACTGCTTAAGAGTTTGCACATTTGAGGGGAGCAGCAGAAGCAGAGTAAAGGTAGTACAAGGGTGAGAAATCACTTAATAAGAAGTGCTTCAGTGGACCAGGACCAGAGGTGGTCTGATGCTAAACTGGAAACCAGCAGTTTACCTATGACCTAGAATATGGAAAGGTCTAGATTAAATTTTCTGCTCCACAAAAAGAATTTAAAGTTTCCAAATAACATGAAAGAGCACTGATTTGTAGGAAATGGGATATTTATAGGAAAAAAAAAAGGCTTGGAATCTACTAATAGTGAAAATCATCATTTACTTACATACTTAAAGCCCTCAGATGAGTAATAAGAATTGCAGCATAGATCTTACCTGCTTAGGCTAATGTAAGGAGTGCTGCTTGTGGCTAGGTAGCAAAAGCACCTAGATAGGGTTGAAACTCCCATTTATCTCTTCAGAGGCAAAGAACTTGGTCTTGGTTGCCTTTCCATGCTAGTTCACTACACAAGTCTATATTGGGTAAGACGTCTCTTTTTCTTCCCTAAAGGATTTAGGCATTCAAGTTCTGCATAGAATTTTTTTCCTTTATATTACCACTGGAACATTTTTCCTAGATGCCTCCTGGCTTGGGGCTAGGGTCATGGCACAGTCTCCAACATTGTCTCGCAGCTATATGAGAACCTCTGCTTTCAGTGTGCTGTGCCTGTTCCGTATTCAGTCTTGCTGCTGGATCCACAGAGAGGGTATAAAGAGCCCAGATACCAATGCTGCTCTGACGCCTGATGCTCAGCTGCCAGCAAACACTGCAAGTGTTTGGATCATGAATCCTGTGGTGAATTTAGGTGAAAGAGGTTGTGCTTCACTGACTGCCCTGAAAGCTGTAAAATGTCACTCTGCTCCTGTTGTGGAGAACTGCTGATCTGTGTGGCTAAAAATTAAGCTTCTCATATATTTCCCTCTCAGGATCTTGATGCTGCTTGGTGTGCAATGGGAATTAAGTCTCCCTGTTGACATTATTATTTTGAAATATCAACCTGTGAAATTTATTTGCTATGCAGTTTGATGAATCCTGCAAAATAATTGAGCTTTTCTCTGGCTGTAAGTGTGGGCATTTGTTACCTTTCTGGTTACAGCTGATCTTGGAAATGCTTGGCTTGGGGAATTGGCACAGCTTAGTGGAGCAAGCTGACATTCTTATCACCCACAGGTTCCATCCTCTGGATCCTTCATCATCAGCTGTGCTTTGCTCTGTAGGAAAGAAGTGTGTATGAATGTAAATGCCTTCATGGTTCTATGAAAAGTAGCTCATCAGTAAGTCACTGATGAGGAAATTCCTGTGTGCCAGGTCCCTGGCAGATAACCTAGGACAACAAACCCATAACAGATACACAGAATGGAGTTATCTAGCAACCAGCCATAGCAGTGGAATGTGGGAATGCTGTTAGAAGAAAAGAATAACTTATAAGATTATAAATTTTGAGCAGCTAATTGTGTGATATTTTAGATAGCATGATTATTATCCAGATTAACAATCTTTTTCCATGCCTGTTGCTTATGGAAACTGTATCTCCTACTGACAGGACTCCTGAATATTTACTTCCTATATATCTAGCCTCTCTGAAGTCTGTAGGGATTCATTGGATAATGACTATTTTCAAGAGCCCTGAAATATGAAAATGCTTAAATCCCACACCATTGAATTTAAGAGGAACTGAGTACCTAAACATATGCTGGGTAGTTAGGTTCTCAGAATAGTATTTTTTAATTAAAAGTCCCAGATAGATATATTCAGTCTTGAATTATTACAAAATTAATAGGAAATATATGGTATTGTATGAATTTTAATAATACATAACACATAATATAGTAATCTGTTTGCTATAATTCATATCTTTGTTAGAATTGCATATGAATTATGAATACGGTGTGATATGAATTAATATGAAATCTATGGTTAAATTTGCACCAAGCTCCACTTAGTTAGATCTCTGTAAATGTAAGAGATGTCTTTGCCCTATTCCAAGTAGGAATGAGGTGGCAGAAGATAAACCATGAAAATGTGTATTCACTGGTTCTTATTTCCTCATCTGCTGCTGTTCAGTTTGTGTTGCTGTATTTTTCACTATGGAATGGCTATTTGCAGAGGATGAGCTATTTTCCTGACTGTGTTCTTGTAAAGCACTGCCCAAAGTAAATGGAGACGGGGAAGGCTCTCCCACATGGGTCCTTCTACATAAATGCTGTCAGCTATTGAGATGAGTTAGATACTTGAGCCAGCTGTGGGAACTTGGATGCCTACTACGTATTCCTGCTCCATAGCACATATGAACAATTTTGTAGGTTTTTATTGCGCTAGAAAAAGAGGCGCAAGACAGCAAAAAAGTGAAATTGCTAAAAACTCCCACCTCACAGCCTTTAAAAATATGACTCCAAATAATCAATATTATCTGATGGTCTGGCACTAAACAAATGAATTATTCCTTCAACATTTATGTCAGTCCTTTATGTCTCCATTTTTTTGCATTATTTCTTTAAGAACTTATTATTCTGCTTTCTGTCTTCATACATAGTCTGAAATTGTGTTTACCATATGTGTCAGAGCTGGCCTGGAGCACTTCTAACCCTATCTAAAATCTTGACATATAAAGGAGAATGTAACTTTATTATGCTTTTCTCAGCAGAGACAAACACCATTATTGGTTTTCTTTTATGTTCCTTTTGTTTTTGTAAGCTAGGAGGTGGGTAGAAAGAAGACTAAACTTTTAATAGCAGGTTACATTATGATGTGTATAAAATCATATCATTCATATGTTAATATCTGTCCTATTACTAAAATCAAGTCTTTCAAGAGCCAAATAAAAGTATTCATAATACCTCCTTCACCTAATACTTAGAAATGCTGGTAAATGATAGAAATATTCCCCTCTGTAGATCCTACTGCTAGCTGATAAAGTTTGGAAATCTCCTAAATCTTTACTTTTAAGAGAAGTAGTATTGCCCTTGAAACAGTGAACCTTTACCTGTAATCCCTTACTTGGTCTGACACCCCTGTGGCCGCAAGTTATACCATGATAACTTACTATATTTAGAAAAGTAAGATAAAAAAAGTCAGTATATTCCTGTCTATGGGCAATTACTCTACTCAAGCAATTGTCAGGAAAAAATACCAACAGATGGTAAATCTTTAACTGATCTATCTGTGAGTAAAACTTGTGACAGATTTGGTAAAATACATTGATAGGTGCCTGTATTTCAAGAGGATAATGAGGAAAAACATATTATTAAAAGCTAAGTGTTTTTTTCCAAACTTGACATTTAATATTTTGTCTTAGGTTTAGGCAAAAGCACAACTAAAGAGTTGGTCTGAAATAGCCTCAAGTGCAAATACTGATTCATTCAAATCTCTACATGCCCCCTTGCTCCTAAGGTACAAACACATTTTCTATCAAACTACTTTCTCCCTCATTTTGATTACCAGTGGTTCTTTCTGTATCTGATTGATTTGCTGATCAAAGGTATAGGTTGGCTGAATTCTATAGACCTTGCTGTGAGAATTAAGGGGGGGAGCCTTAGTGCTGGAATAGCCATTTCTATTCATTAATATTTACATACTGTCTTAGAAGTTGTTGTAACTATAGAAAGTAAGTAGCTGAAGCTGTTATTTCAAGCCTAAAATACATCCAAATAAAGCTCTAGGAGAAACTGCTATCTAACCTGAAGTGTGTGTACAAGCGAGGCTATGTAGCCTATCTTCTGCAAATACAACCTTTTTCCTTTCCATGCTGTTTTCACTCCCTAATTCTCTTTGCTTATGAAATGACTTGGGGGTGTAATTTCAATCTAGTAAGCATTTCATATAAAATAATCTTCAGCATTTTGTAGAAGTAGAGGTGGTGACACTGGAACTGAACTAGCCTGCCTGTAGAAGATAAAGTCTAAATAAAAGAAATACTGGCTTCTAGTAATTTCCATGTCAGGCCAAAACTGGAAGTAGTTTAAAATATAAAATGCAGTATTTATATGTACAAATGGGGAAGATTGGGGTTTTGACGCTTTGGACAGCCTTAACAAGCTGAGTATTTTCCTGTGCTCCAACCCTCATTCTTCCAAATGCTTTTGAAGAAGTATGAGACTGTTGCTTTTATGTTTCTTTACCTTCTCCCACTATGCATCAGATAAGAAGAAAAATGGATTTCCTAATGGGCTGAAGTGAGAACAAAAGGGGAAAATATGATTCAGGAACCAATCTTGGTGTCTATCAAACTTAGTAAAATCATTTAAGTGGCCTCGTGTATGGATGCATGCCGACACCAAACTACTATTTTGCTCGAAGTTTGCTTTTTGAGTCACCAGGTTTTGAGCACTGTAGACTTTATCCTTGAAATGAGTCTCTAAGCTACATGCAGAAGTTGTGTAATAAAAGAAATGGAGTTGTTAATTATACTGTAGTGCACATACAGTTGTTGAAGTTCCACATGTGACCAAGAAGTGAGGTACTGAAAATGAGCATTTTATTTTGCAGGATTATATTAATTTTCTTGTTGTAAATACACCCCTGGGTCCATCAAGAAAGAAGCTCACAGTAGGGTTCTTCCATGCTTTCAAAATCTGCTCTCTCCTGCTGTTTCCTAAACAGCTATTCTTTGAGGCCTTTCTTAAGCACCTGTTCAAGAGAAAGGAAAAGCTGATTTGAGATTTAGTTTTCTGTTTAGTGGGGAATGTGAATGGCAGGATGGAAGGGGGAAGGAGGGTGTTAGTCTTTCTCACTATGGTACTAATGAAAGTATGCTTCTCCATGAAAGAAATTTGTTCTGCTTTGAAGTCAGTGGAAGGAGTAATGACATGAAGCAGTTGACTAGTGATGTGCAACACCATGCAAATGTCTGTACTTTAATCTTTAAACTGAAAGTAATTAGTGTCTTCTGTCATTTCCAAGGAGGTATTTTTCTGCCACCTGCTGTGGATACTGTTTCCAACACATCCCAAGTACACATAGCACTTCATGCTGACATAAAGCCCTTGGTCTGAGCACAGTCCCTGAAGACCTAAATTCCAGTACGTGCAACTTTTACTTACAGAAGAGAGCATGGACAAGTGTAACAATCTGCTGAAGGAGGCATATTTTCAAAAGAGTTCATTTTCTGAGTCTTTGGTGTTTATCTTCTCTTTTGTGGAGATAGCTTATGCTAGTCAAATGTTTTAAATTCTGCTGGCACCACTAGAGAAGAAAAGAAACTCTTTCACACCAGTTTTGAAGTAAAAGGCAAAAAGAGGCAGTACAATGCAAAAGGTACTTGTGGTGCTTCTGGCACACTGTGCTTCTTTAGCCAAATAGAAGGATACCTACTGATTGTCACTTGTTTAATGAGGATTCTCTCTGTTTCCCCTACCTCCTCCCTCCCCATCAGAATGACTGAGGAATTAGTTCTTCATTTTTATTTTGTTTTTTTTTTTTTTGTTAGAGGTATCAGGAACAGTTCACTCTGAACCTTTTTTAAAACAGTTATACAACATATCTGTGTCTTCTCTTTTTATGGGGGATGATTTTTTTTAAGATTAGTCTCCCAGAGTGATTTTATCCATGTTCTGGATATATATGATATATAATCCATATATCACAGAATCATAGAATCAGCCAGGTTGGAAAGGCCCTCTGAGATCATCAAGTCCAACCCTTGATCCACTACCACCACAGTTATTAGACTATGGCACTAAGTGCCACATCCAGTCTCATCTTAAAAATCTCCAGGGATGGAGAATTCACTACTTCTCTGGGCAGCCCATTCCAATGCCTGATTACCCTCTCTGTAAAGAATTTCTTCTTAATATGCAATCTAAACCTCCCCTGGCAGAGCTTGAGACCGTGCCCTCTTGTCTTACTGTTGCCTGGGAGAAGAGACCAACCCCCACCTGGCTACAGCCTCTTTTCAGGTAGTTATAGAGAGTGATGATGATTTTCTTAAAATGTGAACTTCTGAACTGACTTTCTCTGAAAGCTTTGCTTCCTTTTTTCTCTAGTACAAATTCCAAATAATTCTATGTTGAATTTAAACTCTCAGCTGGGCCTAAGTTCAAGCAGGGTTATGAGACTGCTTTTGTCATGTAAAAGACTTTAGGCAAGGTTTTAAGGGGTTTAAACTTCCCCCACAATGGGGAAAGAAGAATTAATTCAGAAAGTCTAATTGCCTTAGCAAAAATTGAGCGGCCAAGGAGTACTTTGGGGGTAAGGCAATCAAAGAAAGATGACCTTTTTTAAAAAAACCGTACACCCTATATTGATAGAAAAAGTTTCATATAGTTTTTGCCGGTTTTGGTTTTTTTTTTCCTTACAACTGATTTCAGCCATCTTTTTCCTTTGCCTGCCTATTCTGTAGTGGGCAAATGTTTCAACTGTTCTTGGTGACTATTTTTTCTAAGGCTACTTTCTCATGCATTTTAATATGTGTTTTAAATAAGCACATTTGTAGTATGTCAACTGGGAGTTGTTGAATGCCAATTTATGCACGGGAAAAGTGCTTGTCATGGCCTCTGAAACATTCCTTCTTCTTATAACATGTAAATGTTTCCACTTGATATTTTACTGGGAGTAATTTGCCAGTCTTTAGATATTACCAAATGTTTGTCTAGGACTCCTTTCTTAGCAAGATCCGTGTCAGAGAAATCCCTGATTCCTGAAAGCTTCCAGCAGCCTCAAAGGAAAAGGGAGAAAATTGCACACGTTTAAGGTCAGGAAAGCAAGGTCAGGAGGGAAAGCAGCCTGTCTTTAGTCTCCAGTTGCTACTGACTTGAACATAGTGTGGCTTTAGAAAGGTAGTATACTTACAGAAGAGGCATCTTGCAGGTACTTGTCAGCTCATTTTTCCTGGCTGCCGTACTCAGCCCGGTGGAGTAGAGAAACTGAGCCGTTCTTCCCTGCACAGCAGAGAAACATATGAGCTGCTCTTGAAAATGGCAAATGAGGATGATATTTGATTGCAAATGATTGTACTTGAGGACGATGGTCAAGTTTGTACCCAGCAGTAACCATGTTCGGACATTGGTATGTTGCCATCATTTAATCTCCATCTGGCGAGGAAAACAAGCAGCTGACTAAAGCCCTTCCTACAGACCAGACACTGGCTGGGCAGCAAGTGGGAGTTAGATGTCTGCAGCCCAGTGCACCCTATGCTATTATTGGTATCTTCAGCTCCTGGGAGAACGACAACTTCAGCCTGTAGTTACCACCTGTCAGGTCATTGCTGTAGGTTCTTCTCACTGAATTTGGCTGGCTGGCCACAATGGAAGCTAATTTTCTTCTGCAGAAAGGGCAGGGGGCACTGACACAGCACGCAGTCTTTATTATGCCACGTTTTCCTTAAGGTTCTGTGCCACTTTCCCACTAAAATTTTACTCTAGGCCCTCGATCATGGCTGAGAGAGTTAGCAACTGTACCAGCACTCCTGTGTTACATGTTTTTAGATCTCTGTCTGGGCATCTTGTAGGAGCTCCTCCAGCCCTGGAGCCAGGTATGTGTGCTCAGCAGTGAGACTAGACCCATCCCACTGTCATCAGGAGCCTGTACTAGCCAGAAGCAGCACCATGCAGCTCGCTGGCATGCACACAGACCAGAGAGGGAGACTGTAGCTTTTCTGCCGCTGGGGTTTGCCGATTAGTAGAAGTGAGGCAGAGATGATGCTATCAGTTCTGCCAATTAAAACTGTTTTAGAGCTGTTGTAGCAACTTCTGCAGAAAATTCCTAATTGCTCATATGGGTGTAAGTGAGTCTCCTGTTTCCAAGGAAGGTCACTAAATTGAGACCATTAATCTAAGTTCTCCTTGTCTCTCTGACTGTTGATTTAATAACTCCTTTCCCCTCAGAAAAAGCCTATATGGATACAAGTTTCACAGTGCTCCCTTGGAGATGGTTGCCACCTGTTCTTCAAATCAGACAGCAGAGAGATTATGTTTTTGCCTTACAAAACTAGAGATAAAAATTCAAGCTGCTGACAGGGGTGTAGCAAAACATCTTGTCATGTGTGGGGTGTTCCCCTTCTATCACACAACCTATTTGCCCACAACTCGTTGAACTGGCAAGACTTAAATATATTTCCTAGTGTTGGCACCCCTGCACTCAGTGGCTTTTGACCCGTGTCATGTATGTGTCCTCTCCATGTCACATTCATCCCCCTGTCACCCCAGTTCTCTGTCTGTTTCCAAATATTTCAGACTGAACTCATTTGCTTTTCCATGAAATCTTGGCACTGGGGACACTGACATGTGATGATGCATGGAGCATACCACAGCTAGGTTATATGCAGAAGCGTAAACTCCTGCTGCTGTCATGATTCCTCAGATTTAATGTTCATCAATCCAATTAAAGCATATATCTACGCAGCTTGCAATTTCAAGATTACAAACCATGTCCACATATATAGAGAGGTACTTAATGTACAATCCCATCCACTCCTTTAAAAGTTAAACATCTGAAAATGTTTATGTATCTGTCTAACTAAATTGTAAAACTGCAGAACTTTCCATTTTGCACTCCAGCTGCCAGTAAGTAATCTGTTCCGAATGTGAAACTGAATTCAGATCCTGCTTATGACTGGTGGGAAGACAGGAGTGATAAAAGAGAAGATTCCACAGTTGTCTTGAGAATAGTGGTTGCTGCTAGAAACAGTGACATATGTGAATATTTCAAAAAGCAAATCTTGTTTACAGTATATACCTACCTAGCATCACTAAAATAACAGAGCTGTCCATCCAAAGGCTGATTCTCTTGCATCCTCCTTGTTGCTGGATGTGATGACAGTTTTGTATCTCTCCAATTCTGAAGTTCATGGTAAAGGCACTGCTGCAGGTTGTGTGTGCTGTAAGGTGCCAAATGGGAGCTGGAATGCAAAATTTATCAAGTCTACCCTCTAAGTCATCACAATCAGATGTTGAAAAGTCTGAGTATGTTATTTCCTGCTCTTATTAGAAACAGTATGGCAAAACCCATGTGAATAAAGTGTTTGATTTGATCTTGATGAGAGCCCCAGTGTAGCAAATCCATGACATATTTTTTGCTTCAAAAGCATTTTAGGCATGAAATACATATTATTTGCTCAATATATTTAAATTTTCCTCCCAACTAGTTTTAATACATAGAAACCAGTAAAGCTAAGATTGTGCAAACAAAGCAAACAATGTATTTGAGTTGAAAATTATAGAAAAACACATAAACAAGCTGAAGGAACTGTAGAGTATCTGTCTGAAAGACAAGATCTTTGTTTCTTGATGTTGTTCAATCTTGTCCTTTCCTTTTTAACCTCTTGTGTGGTAACAGCTGTTGACAGTCTTCTGGTTTTAGAAAATATAAGGACCCAGACTGAATTTCTCACCCTTCCACCCTGAAACACCAGTGTCTTTACTTTGTATGAACCTGTTTGTTGGTCAGTTTTCAATACCTCTTGGAACACAGAAAAGCTTTGTATTTACAGGAGTAAATTTAAATCTGTGGCAAACCATCAAATCTGATTCCTGAACAGTAACTAATAAATCCCCCACTTGAGAGACATATTTACATTGTAAAGTTGCTGTCTGTCACGGATGACTACTTCTTACATTCACCCTGTGAACATTAACGTATGAACAATAATATCTCCTAGTGATGCTGGCAAAATGCAAGACTTGCAGAGTGACAAACTCTCTGTGACTTTCAGTCAAAGCCTCCATTTTCTTTCCACATTGATTCCTTTTTTTTTTATTTTTTTATTTTCCCAGACCCTTTTATTGCATTTGAGAATGAAAGGAAGAAATACTCGTCTTGGAACCACCTTCTCCAATACCTCTGTGAATTAAGAGCAATGCAGAGGCAGTAAAAGGAACTGAGTCCCAGTTCTCCATCACCTTTATACCTTCTGTAGAATCACTTTGCAGAAGTACCATCAGACTACATTACTGGCTCCTTGTTGCTATATTTACCATGCTGCCAATGGCCTTGTGCTGTAACTCCATGGAACTGCCACTGCACTGTCTGTGGGTGCTGGATTTCTGACACAGCAGCATCACAGACTTGCTGTGGGGAGCACTGACTTGATTGCCTTCCTTCTCTCTAGGGAGAAAGTTTATAGCCTGCTGCCTATTTGTAACATGGCAGTTTAGAAATGCCAGAGTCTGGAAATTGGACCAAATATGCCATTCATGGAGTTACAAATGGGAATCATTTAAAGCTAAAAACGTCTCCTGCTTTTTCTCTGCTCTCTCTTTTCTAAAGGTCAAGCTATTTGTATAGAAACATTAAGCCAGCTGTAGAGAGGTTGCAAGACCATTCCAGCTACACTGTGATGTGATTTTTATCTCCCATCCTAACAGGCAATGTCAGTCATAATTAGTGTTATACATAAATTCCTCACTGGGATTCAGGTTTCACATGATTAGGAACTAAACTATGTAGAGTGCTGCTCTTCTGACTCTGGAGTTTCAATTAACAGATTCAGTGATGAAAAACCGTAGTGAGAGATGATGGCTGAGGTCAGAGGGGTTATCTTTTCTTATAGTGGTTGTCATCTTAAATGAGAAAACACAAATGAAAGAGGGTTTCATTAACCTGACTAAGGAAATGGTTGCCACAGATAGTGTGTCGGCAGAAGAAGCATGATCAGGACAAAATCCTTTCCATGGCCTTGCTCACTGCTGTAATCATCCTAATCCCCAGTGAGTATGGTGACGAAGCACACTACAAGCCTGCTACAGCCTAGCTCTTTTTCATCATTGAAGCGTGTAAGCAGATTATTACTGGTCTGATCAGTGCTCTTGCCAATCAAGAAACTTTCATTACTTTAGAGCAAAGCATAAGAAAGCCAGAAGAAGAAATAAATACTGCACAGTGCCGGGCAGAGAGAAATCCACCATTGTAGTCCAGGAAAGTGACCCTGGATTTCTTCCTTTTCTTTCAAGGGGCTCTTGAGCTCTGGAATCCTGTTCTAAGAAACATCAAAGGGATACAGTGTTCAAAGGAGTAAAAGAAGAAAAGTGAAATACAGTTATGGGGTTGGCATTAGCATTGGAACAGTAGGCCTGCCTGTAGGAGACTATCAGCAGTGGCAATGCACAGTGGACATGCTCCATCCTTGGTCCGTATCTGAGTTCCGTGGAGCTGCCTGAGGTGACTGCCACGAAAAGATATTATGATGGAACTGACTCAGTTTTGGAAACAGTGGTTGCCATCTTGGTCCTCAGGTCCTCAGTAGTATTGAAGCACTTCTGTGTTCCTCTGGCCTGTTGTGCCCATTTAGTGCCTGCTCCTGGCTGCTTGCCACACTCTAAACTCTCAGTCTGAAAGGAAGAATGAGATGAGGAAGATGTGGAGCACTCGATTTCTGAGCAGAGTTTAGCCGGCTCATATGGACCTTTCTTCACAAGCATGTTTCCCTTTATCCTGCAGAACATCAACTCTATTTCAATTTTTATAGAAAGGAAAATGGAGGACTGACTGGAATTGCCTTATCTGAAAATTCACAGGATGTTGTCCCTTATTGCAAACATAACACTGCTGGCCCAGTGCTTGTTGCTAGCCAGACTCCACCAAGAACACCAGGGTTCATGCAGAATGGAACCTGTTTCAAGAGAACAAACAGCTTGAAAAGTTAAGTTTAAATCCTTTCCTTGCATTGAAAGGAAAGAAACCCCACAACACAAATTTTATATGATAATTTTACTATCTTGGTACTCTTATGCACCCCACAGCAGTAGGAATTGTTGCATCAGGTAAAAAGGTTAACAGTTCCTGAAAGTGTCAGCTCTCAAAGCAGACCCCTAGCACTTCTTGCCTTTCATTCAGTGGGAACTACCCAGATATCTCTGGGAATAGTGAGAGCTGTATGGACTTTTTTTCTTAAATCTGGGCTTTTTGTGTGATAATACAGGTAGAGTGGAGAGTGTTAAAACCAAATTACTTAACCACAGCTTTCCTGACTGTTAGGAAGGATCAACCATAATATGGGAACACAGATCTGAAGTTACAGGTAGAGAACTGCTTTCATTTGAAAGTAGCATCATTAAAAAACAAAAAAAAGAAAAAAGAGATTAAGCATCTGAAATACATTTTAGAAAGAGAGAAACAAATGTGAGATCTAGTACTTTTGCAAGGAATTGTATAAAACATTTCTGAGCAGACAACATAATGGCCTATTATAGAAACACAATGTCACGTGTAGGTGGCTAGAAGTACAAAGTAGGAAGATGATAGTGTCACTAAATGCTTTTTCTAAATTACAAGGATGGGTGTTCAGTGAAATGTTTTCTGGCTGAATAGAGATACAAGTGCAGATAGATGAGGGTAGGAGGAGGCAAATAGGCTGTTTTCCCAAAAAGGCTATTTCTTGTCCCTTAATCTTTGTTCTTACTCAAGCACCCAAGAATTGTAGATTCCTCACTGAGGTTTTAACGTCATTCAGCTATGAATAGATACCATGTGAACGTAGAAAAGTGCCCATGTTTGTTTCTCTCTCCCTTTAAAGTGGTGTCCAGAATGCTATAATATTACTATCATTATGGGGGAGAAAAAAAAATTCAGAGAGTAACAAATTCTGTTTTCTGGTGTATGGGGGAATTTTTTAGTTGCTTTATTCTGATGACACTATGGAAAATGAAGCATATCTATAAGGTGTGCAGCAAAATGCAATGTGGCTTGGGGATGTCTATACTAATTTTAAAGTACTTAACTTGAAAAATCAGGAATTATCCAGCTGTTATTTTACAATACTCTACGCTGACTTTTGTGTTATTAAGGCAAACTACTCATCAAGAGTTAATAAGTGCATCTCCTTAGCAACCAGAATATTAACATACTACAGCAACAGATATAGCCAGCTTATACTTTGACTTCAGGCATAGGAGTTTGATAGGCTGTAGTGCTGTGCAGGACTGGGATAAGAAGTAATGGTAAAGCTAAAGAAGAAACAAATGTAATATTTATTGTGTATCTAATGCTTGGGCATTTCTGGTTACTGGAGTGATTTCAAAGTAAAAAAAGAGTAAAAATAAAACATGAGACAGAATACATGGGCAGATCACTCCACATTCCTCTTTCCACTTTTTTGCCTAACCTTCATTAATTTTACATTTTATTTCTTCTTAAGCAAAACCTGTCATAAGCTTTTTAGTACCCCTTATTTTTTTCATGTCATTCATGCATTTCATCCAATATGCAAAACATTGCATAAATGGAAAATACTTTTAAAACTGCAACAACGTAGCAAGTGGCAGATATCTAGCAAAACGTCATCTAAGAGAACAAACTGAGCACTTAATCTGACTGACAGGCAAGATCTAGTTTAATTTTTAGATGACTCAGTATTTTTCTGTATATGGATCTGAAGCAGTGAGAAAATGACTATGAAATGCAACGTTGCCATCCAGGGCAGACCTGATTTACTTTCTTTTACTGCTTGCTGCAGCTGTAGGTAAACTTCATGTTACTTCCTGAATCCCAGTGTACCCCAAATGTATTTTAAATAAGCCACTGTCTGAACTGAAATTGAAAAACTCTATTCCTGTTCTGGACACTGTTGCTTCCAATCAGATCACCTGTTATTACCATCTCCAGCTTTGGCCCAAAAATGTGAATGTGGACTGACTTCCACTCGTGTAGGATGCAGAAAACTAGTTTTACTTCAAACTGATATCTCTAATTGCAAATTCAAATGCAAATTGAAATGAGTGTGAGCAAACTCTAGAGCACCCAAATGGCTGCTCTAAAGCCATATGGAATAGCTCCATAGAACTACTCTGATCATCAGCTGTGAGACAGCACTGTCAGTTCTGTTTTGCCCAGATCTTCAGAGCTATGTTGTAAAAAACTCACTCTGGCATTATACCATTACAAAAAAAAAATCTTCATTTGTCTGAATAAAACAGCTCTTTGTTTATACAGACATTATAGTTTTGAAGGCTGGCATCATGCCTGTAATTTCATTTAAAGAAAAATAAAAATGTGATGTTTATTTTTTTTTTACATTATTCCTTGTTCACTCCAGTCTTACACGCAAAAAGGAAGTCTTAAATTCTGTTGTTTGTAGTCTGCCTTGGTTTATGCCATAGGCCCCTTAACAAAAACCTGATAAAAATTATCCTGTATGTGATATGTATGTCATATATTTAATGGTCTTTTGACAGCCTCTTTAATATTGTGTTCTGGTGAAACCCACAGAATTCCAGGCAGTTTGACAAACCTGTATAGGATCATCAATGGGGTGCAGATTTGCACACACAGAAGCAGATGGTAAACCAACTAGCAGTTCAGGGAGAGAGGCACCAGGAAATTACAACCATGTCAGAAATTAAACACTTAGTGCCAGAGGCCCAGTTTCTTAAGTGATATGATGTTCTGTACGTGATGGTCACTATATTACGAAAAGAAGAGGAGGAAAAGGACTAGATTCTGCATGTTATAGTTGCACTTTTAAAACAACATGGTCACTAAGCACTAAATATCCTACATTAAGGTCTCTCACAATGGTTAAAATGAAAAAAAACCATCCAAACCAAAAACCAAACAAACCTGCCCAAGTCTAGATTTTGATATTTTTTTCTTTGAAAAATTTTGTGCCCTGACATTTTCTTTAACTATTTCACAAATATTATTTACCACTTTGCTACTGTGAAAAACACTGAACATGAGATCCAGAGGGGCTGTTTGGGAGGTAGACGTTAGAATGAGGAGGTTCTTATGGCGGGTTTAGAGAAGCAGTTGGATGGAGAAAGAAACTCCTGCCCATACCAGCATAAAATGTCTGGAGATGAAGGTAGCTGCGTCATAAGCTAAGAGTAAAAAAATATTTTATACAGTTTTCCAGTTCACTTGATTTTATGTCTTAAATAAGGCATCTGTTACAACCAACATTGCATTCTGAAAGTAACATAAGCAGATCCTGGAAGAAGCAGTTGACTTATTTGTCTTAGGTTCTGTAGAGCTCTTTTCAGGAATGAGGAGAAGTTAAGGTAACTCTTCTCATACCCCTACTTTAAGTAGCCAGGACCCCAACCCTACCCATCTTTCATTATTTTCTTTGCCTTAAAAATGTGTTCTTTACCTCAATTCTTCATCTTCAGAAAGAAAAGAAGGTCTCAGTACTGTCTCAATTCCTGCAAGTACACATGGTGTACATGTCCCTTTCTCATGCAGAGCAAAGTAGTATTTGGCAACTGTTGAGGTCCAGCATCTGTGTTTGTGTAGCAAAACGCTGACTTATATGACTCCTGTCAGGTACACTCTGTTGGCAATTTTCATAGAGGGAAACTCTCCTGTTTTCATTCAAGTGAAAATAAAAAAGCTAGGGAGAAATGTTTGGAGGGGGTGAGGGGAGGAGGGTGGAGAGGAGTGAATTGCATTACCTGATTGTCAGGGTAGGGGGAAGGAATAGAAATTTGAAGGACTAATGCTGACCTTCTGATTTGTAATTCTGGAACCAGAATGAGCCTTCATCTAGCTTGGATGCCTTCTGTAATGACATTCAGACCATTAATTCAATGGAAATTCTCCGCTTTATATTAATCCTGTAAAAATCTGGCTAAGACTAATTGAACTTTTTACTTTCGGTTCAGCAGAACGCAAAATCCCAGACATCTTGAACTTTGCTTAAAGCTGAACAACACTGCATTGTTGAATAAACAGGATAGTTCCTTCAAGCATGATGGTGTTAATTTTTTTGTTTGTTGAGATTTTTTTAGAATTTAATTTCATCAATGTGCACAGCTTAATTTTTTTTTCTATTTTCTCACCCAGTGCTCATTGGGTGGCTACCAGAACTGTTCCACCATTTATGGAAAAGACAGGCATCTGAAGTCTGAGGTTCTAAACAGCTTTTCTTCCCATGGCCTGGAAACAGGGAACAGAGTAGGGACCAGCATAGCTGTGATTTTATTGCTTTCAGTTTTACAGAGGCATTCAAACTGAATGCTTGGTAGACCTTCTTAACATGAGTGACAGATTTGCTGAAATTACTCACTATTTTCTTTCCATTTAATGAGTTCTGTAACCTGTTGTATGTTACTACTATGACAACTCTTCCTTGTATGAATGTCTGGTTTGCAATAAATCCTGAAGATTTGGATTCTGTATATTAACCCATGTTCTAAAAACAATAACTCTTGCTGAAAGATCTCAAAGCCAACGGTATGGCTAATTAGTGATAAAGAACTACTTATATGCCTGTGAGTGTCACTTAGGCCCTTTGACAAAGACATGTAACAGCTGTCTTAGAAAGTAGAAACTCCTTAGAAAGTAGTGTCAGTTTAGTAAGCGATGCTGTTGGTTATTTCAAACAGTTTCAGTATTAGAAAGCTTGGGTATTTCCCTGCCACTCATATATCTTGTACTCACCCATCTTTTGCTTTTCCACCTGGCTAGTTTGCTTTACAAAGAAATTGCATGAAGAAACATTAAAGGCTAAGTCCACTTGAAATTAGCATATCCTGAGAAATATTATCCTGACATCTCTTGATTGTGGAGTAAAAGAAACGATGGGTCTATATCAAGTTAATTCTGCTGCCAGTAAATATCTATGAGCACTGAAAGATTCTCAGGGGAAAGTGAGATAGAAAAATGCAAAAAAAAAATCCCTTTATTTTATGGATGACTTCAGCGTTTCTTTTCCCTAACAAGAAGTAAGGAACTGCAGAAATAGGTACTTCTTAATCAAAGTCAAAACCTAGAAGTGCCTATAGTTCAAAAAAAACCCAACCCAGTAGGCCAGCTAAGTTAAATAGAATATTGATTATGCGTTGATCAGAATTAACAGGTCATTTTGACTGTGTCCTCCTGTTTTTTTCAGGAATAGACCTACTCTGGAACTGTGAGTATATGTGACAAAACTATGTTTAAAAAGTGTACCCCCTGAAATTCATAGCTCTAAGATGAATCATGGATTTCTGATTGCCACTGGTATGGATTAATGAATTCATTATCTCCATTTAATCATAGCGAAAAACCCTTAATCTGTGTGATTCACAACTTCAGCTTTTCATCATAAGCTAAGACTGATACCAAGAGTGCAAAGCTAAAATTCTTGAAATAATAATCTTTTGAGTGTTTGCCAATGACAATGATTCACACTCAGATTATAGGCTTAGCTTAGTATTTAGTAAGAAGAGAATGCTTCTTTACATGTTCTTTTATTAGAAAATCAGTTGCTTTGAAACATGATTTTGCTTGATACCTGTTCTTTTTACACCATTTCCCCCAGTTTTATTAAAAAAAAATAAAGATACTCTATCTAATCGGGTGGCTGTTTCTAGCTGTGGTTTTGGAAATAATTCTGATTTCACATCTATTTCTTTTTTTATCTCTGAATACACGCAGTTGCTGTCTAAAGTTCTCATGAATGCTACATGGAAGATGTGTATCTGAAAGCCATATTTATGAGTCCCAAAAGGATGCATTTAGAGCCTAATGACATCCGAATTTGCCTAGCAAAAATGATACGGTTTACATGCACCTTTATGTTTACCATTCCTCTGATTCTTTTTTTTTCTTTCTACAGCATAAGTCTGTAGTTCATCACTGCATGGAAGAACGGAGGCTTAGTCTTTTCTACAGTCTATCTGTGGTAGCATTAGATATCTACCAGGCTGTGGGGACCTCTGCACAGCATAGCAGAGAGAGAACCAAGCTAAGCTAGACCAAAGATCTGTTTGCTCCAGCATCCTGTCTCTGACGGTGCTAAAATGTCAGAGAACAAGAGCAGAACAAGCTCAACCTTCAAGCATTTTACAAGCAGCAACACTGACTGCAGGAGGATGTTCACATCTTTTGACAGACTGGTCATGCTGTGCTTGGGCTCTGGGCTGCCAGGGCACACTGCTGACTCGAACTGAGCCTGCTGCTGACCAGCACTCTCAGATTCCTTACTGTACAGCTGCTTTCCAGCCACTCCTCTCCCAGTTTGTACTCGTGGCTGGCGTTACTCTGTCCTAGGTGTAGAATCCAGCATTTTGACTTGTTAAATTTCATCCCATTACCTGTTACCCTACTCTCCAATCTCTCTAGATCCCTCTGCAAGCTGCTCAAGAGGTGATTATCCCACTGTATTCAGCATTGGTGTGGCCTCATTTTGAGTGATTTTCACTGTGTGTGATTTTCACTGTGTGTGATTCTAGGCCCCACAATTTGGAAAAGGATGTGAAGGTCCGTGGATACATCAAAAGGAGTGCAACATAGCTGGAAGGAGTGTCTTTTGAAGAGTACCTGGGAACTTTGGTCTTGTTTGGTTTGGAGAAAAGGAGGCTGAGGGGCAACCTCATTGTGCTCTGCAGCAATATGAGGAGGAAAATTGGAGAGGGAGATACTGAGCTCTTCTCCCTGCGATCCCATTGCAGGGTGGATCGGAATGGTTCAAACCTCTGCCAAGGAAGGTTTAGACTGGACATCAGAAAACATTTCTCTACTGACAGGGTGGTCAAACACTAGAACAGGTTCCCTGGAGAGGTGATGGATCACCCAAGCCTGTCAGTGTTTAAGAGGCATTTGGAATGCCTTTAATAATATACTTTAACTTCTGATCAGCCCTGAAGTGGTCAGGCAGTTGGACGAGATAATCATTCATCTAATATATAATAGATGATTAGGTCCCTTCTAAATGAAGTAGTCTACTCTATTCTAGTCTAGTTGAAATCTAATCTAACATTTTTAGCTTAGGGGTTCTATGCATTTATACTGTCTCAGTGGATTTACCCATGAACTTACCCAGTCATTTTTTCACATTTGGTGTAAAATTTTAACATATAACACATACGATAGTGCATTCTATATCTTAACTATACACTGTTTGGAATAATCAGGCCCTTCTGCCTATTCTAAGTTAGGCAACTGGCAGGTTTACTTAAGGCCTGCAGCCTCCACTTTGAGAGAAGCAGGGAGCAATCCATTCCTTTCTATCTGTTCCTGTCATTATACACTGATCTTACAGACCTCTGTTGTGTCCTAGTTTGTTGGGGTTTTTTTTGTTTGTTTTTCTTTTAGAAACCGTTGCATTTTAAATTGTTATCAATGTCCTTCTTTGAATCCTCTCTGGAGGGAAAAGGAAGACCAGTGTGGTATATGGTGTTCAGCCATGATCCTACACAATTTGAGAATGATAGTATGCTATTTAATCCTCTCCTAGTAATACCTAGCATTCCTTTGCTTTTCTGACCACTGCTGGGCACTGAGTTAGTAGTAACCCTAACAGCACATTCTGATGGCTGGAAACCCATTGTTCTATATGTGAATATAAGACTGTTTTCCCCGTGTTGCTTTAACTGTCATAAAGATACTTTGTTTCTCAGCAATTTCATGAGAAAGCTCAGATCTGGTTGCTTTTGTTTCAAGAGCTGAAAGTCAACTGTAGGAGAAAATCAGAGAGGAATCCTTAAGGGCACAAGGACTGAGTTTAAACTGGTTTCATATTCTGTGATCTCTGAGAGGTGTTATATTATAAAGTCTGTGGTTTTCCATTTGTTTTTTTCCTCTTTCAAAACTGTGAACTTTTGTTATGCATCTGTGACACTAAATGGTGCCTATGGGCAGCTGTCAATCTTTTGCTGCATGTTTGTGCATTAAATTTTATGTACTGTTAGACGTGAAATGGTGTCATTAAGAGTAAGCAGTCTTCCTCTCTAGTGTATTTGATACAAAACAATGAAAAACAAGGAAGGAAGTTGTGTATTTAAAAGAGACACAAGACTTAGGCTGTGCTAGCAAAACCTCTGCTGAACATTCAACCTTGGCACCTACATCTCTGCTCTTTTATAATTGCTAGGTCTTCTGAAGTTCACCTTGCATTGAGCCTTGCTCTTGTGTAAATTATAGATTTTGTGCCTGTAATGTCAAATCTGGAAAAGAAACTATCATTTTGAGGAAGACAGACAAAGTTGCCAGATGTGTTACCAGAACTATTCCTACATTCTTAAAAGTTGGTCTGCATTGTCAAGCCCCACCCATGTTACAGGTGTGTACTTTTAGAACGAGAGAGAAGAAGGGGGAAAGATAAAGGAAGACAAAATGTTTTATTGGCTTTTGAAAGCAGGCAGATTTTCACAAAATCTCATAAATAGCTCTGTTCCCAGTCTATGGACTTACAGAAAGATTTTTTTTTTTTTCTATTTCTGCTTACAGACATCTGTTCACATTTTCTGGTGGGAATTCTGGGATTTAAACAGCCATCTGCTTCCTACTGTAACAACTCAACAACAAAGGGCATTTTTTCAACTAACAAATAAGAATCTTTGACTAATACAAAGACACAGTTATGAACATATGCTACTTTTTCCTTCTAAGCTTAGTCAATATATCTTTTCTGTCCATTTAGATTACACCAGTGTACCAAACCAAACTGAATAAGTTGTTCAACTTCTCATGCAGTGAGTTGAAACTTAAAATAAAGCTTCAGGTATGCTGCTATTATACTTCTGCATGAGCATGTTGCTGAATTCTGCAGCCTAGTAAAGATGAAGAAATTCCATGAAGTTGTACTATAGGCTTATTTGTTTGAACAAGACGGGGGAAAAAAACTACATGGTTTGTACAATAGAAAACAAAACAGACCCAACATGCCTAGGAAGCAGAAGGCATCTGGAAGCCCCAGAGCTGTCTGTGTGTACTGTTCTGCTAAAATATAACTGGTCATCATGAAATATGAGGCTAGAAGGGCTAGACAGTTTCTGACATGTGAGGTTGTCTCTGCAATAATCAGAGTAGATCCTTTATGATAGGTTTATGGGCTACATGTTGTGTATTAACTTCCTATAAGTAGTACATGCCAAACATAATATTAAAAACATCAGTCTTCCCCTTTTCCCCTCCCCACAAAGGGCACACAGAGTATTATTGACAGTGCTTTGAATTATGTGAATAATCATATTACACTTCTAAGATATAATTTATCCCTGAGGATTAAAGATCTTCAAGGATTGACTCTGAGACAGATCTCCATTTAAAGTAGGTAGCATATGCATTATATATATACTTAATGAACTGAAATGAAGCTGGAAGTTACTGTCAATACAGATGAGATCAAACCCGAGAAAAGCTAAGATGACCTGGAAGAATTTATAGTGATAAAAAGGGAATAGAATGCAAGGTCATGAACAGGAATTTCTGCCATACAGTAAGCATGTATTAAATAGAAGCTATAGAGCTACTCATTTGATAATTCTGATTCTGGGATAAAATTTTAAGTTGTACCCAGACTTGTATTTCCACTGGTCACATGTAGGATGTCTGTGACTCTTGTAATGTAATGTATGTTCATTTTGTTACTGCACTTGGGAAACATATATTCAAAACAAACCAGAGAATAGATAGAAGGCTAACAAAAGAATGTATCTCAAAAGAGTGTACACTCAAAAGAGGGTACACTCAAAAGGATATTAAGTCTGACTTACAGGCAAGACTTAAAATTAAGTTATCTCTGGATAAAAGGAGGTTAAGAAGAGATGAGTATGCTCTCAATAAATTCAGCAGGAAACAAGAATCAGGAAGAGTAAACCGTGACATAGTCAGGAAGGTGATGTTGGTACAAGAGCAATAGATATAAGCTAGCTATGAAAATAAAGGATATTAAGTTCTGAAATAGTTTTTCAGTGGGAGTGGTATAAACAAAGAACAACAGCCTTCAGAGAGATTTCAGTTTATGACTGGGATTAAATACTGTATTTTATTACAAACACCCACAGTGGTTTCCCACCAGAATTTGGGGTAGCTGTCACTCCTGTCCTGTTGTGATCTGGAGAAAGACTAGAAAATTCTTTGTGATGGACTTGCCTTGAGACCATAAAGGTACGTGTGTTGTCTGTTGTGAAGATCTCTACCACAGATTTCACTCTTTCTCTCCTCAATTTTTCTTTTTCTTTTTTTCTTTTTCTTTTTCTTTTCCTTTTTCTTTTTCTTCTTCTTTTCTTTTTCCTTTTTCTTTTTCTTCTTCTTTTCTTTTTCCTTTTTCTTTTTCTTCTTCTTTTCTTTTTCCTTTTTCTTTTTCTTCTTCTTTTCTTTTTCCTTTTTCTTTTTCTTCTTCTTTTCTTTTTCCTTTTTCTTTTTCTTCTTCTTTTCCTTTTCCTTTTTCTTTTCTTTTTTTCTTTTTCCCTCCCCTCCTCTTCTCTTCTCTCCTCTCCTCTCCCTTCCTCTCCTTTTCTTTCCTTTCTTCTTTTCCCATTTTTGAAGGCTCCATTTGCAGTTACATCTCTTCTCTTCAACAGACATTGTAAGGATTTTTTGGCATATATCTCCCCTCCTCCCTGAACCTGTTCTTGTCCAACTTCATAAAACTAGGATCCTACCATATTAAATCTTATGTTGCTGTGGGTAAGTTTCTGTGATACAGATCCATATTAAATCTTATCTATACCATGCGTTTGTTAAAAAAAAAAATGAAATGAGCCCATCTGAGTATTCCAGATTTTAAAAAGTGTAGATTTGTGACATTGTTGAGGACAAAACCTCCACAGTCCACTAATTTTCTGGGCTTGACCTTGGCAAACATAATCCAATTCAGAATCTCGAAACACAGTGAATGCTATCTGAATAAAGGTTTTTTTCATTACAAATTTCAGTAAGTTCGTTGCTATGGACTACTAGTGGGGTAGAAAGTTCAAAGTATCATGGCCAGTCTTATATGAAAGGTCAATAGGAGAAAATAGTTTTCTTTGCTCTCAAATAATCCATAGAGAGGTCATACCTTTATGGGGCTTTTACATCTGTATATTCAGGTGGGAATTGGTTGGACTTTGTGTTGTCACTCCAAAGTGTCCCATTGCTAGAAATTTCTGCATATGGTCCTTTTTCCAGATCAACTTCAGTTATGAGTGACACTAGTTCTGCCACAATTAGAGGACCACCTTAGAGAAAGAATATGCCTATTCTGCTTGGAAATGAGCATATAGCATAGGATTCTGAAAGTACCTTCTGGCTTCTGAGGAGTTAGCTGGGATTTTATAAAAGCACTGTCTCCTTCAAAGATCTGCTCTTTTATTACCAACAAGACCACCCAGGAATAATTATTTATTTTTCACTCTTGGTCACTGATATAAAAAAATTATCTTCCTCTTTGTCCACAGGAAACCTTATTAAGGCATTGTGTTCTGGCAAGTGGAACAGCTTGTCAGCTGTCATTCTGGAGTCACTTAAAACCAGCGGATGTTGGCCAGAGGGTTTTGAGAGCCCTCTCCCACTGGTATTACAGCAAGAAGATCAGATACATGCCTTGTCTAGGTACATCTCTTTGGTGTTGAGATGGGAAAAGTGACCTTTTTACTGCACATACAATAAATAAAAATATTTAGGAGGGAAATGGTAAGCATCTGTTTCAATGAGAAAAACAAGACAATTAAAAAGGGGGAAAAAAAAAGCCCCAAAGAATTAAAAGTACTATTAAATGAGACCAGTCCAAGATGCTGCTGGGATCTATGTAAGTGCACAGAGACCCTGACACTGAATTCTGAGTGCTTACTTAAAATTAACTGTCGTTTCAAGACCACTAAAATTGTCCATGCAAATCCACATTTAATATCCTACTGAGATGCATTTAAAACCCATTAGCAAGATAATATTCATATGCCTCATAGAAAGGACATGAAAAGAGTAGATTTTTAAAGAACTGAATCTTTATTGATTTTGCTGGGAGCTTGCTAAGGAAGGACAGAAAAAACATTTCGCCATTTCTGTCAGTACTGGCAAACTAGGACAAAGGGGCAACCTGTTTTGGCAAACAAGTCTTGGCAAAGAAGCAAGTCTTTGAATTCCTTCCTCTCAAGGAATTCCTCTCAAGCTGCTGCCCCTACAAAGTTAAAGAGTTTTTTTCAGTGGAAACCCATTTACTCAGCTTTCCATTGCTGAAACAGACTATTCGAAGTCTGTTTTAGGAACAGGTCAGAGTATGAGGTCACATGTCTTTATTTGGTTGTATCTGAGTACTTCCTAATACATCTTGCTGAAATGTCTAGGGCCTGATCCCTTGTTGGTGATCAGAATCTTTTCATTAGCTTAAGCAAGGGAGGTTTGACACTCTCATTGGTTTGTCTTTAATGTACCAACTCAACAGAAGAGGGAGAGTCTCTCAGACTTTAACCAATTTATTTACTATCACAGTCAGTTTTACTTGTCTCGCTAAACCCAAAGACTGTATGTTTTTTGGTACATCACTTGTTATCCTCTGTTTTTAACTACAGCTGACAAACTCTATGGGGAACAGATTTTTGTAACTGATTTCCCTGTTGTGTTCTTATGTTCCTTCAGTACTTTTAAGTGTGGTGCTCTCTTAATATTATGGTCTCATTTGCTTGATGTAACCAGCATTCTTGCCCCACCACTGTTTTAACCCTTCTCTGACAGAAACCTATTTTATCAATTAGGATGTCTTTCTTCCAACTTTTCTTGCTCATATGAGTTTCTGACACAGGAAGCAAAACAACCTTCCTTCCCTCAACAGTACTAAAACCAGCTTCAGAAGCAATCTGAATAAAGTGCAAGGATAAAATTTGGTGTTATAACTGTTAGACTGCACAATATAGTTGGGCTTTTACAGGGCTAAGTCCTTGAAATCTAGAGTGGGGATGGAGTTCTTTCTCCACTTTTTTCTGTAGTGCAGGACTACAGAAGTTGTGCAGTAGGAGGAATGAACACCATTTCTGTGGGTGAGAGAGTATTTACTTCAGGAGTTTCACTTAATTTTATATCAATTAAAAAACTTTAAGTTACTGATTTGGGTATTGAAAAAACCCAAGATGATAAACAAATAAACACTTATGGAAACATTTTTCTTCTCCCTTTCCCAGGCTCAGTTTCAGTCCAGTACCTCTCCTCCTCCTTTTCTAATCTCCATTCCTCTTGATTTTGCTGTGACTTATGTTCAGTTCTGTCTCAATTCCCTCTGTGAGGCAACAAGTGGTGCTGAAGGCTGGGGTCAGTGCATAATGGTTTCTTTCAGCTGCTTCTTGCTTTTTACTCTTTTTCACCTCCACTGCTCCATGCATCTTAAAAAACACAGAACCTGGAAGGTCACAACAATTTGAATAAATATCCATTACAAACTCAATCTTTTCTTTCTACACACTAGACTATGTAATAGTACAAATTTGCATTACAAACTTATGGCTTTCTTTGTGCAAGACTCACAGCCAAGAGCACTGCAGCAGTTTCATTACACATGCGTTGCAAATTCCACACTTTGTCACTACAAGGGGGTATCTCCTTTGCAGGGGAAGTAGGATTGCGCCATCATTGATCCCAAGGTCATCTTGCATTTGTTGGGGCAGTTTACATAAGAGAAACAGCCCCCAAGTTAGGCAGATCAATGTTTTATTATACTCATCATCTGTATCCCAGCAACATCACTTGTGATCAGGAGATGTTGGTCTCTTTTCCCAGGTAACAAGTGATAGGACAAGAAGAAATGGCCTCAAGTTGTGCCAGGGAAGGTTTAGATTGAATATTAAGAAAAAGGGCTGCCATAGCCCCTTTGTGGGTAGGCTGTGGCCCCTCAGAGGTCCAGTACACCTCTGTCCTCACACTCCTCGACATGCACCTTATCTGGTTCCTCTGCCTGTGGAGGTTCTGAAACTCACAGGGGGTTTGGTCAATCAAAGAACCACCCACAACTGACTGCAGGAAGGCCAAGGCAGCATGCAGCCACTCCTGCCCCTGTGTACCCCTTCAAGACAGGGGAGAACTGAACTCAAATGTCTGGAGGGCATTCTGTGATCCCTGCAATGGGGCGTTCCATAATAGGGCTCTGGATGTGGACAGTGTTCTATTGGCAGTAAACACTGGCATACTCATCACTGGGTTGACAGTGAGCAAAATGGAGTGTCCTTGGTCACTAGAGATGGAAGAGTCTCTTCTTCCATGCGCCAGAGAACATTCATGTGATACAACAGAAACTGAGGGGAATGACAAAGGATGCTGTGAGAGCCCTCTGCCAGCAGTGGTGCAGAGTGAGGTACAGAAGGCCCTCAGAGAAGCAGAAAGGTAAAGCACAATGTAGAGACTTGTGCAGGCAGCCATTTCAGTTCAAAGATCCAGTGGAGTGAAAAGGAAACAGCCAGCAGTAAAAGGAGTGGGGGAACATTAATTTTTTCTTCAGATCCGTACTTGTGTTTTCCTTTTGCAGTTTTGTAAAACTATTTTTGTTACAGCTTTTAGATGGCAAGTACTTTTTCTCACTAGACCTATGAATTGCTGGTAGCCCCTATGTGATTCCCAAGCTGAGTGCTCCTTTCAGACTACAGCACTGGCTGCAGAGTAGTTCTGTGCAATTTCGTTCCCTGTCCTGACTGTTCGAGAGGCAATGACAAACTCTTTTCTTGACTTGACTGTCAGCAGAATTGGATCCTTGCTTACCAGGAGAGATGTAGTCTTTCAGGTTGCACTGTTATTGATCCTATTAGCTTTCTTAGCAATTCATGAATATTTATGCCAACATACAAGCTGCACAGTTTACTTGGTTCCCTTAGAGAGAAAGTTGTATTAAATTGGATATAGTTCAGTGACTTGCAGACATCAAATATTCTCCTGCAAGCTCTTGAGCAATGCATGCTAACAAAGAGGAAGTCAGGCAAAAATGCCAAGAAGAACAAGGAACTCTTGAATCAGCTCCACCTCAAAAAGGAAGGCTACAGGGGCTGCCTTCACAGAAATTGGCCAAGCAGCCAGGAATCAGGTTAGGGAAGCTATTAAATCTGTCCAGGGACATCAAGGGCAAGAGGAAAAGCTTCTACAAGTACATCAGTGATAAAATGAAGACTAGGGAAAATGTGGGCCTTCACTGGAAAGAAACAGGAAACCTGGTTATCCAGTTCATGGAGATGGCTGAAGCACTCAATGACTTTTATGCCTCAGCCCTCAGTGACAAATGCTCCAGCTGCACCACCATATTTGACAAAGGTAAGGGAGAATTAAGAACTGCCTGCTGTAGGAGATGATCAGGTTTGAGACCATCTAAGGAACCTGAAGGTGCTCAAGTTCATGGGATTTGATGAATACATCTGTGGGTCCTGAGGAAAGGGATGAAGGAAGTAGCTAAACCACTATTCATCATATTTGAAAAGTAAAGTTCTCACTGGCTAGAAAAAAAAAAGAAACATAACCACCATTTTTAAAAAAGATAAAAAGAGACCCAGGGAACTACAGGCCAGTCGGTCTCATTTGGGTGCCTTGCAAGATCATGGAGCAGATCCTCCTGGAAACCATACTGAGGCACATGGAAAATCAGGAGGAGTTTGGTGACAGACAACATGGCATGACTAAAGACAAACTGTTCCTGACAAATTTAGTAACCTTCTGCAATGGGGTTACAGAGAAATTGTCGATGCCACACCTCTCACTGTGTACAAGGCCAGGTTGAATGGGGCTTTGTGCAATCTGGTCTCGTGGAAAGGAGGTTGCCTTAAGGTCCCTTCCAACCCAAACCATTCAGTGGTTATGACTCTATGTTTTTAAACTCATGTGTTTATGCTGAAAAAGTCTCTAAGTATAAAAGCAATATGCTTTAATATCTCTCCTTTTCTCTTTTCAGTTGAGTAGGTTGTCTAGAAGTGAACCTGCTGTGATATGAACCTTAGTCAAATTCTGATTTGCTTAGTGAAAAAAATTCATGCTGTCCTATAGGGAGTCTCAAAGGATTGGAAATGGAATGAATTTTAGACCCACAGCAGGTTTTTTGCTACTGTTGGTATAGATTACTTCTTTAATCTCAATATCTTTTTTTTGAGAAGAAGTTCAGTTGTTTGAAGTCTCACAGCAAGAACCAAATTGGGGACTAGACCCTTAAACACATAAGGAAATGCCACATGTAGCTGACTGAGGACAAGGTTTATGAATGCAACTGAAAACCATTTCTGTACACTCTTCATCCTTGTGCCTTTTAGAGTTTCACTCATCAGCACTACATTGAAGGGTTCCCTATATATACAGCATTTGGATTAATATACCCTTCTCAATATCAATAACTTGCTTAATTTGCATGCAGCTTTAGAAAATAATGTAAGTTCTCGTACATGTGAGCTGGAGAATGAAGTTTGTAAAGTGTGTCAAACGGACTACCGATGTCCTTTCTGGTACTGAAGATATGTACTGAAAAATAGTGACAGCAGTTCCCACTGCATCTGCACTATAGTGGTCTTTCTGTGTTAGATATACCCTTATGGTCACCTGAACACCCCCTCACATAGGTGATTTTTGCTGGGGTGTGCATCTGTTCTGACACAGATGGTGCTGAGCCATTGCTTTCTGAGTCATACTTTGGAGGTTTTTGTTTGGTGTAGGAATCCTCTGGTTAACTACTGGGGCTGAGCTGAAGTGATTAAAACTGAGCAGTTAAAAAGAAGGGGTAGGTGGAAAGGTAACCCACAGAAACCGACCTGCTTCTGTGGTGGTTTCACAGCTGACTGCATAACTGGATATCTGACACAACAAATGTTGCTTTGAGCTCTGTTGTCTGCTGAGCCATGGCAGTGATTCCATGGAGGCTTGCTTGTGGGTTATTATTATTAAAGAATTCTGATTAGAAAATTAAACCAGCAATGTTCTGACTACTCAGAATCTGCCTTTGCAGCAATGAAGGAAATAACGAGGTTAAGGCCAACAGGGAGGAGTAAAATACGGGGGATTGCTGTGGTGAATGTTTCTCAGCAATCTCCTGAAATCTGTCACTCTCCTGCTCCATAAGAGGATGGAATGCAGGGAATTTTGAGAGTGTTTGTCAAGTCTATGCTTCACAGATTAAAAGTGAAAAAAGAAAAATTTGGAAAAACCCCACCAAAATAAGAAGAAATGGACACACCTCTTTTCAGGAAACCAAACCTGCAGTCTATGCCTGATAAATATGCCAAAGCCTGTAAAGTAAAATGAAATTTTGTTACATCTCTGTATTACTGTTCAGGAGAGACCAGTATAACGGAAGGGAATTCGGCAGAGAGGCTGGAGGATACATCAGCTAGGGAAGATGAGGGAACTAAAGATGATGGCGTATGTTGGTGCTCTGAAAAAAGAGTAAAGCAGGCACTGCCAATCAGTTTAAAAGGGAACAGAAGAATGTAAAAAAATCAATATATTTTATGTGTTCAAGTTATTGTACCTACTTTTACCTCTGGGTCATTAGAAATAAATATTAATTTCGCCCTTTCCAAGCTTACAGTGTATCATTGTCTTGATGAGAAGACAGGTTCAGGCATTGAAATATTTTCTGCTTGTTCTATCACAGATGTTACGGAATGACTTTCCTATGGACTATTGCAGAGTGTAGTGATGCTAGTAACAATCTCCTCCTATGTCACAACAGATAAAAAACCCAGAAGGCTTTCTAACCATAATAAGTAGTAGCTTACATGCACTATTGTCTGAGATAGTGCAGCACTGTTTTGATATTAAAAAGAAATAACGACAAATAATGGAGCTATCAACCTGAGAAAAGACTTATTGTCAGCATAGTGCAGAAAAGCACATTACAGACAGAACAAAAGCTGTCATTTTACAGAGGAAACAATCCAATGTTCTACTTATTTCTTTTGCAGTGAAGTAGATGATAGTAATCAGTTTGCCCCTCTTTAAGTCATTATTGCCTTTGCACCTATTCTTAATTATATATTTGGAACCTCTGAATTTATCTGATGAACATTGAAACTGTCACTTTCATTAGTGGCAGCTGGAACCTATGCCTCTTTCAGGGTAAGATTTCTTCAATATTAATTCAAAAAGGATTTTGTGCTTTTAGCAAGCGAGATATGGATAAATTTGTCTGAAGGCAGAACTTTAGTAGTTTAGAGTGTCTGGCTTGTCAGATGGAGGCTTGCTCTTTACCTGTCAGTACAGTGAGTACCTGAAAGCATAATGAAGTGGTGTCTCCTGTCACACACACACACACACACACACACATATATATATATATATACAAAAGGATATATGGGCAAAATGGTGTGAGGAGAAGCGTTAGAAAGCTATTTCAAAGTGATACCATAGACAGTCCATCCGTTGCTAAAATTATTTAAGGAAGTGATGACATAAATATGCATTTGGCCTCTGATCTTTTACTGCAACCTCTTTCAGGCAGACTTTAACCTTCCTTTTCTTATAAGTGTGTGTATTTATGTGTGTTATGCTCTTCTACAGTGACTTAGAGAGTTTTCACAGGAATGGCAGCCACTAATTCGTTCCAAAATGCCTAAAGGAAGATACATTGCCATGAGTTTTTGAACCCAGACGCATGACAGGAGAAACATCAGCTTGCAGGAGGGCAGAGAGGGCTCAGAGCTAATTACCTTTCTTGAGAAAATATCTTGCAGGGATTCTTAAACTAGATATACAAAATTATCCATTTCATGAAAAATGAGGTTTCTGTGAACACTTACAGCTAGACAGGCTCTCTGAGCAGTATTGGTCACAGTCGTTGATCCTAGAGATGGAGCAACTGGGAAACCTTGCCAGCTGGAGCACAGGGTAAATGAAGACTTTCTTTTCCCTGTATTGGGAAATGAACTGAGGCAGCAAAGACTAGACAAAGAGAGCCTTGGCATTGCACTTAAGGTAGGTTTTTTCCTTTAATTTTGCTGGCAAAACCAAATACAGTACAGCAAAATAATATTTTCTGAAAGTTTTTGAGCTAAGTTCACAACTATAGTCCCAGGTAGATTTGAGATTCTGGGCTGAGAGTTTTCTGAAGAGGAGAGCTCTGAGGAATTATATCATACAGAATGATGCAGACTGTCACAAGCTGTGTGCCTTGGTGTCCTACAGACCTTGGTCGTATCATCCTGTGTGTAGAGCAGGAAAGACATGATGTGTTTCCTGACACTGTTTCAAGTCTGTCCTATGTGATTCTGATTCTTTTTTTTTCTGGAAGATACTAGAGTGTCAGCTAATGTTCTCCATTTTGGAAGTAGCATTGTGAATATAGGTATCTGACATTGTTTCTTTCAGGTTTTCTATTGTTTCCAGTCTTCTACTGTTTTCAGACTGTTTGAGTTACGCAGTCTGGATAAAGGTTCTCTTGCTGACTGAAGCAATCAGAGATTTCAGTCTGATGAACACTTTAATATGGCCAGAAGTTTTGTCGGGCTTTGAGAGGAATTGAGGTTCTTTTGCTTCTCTTGGGAGGATTTGGCATCTCCTGTCAAGCAATCTCCTGTCTGGTACTAGAAGCCTCAGTTATCCTAGCAAGGATTGTCCTTGATGATATAACAAGCTGTCAGATACCTTTATTAATTCAGAATTTCCTTAGGACTCTTTCTTCTCTGTGAGAAGACAGCCTGTTGGAGAACAGTTAGCCAAAGTAGCTCATCCTAAGAACAGGCTATGTGTGGACAAAACAGTAATCTAGTGATGATTTTGGTTTTGCTCTTGGGGAGCATCTTGAGAGATGTAAACCATTTCCTTAGAAGCTTATGTTTTCACCTGACTATTGCTGGTAATAATTAAGCTAATAAGGGATTGCACCTTATTGACAGCTGTATATCTACCAGGATGCACTTCACTCAGACATCTTTAGATATCTGGTATCTTTCGTAATCCCTTCATTTTTGTCTCCTTTTGAAACAATTTATTACACCTTTGTTCCAGGGAGAGTTCGGAGAGATGTTGAGACTGAAAACCAAAACACTGCTGAGAGCTCAAAAAACCCAATATTTATTACTAAGAAGTGACCAACAAACCTAGAAACCGAGAGACATGAAAGAGGAAAGGAAATAAGCCCTCAGTAAAACCTACCACTCACGCAGGCGTTACTTATGGGGTTGCCTTACCAACCCCAGAATGACCAGGATTTCCCCATGGCAGAAACTGCAGCCTTGGGGTGTCACAGGCCCACAAGGTAACGGGCGTCCCCGCTGAGGCAACGTTGTCCTCCATGTGAAGCTTGAGAGCACTTCCACAGGTGCTGTCTGCCTTCTATATAATTTAGCTGGTTACGTCTACCTGGGCAGGTGTGGCCAACACCCCCCAGCCAGAGGCCTCTGTGCCTCCCCCCGTTATGTCGGTGATGTCCCTTCTGCACACACGTGTGGACATTGGAATTCCCCCACGCCTGCGTGATACACCTGGAGGAGTCTTCCCTAAATGAGGCTGGGGGCTCACTTCACCTCCCTCCTCTTCACTTTCTCCTTCAAATGCCCTTGGAGGGCCATCAGTCAATAGGAAGATACCAATTCATTTCAGTTTATACAAAGTACTGTCTTCAAGGATGAAGTTTTTGTTTATCAGGCCTTGTTTTCCCACTACTTGGCAAGAAATAGGACAAACTTTCACAGGTGACTGGGCCAAACACAGACCGAAAGTCGCAGTGTCTAATTAAGCATGGATACAACCTTTCACAACATAACTATCTGATTACGTAGTTTAGTCATTATTGCATAATTTGAGCTATTAATAGGGTAACACAATTGATGTTCTCTCACTGTTTCGTTAACATAAACCCTGGTAAATGCAGATTTCCTTTAAAGGCCAGCAGGCTATTTGTTCTCCCCAACGTGGATTTTGGAATGTTATAATGTCTTTAAGTACTTCAGAATTCACAGATGATGGTAGCAACAAGGCTTGGTAGATCGCTGACAAAAAAGTGCCCTTTTCTTGTGATTCCCCTTTCCTCCATCCCTTCCTTCACAGCAGCTTTTGCTACACACAGTGTATGTGCTCAGTTTTAAAACAGAGAGAAAAGAAATGTGTGAATCGGTCATCCCAAGTACTTCTCTTTGGCACCAGGAGGTCAAATATGTTCATTAATTTACAAATCATTACCAATATCAGAAATTTCCACTGGCAAAGTTGTGTAGCTGTTCTGTGTCTTCCACCTATACAGCCCTGGTTACACAGATGAAAACCTAATTGATGTGGTAGGTGTGGAGATATATGTGATGTTTATTTCTTCTGTGTACTACCCTTTCATATTTTAAGAATTAGCTGCCTATATCCCTGGGCAAAGAAAGACAGAGATCAGAGAGGAGGCACACTGTGTTCCTGAACTGGGACTTCTGATGCCCTAAGTAGCTTCTGTGAGTACTTATAAGGTTTAAATTACTGGATAACTTGAATGCAGTTGAGGGGGTCATTAAAATGTACTAATGACTTATTGTTTTCACTGTGTGGCAGCAAGGTGGATGACTTCAGCTCCTATGACCTAAGTTATGCCTCATGCTGTCCAGAGGAGACAGAATAACTTTTCATTTTAGCATTATTTATTTGAGCTGGAG
The DNA here is from genome assembly GCA_013397135.1 of Pachyramphus minor. Classification (NCBI taxonomy): domain Eukaryota; kingdom Metazoa; phylum Chordata; class Aves; order Passeriformes; family Tyrannidae; genus Pachyramphus; species Pachyramphus minor. The sequence goes on from VYXB01004904.1 coordinate 65,450, forward strand.
CTTAGAGTAAGGCCTTAAAAATACCCCAGTGGTCTCTATCTGTAAAAGACATCTTTTGAGGAACAGCTGTTCACACATAGGAAGCCCTGGCATGGCGAAATAACCTGTTTTCAAATTGTGCCCTGTTACACCTCCGACTATGACTGTGGGTCTGCACAGATGCACTTAATTGTCTTCAGTGGGACTGCGGCTTATGGAGAGTAATTTGGCTCAGCAGGTGAAATTCAGGAAACGTGCTGATGTGTCAGAATTTATATATTCAAACAGGGAAACCCTTCTTTCCTTGCCCGAAGCTATGTTGGCTTTGCAGTGCACTCAGGAGTAAGAAGCACTTCAATGAGTCAATTCAGCAAAGACGACTCTGAATGTTCTTGGGAAGCAAGTCTGCACACTGAGCAGATGCCATCTTTACAGAGTATAATTGTCTTGCATGGGGACTGAAGGGTAGGTTTGCTGGAGGAGAAGGTATAGGTAAACATTCAGACTGCTTCAGGGTTTGTACCTGCACTGTGTTTGGCAGCTGCAGACATGGGAACGTGCTGCCTCTTCAAGAGGGTGAGAGGTCCTATCCATTTAACACTGGGCACTCCGGCTCTTGGTGCTTACACATATGGAGTTAGATTACTTAAGAGCAAAAGAGTATGTGTGGTGTGGGCTGTTGTGGCTGCAGAAGGGCAGGCAATGTGTTTGTGCTGAACTTTTTGAAATTAAAGGTTCTTTTGGATGGAGATCTGGTGAGAAAGCAGCCTGGTGGAAGGGCTGTCTGGGAGCTTACTTTGGAGAAGGCAGAAGGCTGATGTTTTTAATCTGTTTTCATAAGGAAGACATTAATAAATGAAGAGTAAAAGATGGTTTGATGTAGAAAAATAATAATCTCTTGCTGAATAAAGTCTTCAAACAACTGTATCTGGAAACATAAGCAAAACATATGGGATTTTTTTATGTTTGATAATAAAGGAATTTCATC
>VYXB01004906.1:0-168749 GCA_013397135.1 Pachyramphus minor
TTTTGTAAAAGCCATGGAGGTACCGATCCCAGAGGTACTTCCTGAAGTATAAATCCCCTCTTCATTCTATCTTCTTGCAGTCATAGAGGTATCAAAGTCCAGCACCTTTTCCTTTTGTATTTAACGTGCAGACTGGTATTTGCAGACCCACGTTTGCCACCTGTGTGTCTGACCAGTTGTGAAGTTTCTGTTGGCTCATGTGGGTTGGGTTTCATTTCATCAGCTTCCACATAAGATACACAACGTCTTTCTGTCCCAACCAGTCCCTTCTTTGGACTCTAAGATTATCAACAAAGCCTTTTTTAACAGCTCTGGTAGCTGCTTCGTGCGTTTTCCAAACTGCCTTGGAAGTACAATCAGTAAGCACAGTAACTTGACATCCTCATAAAAAAAATTACCTTGGAGCGACCAAGTGAAAGGTTAGAACTGTTGAGTGTTTTAATCAATAATATATGAGTTGGATGAGCACTATACTGTACTTTGCAGTGTGCAATCAATAATACATTTTTTATGCTCACCTTTTTAATCCTCAGAAAAACTACATCAAAAATTTCACCCTAGACTGCCCACAAGAATCAATAATAGAGAAAGGTTGCCTCTTACCCTTAGTACAATTTAATGAAAAGCATAATGAATTTATTTCCTAAATGATGCTACAAATCTATTACACATCTTCTGGAAATACCAAGTGGAAAATAGTGTTTAATTAGTTATAGAGTTATGAAATTTCAAAATCTGGAAATGCAAAATATAAAGTTTTCATTGTAACTCTTCAGTTAGTTATTGAAGAATAAAATCTAGGAAAATAGAGTTTATAGAAATCCAGCTGATTCTATTACNAGTTTTATACTTTTGAAGTTTTTGTGCATTTATAAAGAGTTTGCTATTATACTAAAAGGAGGATCAAACTTTCCTTAGCTCCAGCTGACCACATTTCTATTTCAGGCTTGGAGGCATTAAAATTCCTCCTTGCTGAATCACAAAGTATATTGCTTTGTTAGCAGTACTCCAGATCCCCATGGACTCCTGCTGCTGTTTTACTGCATCACCAATTATTTGTGATGTATTATTAATTACATGTGATCTATACTTGCACCACTTCCATGACTGTTGTGGTAGCTCATTTAAACAAGAAGCAGGAGATGCTGTAAAAAGGGGCTTTTTCTTTCTCTTTTTTTTTCCCCCACGTGGCAAGTTGCCAGCTGGGTGGTATAAAAAGATTTTTATCCGAACTGTTATGAAAACACTGTTGGGTGCATGTCCACACCTGGCAGGTGCAGGTTACTGGACATGCTCTCACACTTCTGGACAATGCCTGGGAAGAAGGCTGGAAGTGTGTGAGAGAGACACCAAACTCAGTATTATCTCATTTTTGCTTTCTAGAAAACAAAATATTGCCTTCATTACAAAGACAGTCAGGAAGAGAATCAATTTTATTCTCCTGTGGATTGTAACTTTTTTTTGAGCTACAGTCTATGAAAATCTAAAAATCAGTCCTGGTAGAACTGGGATGGGGGTACAGTTGTCAGTCTTGGAAGTTTCAATTTTTTTAGTGCTATTTTGTGAGGTGCAGCACTTAGTGGGGGCCTTTTGACTCCAGTAGAATTAGTAGTATATCACCAACACAACTTGCAGTCATTAAAAATTCCCCTTGTGTGGGATGTTTATGTGTGGTTGGATGAATGTGTTGGGAATGACCCTGCTGTTGTAACATAAAAAGATGTTTTCTCTATCCAACGGGATACAGGATCCAACAACAACAGGGAAAAATGGAAAATAGGACAAGTGAATCCTACCACTTTGCCATTATCAAAACCCACAGAATCCATGATGTGAGGATCCCTCAGCAGTTTGTTTGATTGCAAATGTGAGGAGATGTTTTTGAGGCTTTGGCTGTGTCTCAGCCAGCTCTGGTGGAAACCTCTCTGTGGAGAACTGAAAAGCAGAATTCAGCTTCTTCACAAACACAACACAACTGTAGAAGTCAGTTTCTACTGCATTAGGATTGGTACCTTAAGATAAAGCTGTATTTCCTTATCACTGCTCACAGCTAGCTCATTGTAGAATAAGTTTTGCAAACCCCTATAAAACAGGCAAGTAAAATTCTAAGAAATCAAACGTCAGTGTTGTTGAAGGTAGGAAATAAAAACAATTGTTTCCCACAAGTAATTTTCTTGTTCTGTAGTTCTGTTTAATTGTCTCTGAAACACCAGCACAGGGATGTAACAAAAATGTCACTTTTTATGCTCTTTGTCTCTTTGAGAAAGCATTCCCTGGATGGAACAGATCCATGCTGACTCTGATATCTCAGATACCAGCAGCAGTCAAATCCTGGGAGCAAAGATGAGCCTTTCCCAGCTGCAGGGTGAGTTCATCTCAGCCCACACCTGCCCTGCCTCGCTGGAGGTATCGCTCAGGTAGTCACTGCCATGCCAGTCAGGAGTGAAACCCTCGGCTTCCTTTATGTTACTGGAGAGACAAACACCCCCGGAGTGTGACTCAGACTCCAATCTGCTAATTTTCTGGAGGTGTCTGCCTATCTGCATTTACTATTGAGGGAGTACAAAATGACTAGTCTCCTAAATTAGGTATTCTCTTCAGATGTTTCAAGCTGGAAGAATGAATCTGCATTTAAGTCCTAAACAGCCTTATAAAGGCTCTAGGCTGAACTTCGTGCCATCATTACCCAACTTGGATAAAGTCAGCCTAAGTGCCTGCACATCAGGTCTGATTCTAACATGGAAAATGCAAGCAGTGACCACTGCATGTCCATGTGGATCTGGCTGGAAACAGCTGGTGGTGAGAGACATGGAAGGCTGCAAAGTGGAGAATAGGTGTGTCTGCTCCTGAGGGTGGGGCAGGGAGGTGAAAATCTGACATCCTGGCATAGGTAAATCTGGTAATTCCCAAGAAGGAGATTCCCTGACATGATTACTTTAAGCAGTACATGTTATTTCTGTTTGATAATGAAATTTCCACTTGTGTGCTGAGCATAACCCTGTACTCACTGAAGGCAGTGGCAATTACAGTCAGCTGGTGCTTTGCAAGACCAAGACTTGACAAGGTGCAAGGAATTAGCACTGCTTATTTTGAAGAAGGATAAACTTTGCTATGTGGGTGCTTGCTCATGGTGCATGCAAGGCTTTCTCCTCTTCTTAAAGATGAGTAATTAGTTACCAATTATTAGTTATTATCCTTAAAAAGAAAATTAAAAAAATTCTTGACATATGCCATTCTATACCAGAGAGAAGCAAAGTGTGTCTTTAAATATTGCAATACAAACACTCCTGATCCTGAACATTAATCAAATAATCTGTATGGTTTTGTCAGTCTTTGTTTTTTTACCAGTTGTAAAGTCTATATAAAGAGTAAATCAGTTTATCAGGTTGGATGGAAACTTGAGACATCCCTTGGTGTTTTGCAGAGATCATGGATGACATGGTTGATATCTAAAGCATTACTTGTAAGTCAAGGCAAATCTCTCTCTTTAATCCCTCTGTTTTCTCTTTTCCCCACCACAGTTTTCCTGACCACACTCATTATTGGTATTCATTTTTTACTTTCTTAAAACTGCTGACTAAGGAGCTTTCTCTTGATTGACATAACTCTCAAGTGACTCCCCGTGGTGATTATCATGGAACTAATCATTTGACTCCATCAGGAGAAAGACCTGCTGTGTTGACTTTCAGCAGGTGCCTGTTACCGTTGTTACTGCATGCTAACAAATGTGTTTGGGGCTGAATGATAACAGTAGATGTCATCTGAAAGAGGTAGTTTGCAGTGGTGTTGCTTCTGTTTGATTGCTATAGAGCTGGTTAAAATTCCTCTCAGCAGCACTATTGCTTGATTGCTGGGTACTGCAAATTCAGGAGAATTAGAGCTGTTTGAGTGTCGTGGATAGACTGTGGTGACTCAGCAGATATTCTGCCTTTGTTCTTTTTGCAGCACCCCCACACGAAAACCTACTTTTCCTACTTTGCCCATGGAGAGACAACCTATTTTATTTCTTTTAACCAACTTCAAATGATGTCTCCTGAGACCTCTTTGGGAGGGGGGAAAAAGACCTATTGTTAGTTATAACTTGCTCTCTCACTGACATATTTTATGAAATCAAGAGCTGATAGATCACTTACTTCTGCCTTACTTTTCCACCCTAGCTTTACACTCCCTAAGCGAGGTGGGGGAGGAAAGCTTGAATAATGTTGCTCAAGTACTTGGTAAGGTAGAAAGATGGCAGTGCTAGTTCCAGAAATTTCTGCTGTGTTTCAGGTGAACCTTGACCTCCAATGAGCGTGAGAGGTTTGAGGTTTGCTTCCATCAACACTGTGTTTTTTGTCTTGGGGAGGGATAGGTGTGTGGTCCCATGTCACCTTCTAACTTGGAGCAGGATTTGCCAGTCAGCCTAAGCCCATCTAAATACTCCCTGCTGTGGAAGGGGTTGGTCTGTGCTGGCCTCTACTCCCATCCTTTTAGTGACCAGATTATTTTGAAGTGAGTCAGGGCAGCTCAGTGATCTTGCTGAAACCAAACCTGTGCTTTGGGTTTGTTTTCAGTGGTTGCTCACCCCTGCACTGGGGAAGAGGGGATGCTCTGCAGGTTCCTCCTGTGTGGTTGAGGGAGGGCAGACCTGCCCATTCAGCAGCACCAGGGTCCTGTATCTGCTAAGACTGCATGAGAAATTGCAAATTTAGGTGTCTGAAGTGGGAATGCTGACTCTTTAAACAGCCAAGGCACAGTAGGCACAAGGATTCCTTTCAAAGCTTTTCCAGTATAACTGTCTTCAGCAGCAATCTATTAATAGGCTGCTAATTTACAGAAGTACCAGTGGCAATTAACATTGTGAAGTGACACCCGTTCAAGGGTGGAAATGCTTATTTCTGCAGTGACTGTGTTATTGCACAGTGCAGCTTCTTCTGGGATTGGTATGTTCATGGAGTACTGGACTTCACCAGGAGCTGCAAAATCTGTATCAAGTTGAGTTTTGTTAAAGCATTGGAGTTCCTTTTTTTTTTTTTAGTGGTTTGCTTGTCAGGTGTTCCACTGTAAAACTAAATGGAGAAGGAGGCTGAACTGCTTTATGTCCCAGGGAAGCTGGCCCCGTACTGCTCCCTGTGGAATCAGGAATGCTGGGCAGCAGTGCTCCTTTGGGAGACACCCCTGTGGACCCAGGGCACTGAAGCTGCACAGAGATGGTGTCATAGTGTGCTGTTCCCACAGGTACTCACTCCTTCCAAATATACCCTGATCCTCCCCACTTGCTTGTGTGGCTCTCAGTGAAGTGCCACGAGTAGGGAGACCTCGGAGCTGACTGGCAGACCAGATCCGGATTACACTGCTCTGTGGATTTTGCAGGACAGATTAAAGTACTTGGAAGGATCAGACTGGCTCATGGGCTATATTTTTGACATGCTTGTTGTAGAAAAGTATTAGGAGTTGTAAGAAGGACTAATGTGAGCTTATATTACAATTTGGTGTTTTAACTGCTTTGTTAGGGAAAGCAGAATTCGAAGCAGTTATATTGTTTTTGTCTGTTGGTTTTTTTGCTGCAGCAAATGCCTTTTGCCTCTCCTGAGTTGAAAAGCAAACCCCATTTTCCCCGTTATAACCATTCAATTAGTCTCATCTCTGCTCCCATTTTCCGAGCAACTTAACGAGATGAGAAAAATCCTTCAAATTGCACTTATAATATAAACACTGCCAATGAGCCTTTAGCAGGCAGGAAACCTAATGGGACAATCTCAATTTACAGAAAGCTGGTTAACAGCAAATTCATTTCAGCTTCTAAATGAACTATGGTAGGTATAGGTGTGTGTCTGCATAACATAGTTCTCACCTGTGACACGTTTTCCATGTGGAGATCTCAATGTACCTTGCAAGGAAATATATCTTTCTACTTCTTGAGTCACAAGGAAATGGAAGGGCAAGCCTGGAGTAACTTCCCAAGGACCTGGTGCCATCTGTGGGAGAGTTCTCTGACTAGGTGTCAAATTTGTTTGTGTTGGGCACCTTCCATCATAAGCACCATTGGTGAATCAGTCTGGGACAGGTTTATGAAATTCTGTGTCCCTTTTGCAGTAAGGAGTTGTTACTGGTCTTACTGGGTACAGTGAGGCTTTAGCACAGCAGTGGGTTTCAAGGAAAGCCTCGTGGAAGGCTGATTCTCCAGTGGCATGGGAAACTGGATTTCTTTCTCAGGCTGAAAATGTGCCATGCTTAGGAACAGTGCCTGGCCTGGGGGAGAGAAGTGCATCCCTCCCACCTAAGTACCACTGCAGTGCAGGTAATGTCTCCTTCCCTGTGCAGACATGGCCTGAGCAGAGCTAATGTGGTGCCCAGGAGACCTGTTTGAAGTTCATATGAATGGGAGCTGTGGAAGAGCTACAAAACCCAGTACAACTTAAATACCCTGTTTTGGTCCCTTTACAGAAACTCTGCTCATTCACTGCCTGCTCTCAGGACTGAGAGCATTAAGTGCAGTCAGCTCCATAACACCTCCCATTGCTTGGAGTTTATTATTACACCTGTAGAAAAAGATTTCTAGATTAATAATCCAAAAAATATTAGTGATGACAAACCTCATGCCGGCTCTGAAAAGAACTTTTACATATTGTAGTACAGGAATATAACAGGAACAACAACTCTACCCTGGTATTCCCTCACAAAATAGTTTTTCAGGGTAGAGCAGATGCAAGGAGAGGTTTGCTGGTCTGCACACCTATTGAAATCTCTGCTTCAGCAGGTAACATGTGGATGGACACTCACATGCCCTTAAGTTCAGTTTCAGGCATCTTGCTATAAAGTGGAAGATGAGTCTGACACCTCAAGTTCACTTCACTGGGTACAAGATTTTTCCCTGCTGAACATTTCATTTCCTGCTGTTCATTTGATAAGTTTGATGGAGGATATGAAAGAAAGTGGTGGACTTTATACCTTTTTCTAAGGAAAACATAGGGATAAATGTCACACATGTCAATGTTAGACACCTGATGATTCTCTCTCTCACCTCCCTCACTTAAAGGCACCTTTTTTTCCCTCCTCTCTCTGTATTCTGTCTGAAAATTACAGTTTCTTGGGGAAAGAGGTTTGTTTGGTTGAGATTTTTTTAATGCCTTGCAATGTTCAAATGGCTTGGATCACTCTCCAGCTGGTTAACAAGCAGACATGTACATCCAGCTGGTCAGTGCCTATATGTAGCTTGGATTGATCTATAGGAAATGCAGCACCTGCCTGGCTGGAGCTGGGGATGTGCTGAACAGATGGCTGTATTGTTGCTAGGGGAAGAACATGAGAGAACTAGAAATATTAGAGGAAATCATAATCAGAAGGAGCTGGGAGAACTGTGCTACAAAAATGGCAAAATAAATAGATAAGAGGTCAAAACCTATAGGAAACAGAAGATTGTTAGCTCTGCTATTCTTTCATAAAGCAGTAGAAAAAGTTTAGAACTGTACTAATATTTTAATAGAAGAAAAGACAAAAGCCACCAAAAATCCCTGGCTGCATTTTGAGAAGTAGATGTACCACCTGCAGGTCATTTAAAGTTTCTTGCTCTTCCTTAACTTGTATATGTAAATGTATACAGATATTTTGGGCAGATTTTGTAGGTTGGGTTAAGCAGGCTGAGTATCCAAGCCAGTGAGGATAAAATAGTATAAAAGGAATGTTATCTTGATATTTGCATCACTATCTTATATGGATCTTGGCATTCTGCTGGATTTCATCTTTGTCTTCATTGCTTCAGTCATCAAATTGCTGCATTTTAAAACATGAATTTGGTGAGAGTGTGGACATTTAAATTTAGCATTAGAGGTCATATAACAAAGTTTCTGATGATTTCACCTATTCACTTGTCTGCTCTTAAACTTTCTGTTTAACACTTCTTCTGAGAACACTTTTCGCCCTATTATTTGTAGATGCTAAAATGTTACATGGGTTTAAAAATGAATTAGACCATTCTCTGCTAACTTTTCTTCCTTTAAACACACAATGTCTGGTCCAAGAAGGCTCATCTGCAGGCTGCTGGACTCTGGATGGGTGTCCAGGGGCTGAATTACGATGTGTTTCCTCTGTTGAGCTCTCCCCTGGTGCATCAGTGTTGGTTGCTGGCACTGGAACCAGTTTTGTCTGTACCAGTTTCTGATGAAATGTTTCCAGGTCATGGTTAAATTCCCTCATCAAAAATAAAAGGGAAACCCTCAAACTGACCAAGAAATTGTTAGCCTTCTTCCTGAAACCCTTCTTCTTCTGTCAGAAACCTTTCTGCCTTTCCCTGCTCTGTGTCTGGAGGAACCTCCCATTCTTCAGGCAGCTCTCTGATCTGAGAGCTGTTCCTGGGAGCCAGAGCAGAGGAGCTGCCTGGTCTGATAGTGCCTCCATTAAAGGCAGTGGAAACTGTCTGATTTCAGTGTGGTTTGGATCAGGATGTAGTTCCCAGCCACTTTAAATGTGCAAACTCTTTTTGTTTATATATTTAAACCAAATACTTGCTTTGCTGAAAGGAGCTTGAACTTTGAAAAATAAGATGGAGTAGTCCAGAGAAAACAACTTACTGAAGCGTGGCATTGCTGGCAGGTTCAGAATTTGTCTTCCAAGTATTAAATTGATAGAGCTGGGGTTGAAACTGCTGAAATTGCTAAAAGCTTAAAGAAGAATTGTAACCATTCATCAGGGACATTCTAGTCTGATCATTTCCTTTTCAACAACAACCTCCTTTGATATGTTTGCCACTGCAGAGTTAAGTCTTTGCTTTTGGTATCCTCTTGTGAATTAGTGGCCATGGATACTTTTTTTTTTTTACTCTCTTACGACTAACACTAGAAACTTGTCAAGCTCTTAATCTCTTTGCACCAAAAATAGCTTTGATTGTTGCAGGATAAAATTCCTACTAAATGTGCGTGATATTAATATCTTTTTTTTTTTTTTTTTTGTATGTCAATCTTAGGTAGAAGTTCTTTGAGCAAAGTTACTGGGACACCAATGGGGAGAAAGTTAGGAAAGGCACAATTTCTATAGATCAGATGAAATGCTTAAAATACCTCTTTAAGAAACTTTTAAGATTTTAAACTGAAATCCTGGTGATTTGTATTTTCAGCGTAGTACAGGCAACACTGGAGTCATCACAGCAAGCCTTGTCAAAGGGCAGTGTTAGACTTTTATTTACAGAGTGCAATTGGGTCACTTACCTCCTGTAAATATTACAGACCACATGTTTGTTGCCTTGCTTTATAAAGTAATATCAGGGATTACACACAGCTCAGTCTGTGCTAGACCTCTCTCTGCTGCAAAATCAAGGCCACGATATTTTCAAGGCCAGTTTCAAAGCAGAATAAAGCAAATCTATGAAATGGGATTTTCCTGGAATAAGATCCAGGTTGGGGTTAATGACAACATTTAAGTTGGTGCCTCAGGACACATCTAAAATGTGTGCAGCCACTTAGCAGCTGTAAGTCTTATAGGTTATTCCTGCCAATAATAAAAGTGAGTTTGTGCCACCAGGGTGATAAACAATACCCCTGCTTAGTGAGCAAAGAGATTAACAATAGTAAAAGATCTGTAAAAGGGAACAGAGTGTTCAGTAACTCCTCTGAGCTTTGTTTTATCTCAAAACATAAATTTTGTTGCCAATGGAACTCTATATAAGAATTAATTAGGGAACTTCACAAGCAGTCAAAACTCTTGTATGCCATTATAAATTTATCATTGCTGAAAGGATCTATTTCTGCTGTCACACATCATGCTTATCTGGCAGAATATGGAATATGGAATAAATAATCTTCTTCCTATATAAAGAACACTGGAAAAATGTTTGGAAAACTGGTTTTTGAAAAGCCAAGCATTGTGTTTATTTTCTGTAAGGCATTTCAGATGAAAAAAGCCCATCTAGTTTTTGCCATTCAAATATTCAACCAGTCTGCTCTGTTGCAGCAGATCCCTTGGACTCCTCAATCAAAGGTAACTTGCACAGTGGTCTCTTGAATACACCCTAAAAAATGCCTGTCCATAGATGTTCCCACCTAAGAGAGGCAGAAGGTGGGATGGGAGTAAATCACTGTGTTTAGGCAAAGTCCTTTTGAAGTGCAGGGCCAACTTATCTCTCCATTTATTTTTATTTGGATTGTATTAATCATAAACAGTTACTCTCTTCAGTAGTTTTCTAAGCTTATCTCGCTCATTCCAGCATCACAGTATTAAAAGTGTAATTATAATTACACATCTAATAATATCTAGTTACTTGGGAAAGCCAGTCCTTGGTATTTCCAGTTATTACATGGAGTTAAACATTCTGTGCTTCTGTTTGTTTCAGTAATTCAACAACTCTACCCTGAACAAGTATCAGAATAAGATATAGATATAGAGAGAGGAGTTACATATTCTTCTCTTGTAGTGGCTGACATTCAAGGGCCAGCCAACATAAAATCTGAATGCCTCAGAAGGGTTTTTCCTGCAGTATGTGCTTTGTTAGTAAAGTGACTTCACTTGCTACTGAGGAAAATTCTTTTTCCCATTCTCTGTGCACTATTAGGTACTTTGTGTAGCTCAAACCCCATCACAGATAACAAGACAATCAAATTACTGGAGATGGCATGGCACTGCTGGAGAGACTCCTGTGTGAGCTTGCAGTGCCAAGAAATACAGCATGAAAGGTGGTGCTGTGCTGTATGTTTCCTATTGCAAAGTATTTACATAGAAATGAATTAATTGTCCAAGGCAAAGCAGCAACTGGGTGGTTTGTGGAGCCAAGCTCTTTGGCAGCCAGCTCTCTGCAAGCTGCAGTGACCCCCCTGGCTCCTCCATGGACACAGCACCCTGATGATGTTCTCTGGGAAAGGATGAGGTGTCAGAGCCCCTGTTTGTGCCTGGCTTGTGAGGCCTCTGCAAAACCTGTCAGATGAAAAATGAGACCTGATGGATCTGGAAAGCGATGTTCTGATTTTTTCTTTGTCTCTTGGGGTGGACACCATGTTACCCTGCTGTCTCAGCAAGTTAAGCTTTGGGAAGCCTCAGACAGACAAGAACTTAACACTGTCAAAGCCTCCAGTCTGAGTCTTCCCCAGCTCTTGGGTCAGTTTGCATCAGATATCCTCATGTCTAAGTTGCATCATTTTACTGACAAGACAGGTTTGCCAGAAAATCACACTTTTGCTGCACATCCTTCACTCACACAGTGTACTACGGTTGTGATCTTCGTTCTGCTTTGTCTGCTGTTTTTATCCATGCTGTTATCACCTTAAACAGATGACCTTAGGCAAAATTCCTCAGGAACAATACTTTTTTAGGTGGCAAGTCCATGTGGTTAGATGCCATCATTTCTAACTTAAAGTAATCCACTGAACTGTGTGAAGCTATTGCCTCATAAATACCTGTGAGTGCCTGAGATGTGCTTGTTTGTGGCTTCAGCTTGCTGCCTGGTGAGCAGGCACTTTCTCACATTCTCCTTGTCATTCTCTCATGTTTCATTTTCTCATGATCCCCTGGTTGAAGGGTTGCTTATGTTTTAATGCCATGAAGATGAAGTTCTTTCTGTGATCAAAGCCTTAGAAACATTATCAAAGTGTGATTTTGCTGAAGTTAATCCATCATATCACTCTGGTTTGAAATGTTCTCCATCTACTTTAGTGAGTCCTTAGCGTGGGTGTGATCTGTATGAATCAAATTCCTTAGAGGAACATCCTACATCCTGTTCCTGGGTGTTCATGTTCCTAAGGACACTGCTACCAAGACAGAGTGTATAGCCATGCTTGGAAGAAAGCAAATGCCAAGAATTGTGAGTACACCTAAAAAACCCTAAAAAAAGTTAGATTAAAAGCTCAGGTTGGATAATGAGACTGTCTGTTTTACAGTGATATTGAAACAGTGGGGTATTTTACTGTGGAAGGCATCACAGATCTTTTGCTAGAAGAAAGACGAGATAATTTGTTGTTGGTAATGGTTAGGTACAGTTGATTTGGTTTTGGGAAAGGCATTTTTGGAGGTCCCTTCCATCCTGTGATTCTACATTCTGTGCTTCATCGTTTCACAGTCAGTTCATCAAAATGCAAAAATCCCAAAGTAGACTGTTAAAATATAAATCTGACAGTTTACTGTTAATTGCACTCTAAGCAGAAGGTCTCCAGAGTGGGGTAAACAACTTCTACTGAAAGCTGGGTCTACACCTGAGAACATTAACATATTATGAAAGCCTGACAACATCTGCCATCCAGTAAGGTCCAGGAGATCCGTGTGAAACTCTAACTACAACCTGTTCTGAACATCCAGGAACACTGAAAACATGTGGAGATGTTGAAGCGACTGAAGTTAAAGGGCACTGAGCAGGAGAAAAAAAATGTACATACTTTGTTTTAGATACTGTTTTCCAGTATCTGAGAACTAAAATCTTAAATGTCTTTGTAAACTCAGTAATATTTATGAAAAGGGTTAATTGAATTATTCAAGTTCCTAAATTTAAAAAATATTTGGTTTTAAATTTTGATCATGTTACGGGTAAAAGCTTATCCTGGCATGAAATGACATTTGGGGGAAGATGAGTGTGAAGGAAATTACATTTTGGTGTTATATTTTAAACATGGTAGCATGAAATGTTTTGACATTTCCTAGCTTTTATTAGTTGAGGTACTCAGTTCTAATGAAAATCTTGATAATGGACCATGACCAGATCTGTAGAGAAAACACAGAGGCTGTAAAAGTTACAGAAATAGTGTTAATGGGTGAAATTAGTAAATTAATACTATGTAAGGAACAGGAATAGTATGCACCCTGCTGCCTCAATGAGTTGAAATTCAGTCTCTCTAGAACAAACAATCTTCCTGAGGCTGGACTGAATTTGAGTGTGGAGGATGCAGGTGCTTGCAGGCTTTAGACAGGAAATACATCTCATTTGATGCAAGATGAAAAACATGGTTGGCAAATCCAAAGCAATGCAAACTGGAAGGAAGAATTTTAAAATATTTGTACATGAGGATGTGTTTAATATTGTTGCAAAGTCATACGGTGTCATATTGTTGAGGATCACTTAAGTATGTTGAATAAGCAGTTGAAAAAGAACAGTAAAAAGCTATGAAATGAAGGAGCAGGTTATACTAAGGAGATAATAATGCAGACAGTTGCTAAAATGAGGAAGTAAATTAACAATGCTATGTGCTTATTTCCCTAACTCATCTATGATGGAAACATAAACATTTCAATGAAATAGAGAACATAGTTAAAGTGAATTAAAATTAGTACAGCTTTTTGTCCAATAAACAGTTCTCCAATTTTCCTCACATAATAATCACTTATTGCATAGATTAGAGATGATTTCTTCCTAGTCTCCATGCTGGCTGTGACCTGGGGCACAATATTGGCCTGGAAGAAGTCTTGATTTCCTTGGGAATGGGAAATTAGATACTTGCACTGATGTATTTAGACTTGAAGGGAAAATGTGCTTGATGGGGATTTTATACAATCTGCCAGTTTAGGGCTGAGATATACCCAATTCCTGTTTTACTATCCAGCATATCCTTTGTACCATTAATGAGACCTCCAGAATTTTAATTGGGGTTTCAAAAGGCATATTTTGATATTTGCAGAAGGGTTAAACTTGATGTCCTTGTTTCAGATTTCCTTTCTCTTAAATATATATATCTCTACTGCTTTCTCCCCCTTTTTTTTTTTTTTTTTAATCCTCCAAGTTGAAACATTTGCTTAAAAAAGTCATCTGATGCTGAGAGCAGAACCAGATGCTGTGTTTAATGTATTGGCTCAGAGTGGGGTTTGACCAAAATTGAACTGGAAGGTCCCTAATGATGGCCAAAAGTAATTACTGTGAGTAAAAAACACAAGGCTTTTCTAGGCTGATCCTTTCTTCTAATTTTTAACACAGATACTCTGATAACTGACTGAGTTTTCTGGGAAATCACACCAAATACAACTTTTGGGCTATAGACGTTCCCAGCTTTTAAGAAGTAGTTATAGAGCTAAAAAAATCTGTTTAATCACTCTTAGAACAACTTATACTTTGACTCTCCACACTTCCCTGTGGAAATGGGCTCCAAATAGCTGCTTTTAAATATTCCTGGGGTCAGAGCAGGATAAATATTCCATAACATTTGTCTTACGTCAAATAGACAAATGTATTCTGATTTAAGATCTCCGGGAAGCCTCGTCCATGGTCTGCACCAGCTGAGTGTCCTGGTGGAGCAGCCTGTGCATGCTGAGGGAGCTGCTCCTCCACGTGAAGCCAGTGACAGACCCAACATCCCGTCCTGCTCACTTGTCCCAAACAATCAATTTATCTGAGCAGCCACACTGATGCTCCAGCTAAACTCGCTGCATTAATTATATCTGCCCTGAGCTTACAAGCTTTTAGAGCTATTTGGAACATAAATTTTGCAAGCTTGCAAGTCAGCAAGGGGTTTTTCTTCTTCCAAGGTACCCGACTTGCAATTAAATTAAGCTGCCAGATGCTGGTCATTATCAAAACTTTCCTTCAATCTGTGGATTTAGGATAAAAGACTGATATTTCTAGGTTATGGAGTAAATAGCAGCTAGTGGTTATACTTTAAGACACTTTGTGTTGGAGACTTTCTAACTGTCCCTCTCAAAAATGGAATTATTCAGGTATATTTTTCCTGAGGAGTGTGACAAAAATGTTTTCATCACAGCCTCCCTGTATTCCTTTATGAGTTAAAAGCATGGACTGAGATGCATTATACACATTTAAACCCACCATTTGGCCTAATGTGCTCTATCTTGGTATTGTGAGTAGCTAATGATGGAGTACTTGGGCTGTGACAGAGCTGTGTGACTTAAAAAAGAAATCAGACATAACACAATTATATTTTAGAATATAATGCTCCATGCAGTGGTTTCTGAATGTGCTTGAGGAATGCATAATGTCTGTTTGCTTCCTTAGCATGAGGGGAAATGTGTAATCTGGGAAATCTGAATGTGGAGTTTGTGAAGAGATGGCACAGAGATGTGCATGTGCTCGAGTCCATGTCAGCAAGTACTCACCAGGAAACTGAGTATAACAGGCTGAGGCTCTGGGTGCTTCCTCCTGGTTCCCTCAGACCTCAGTCTGTGTGTGGAGAACTTTCATCACTGTGCCTGAATTTTTGCATTAGTAACCAGCTGAAGGCACACTTGCTCAGGCTTTAACTAGAGGCTTAATTTTTACATAGGAATTACTGATGTAGTAGGAACCACAGCTTTTATACACCAAGCACTGTTTTGGGTCAATAATCAACTTGTGGTCCACCAATACAAAAAAACCTAATGAGTGTCTATTTGGTATCTATTTTTGATGAAAGTTTTAATTGCTGGATTAATCTATCTGGCTTCTCTTTAATCTCTTCCACTGGTTCAGTACAGAAGAATGTAAGAAATGTTATATTGCTCATTACTAAAACACATAAATATTTGAATATTTTGATATTTCAATCTTAACTGTCATAGGGACTTTATTTTTAAAAGTATCTTCTTAATCAAGCCACAGCAGACTTCCTGATTGTTCTGAACATGAGTTCTTAGCAAAATAAATGGCAATAGAGCTATAAACTGAACTGAAGAGAGTTGCTTTTAATAGAAACCTCCTATCTCAAGTTTTCTGCAGAGCAGAAAACTGTCTTGGAAGAAAAAATCTGTTAAATGAGTCAGGCTGGGACAGCCTCAGAAAAAAATACACCCAGGGACCTACAACTTGAATGCCATTGATNCCTGGGGAACAGGGATGTCTCTCCCTGCCTCAGGAGGGAGCCCCAGCCGAGCCCTTACCCATGCAGAACCTCTCTGTGTGCCCCAGTGTACAGCAGGAGGGCTTTTTTGGTGGGGGGTAAGCATTTATCTCTCTTTGGGAGGGGGATGCTGTGAGCAGGCACTGTCAGAGACCATTGCTTTCAGAAAGACCAGCCCCTGGTCATGGAGGGTTTGTTGCAGGGGGTTACTGCAAAGGCAAACCTGAGCCATGGTTTTATCTCTGCTGGTTTTTCTCCCTCTCTCACCCCTCACTCCCAATGTAGATCAGATTCCTTAAAGCAGCTGCTTGACTTCCAAAAATGCTCAACCCTCCTGTCTCCTACTGAGAGGAGGAAACGGTTACTATGGATTCACCGCACAAGAACAGATGTATTTCAATATGTTGGGTACTAACCACACTGCAATCCGTGTGCTCCAGGTTTTTTCAAGTCCAGGATAGGATTGGCCCATGGATAGCCCAGACAGGGCTGCCCTGGCTTTCAAATTGCTTGCAATTCTGCCTGCTAGAATAGAGGGCAACAGTGAAAAATAACAGGGGGTGATCTGAGTCCTCCTTATATTCTTCCTTTTCTAGTGTTTCACCAGGTGTTGGACTCAGTAATGGCCTCTAGAAAAGGCAATATATTCAGATGATTCAAAGACTACATCTGGGACTGATTCTACCCTCAGTATGTAAAGAAATCACCAATGGATATGTGTGAATTAAGAAAGGGGGAGCTTGAAGTCAGAGGTCATATGTAGCAAGATGGAAGGGGTTTTTGGTGATTATGCTATTTATCTGTTAATATATTTCAGGCTATTAAAGTGCACATTGTACATTGGAGTTGAGAGAAAACAATCCTCAAACTTTGGGGAAATTTGAGTGGGGGTCTGAGTGGTGCAGTTTGAACCCTCTTCCACATGCACCATGAGTGAATCATTAGAAACATTTTGACATTCTGCCCATGCAATCCTATTCACTTCAGCTCATTTCTCAAGCTCAATTCTGTGCTCTGGTATATTCTATTTGAAAGGAGGGGTGGTGGACTGGGAACGGTTTCTGGATCATTTCCTCCACCACTAACTGCTATAGGGGCTGTAAATAGAAATGTAGCATACATTGCAGAAGCACATGAAATGTCAGTCCTATGGTGCTGTCATTCATGAGAACTCAGTTATGTTATGATAGTCAGTTCCCTAAAATCACACTTGTTTTGGCATTTCTCTATTTTTTCATCTTTGCAGAAAATGGTCTCTGTGAGAATCAACCTGTCTAACTTGAGTGAAAGCTTCCATTAAGTGCACAAATAAGCTCTCTCTCTGATTGTCTCAGATCTTGAAAGGTTTTTTAAAGTCCTTTTTGTGCTAACATCACAAGGTCTTACAGGTCAGAAAGCCTAGGACTCAAAGCTTCATCTATATTTTTAATCTACAAAAGTAAATCTCTTGCACATTTGAGTGTCTGGTAAATGGTCTCTTATTTTATTCTCTATTATTTCTTTTGATTGGAGTTTTACTGCTGTGTTTTCTAAAGCACCACAATTCATTTCTTTAATATATGAAAATGTGTTAAAAAAACTGATCCACCTGCAAGGACATTTATTTTGTAGGCACCTTTATAAATCAACCCAAAGACTCCAAACACAATGCTGGGTTAATTTATAAGTGCCCTCAGTGGGAATGTAAAAGGCTTAGAATTGAATTGCTTAAGACTGGAGGTCAGGCAGAAAGAGGCAGAAAGTAGGTTATTGGAGTGATATCTCGGGGGGAAGAATTAACAGGACTCTTTCAAAGCAATACAAAAATCCCACAGTCAGTGTCTGGACAGGTGCGCTCTGAGCAGTGTCACCTGCTCACAGAGCACAGTGAGGACAAGTCCTCAACAATCAGCATGTTCACAGGTTTGGCACTGGGTCACCCATGTTGGCAAAGCTGGTGACAGCTGCCTTGCAGGCTCAGTGCAAGGGAGGTGCTGCTTGGTCATGTTGTGGCTCCAGAGAAGATGGAAATATTGCTCTTGCCTGTCACTGACAGCAACTAAAGAGCCCGTTCTGAGGTGCTACAGGAGATTGTGCTGTAAGATTGCCAGTGAAGAAACAAGGTCTAAATATGATATATCACTGTGGTGTCTCTAAGACAAGGCTTGTGAGCCCAGGAGGACCAGCCCCCTGGTCTGTGTGAGTGACATGGCCAGTGCAGGGTGTCTGCAGGCTCCCTGTGTGATCCTGGTCCTGTGCCACCTGTAATATGTCCTCACTCTTTGCTTAAGAGGTACATGTTTGCCGTGGCTAAATTCCTCCTTCTTCCTAAGCTATACTTTCACTGGAAGGTTGCAGCAGAGCAAGAGTTTGAATCCAGATCTTAATTGGATACCATTTAACTGACTGGGAATCACTTTTGACTTTTTGTCTTCCATGTGTGACTTTCTTTTCATTCTTGCTGTGATGTGAGCAGGATGTGATTTACTCAAAACAACATTAATAATATCTGGAAGATATGAAATAAAAGGAGACAAGGTTTAAAAGATTTAGTTGCAGTGAAAAAGCATCTCATCTTCTTACATGATTCTTGGCCTCTGAGGCTTACCTAAAGGTGAGCATAGGCATGATCAAAAGTTGCCCTTTCTTTGACAGTCAGGGCTTATTTCTGTATCTGCTAAAACCCTTTGTACATTAATGCCCTGGCCCTTTGTTGGCCATTTTGCTGTGACTTGGACAGGATAGCTGTAACAACTTCACTGAACTGTCCAAGAGCAGAATAAAATCAGTCTTGGAAAGAAATGTTACTTTCTTTATCCTTCTGGGATTATGTTTATATACAATAAAATGGATTCAGTGCTCCTGACTGGCCATTTAGAAGAAAGATTACTGTTCCAGAAGGCTCAGTTCATGGAGGCATTTAACCATGTATTTAATTTCAAGCACAGAATGAAGTGAGAGCTGGTTGTCAGCTCTGTGCTTTTCATCTCCCCTAGCTCAAATTATCTTCCTTGCTGCTCTGATCATATCTTCCACGTACATATTCTCAGTCCTCTATGGCTTCTTATCTTGTCACCTGTTTCACATTCCTTGCTCTCACCTTAAAAATGCCACCCCATGCTTCCCCTCTACAGGGATTTGCCTCAGCCAGAGGCAGCCTCTTAATCCCACTTGACACTGATAAATTCCCTGGACCTGCAGCACCTTCCTTCATCCTTCTCCCTTGTCTGACCACAGGGCTGCTACTCTTCTTCCCTTGTCTGGAGCATTCCCCATCCTGACGACCTTGTTGGTGGTCCATTGCCACCTTTGTTATCACTTTCCCAAATAATTGTCTGTCCTTATTCCTCTTACTCCTCTCATTGCTCTTTATCATATTTTAATTGGAATTTATGGTGCAATTTAGAACCTCCAGAACAACGGGTTTCACAAAGAATTAAATTCTTGAATGGTGGGGTCAATATTCTTTGTAAGAGCTCTTCAAGCAAATTCAGCTGCAAAGGTCAAGTATGGATCTGAACTTCAGCTGACTCAGGATGGTTCATACCCAGCTATTGCATGGAAAACAGGCATCCATGTTTCAGGAAAGGAGGCCTCATGGACCTGCATTTTCAGAATTACAAGAAATGTCACCCTTTCAGACATTATTGGTCTTCACCTTTTTAGTTCTTTCAAGTATAATTGTAGTAAAAATAGTGTAAATTCCAGTGAATGAAATTCACTTAAAACTTTTTGTTGAAGCTTTAACGCTAAGGAACAAAATTTGGTCCCTCATGAAGTTGTACTATTCACTACCAGCAACACAGTAAATCAGTTCACTGCACTTTAATTCTTACAAAGCATTGCAATTTCACTTCACTGAAACATTTTTTCTTTTCAATACAGTTAATTTCAAGACATCTTTATTTACCAGACTAACCTTGTCTTTGCTTGTTGCATCGCTTGTTTTTCAGTAAGTCCTGCTGGGATTTTTTGTGACTTAACTATTACTTCCACCAGTTGCCTGTTTAAATTGCATTATTTAGATTGTAACATGACTGAAATGACAGAGGTTAAAAATAGATCCTTAGATCCATAATATAAAATGCCTTGAACACTGGTTAGAAGCCTGGATTAATTCTAAAATGAATAAAGCACTTGTAGCAATTAACTTCATCTCTCTTAAGAGACACTAACTATACAAGTAAATCTCTGAAGGTTCTTTCAAAGTATTGCCCACAGTCATTTGCAGGCACAAGGTCTCAGCAGAGTCCTGTCCTACTTGAGAGAGGTTCAGGCTCACTGAGGCAGGATGATTTCCAACCTGTGCTCATAAGACTCTACATTTGATTTTGCTGGAAATGTGCTGTGGGAACAAGAGCCAAAAGCAGTTGTGGCTCATAATCATTAGCAAAGACTTCTATAACCCTCTTTGTAAGTCAGCTCTGACTGCATTTCCTAATGTGTCACTTCTACAAACAACTTACTTTGTTTGTGAGAATTAATTCAAAACCAGTAACAAACTACTTGGACAGTTTTATCTGAGGTTCTGCACATAAATTTGAGAATGCCCCATTTATAAGTGACCACTTTTACTTAAATATTTTTCAACCACTGCCTTAGAGAATTAGAATGACTGGGAGAGGGAAAAGAGTTGTCATTTCTGTTTAAAACACAAGTGAGAGATTTTTAATGATCTTTAGTCTGCAGCTCCCATAGGGTAACTCTGTATTGCAGCTATTAATTAGCTAGGTTGGGTAAATGAAGCCATGGTTTCATGCAGTTCAATATGAGGGACAAAAGTTGCTCAAAAGGCAAAATAAAAAGTATGTGGTATTAATTTGCAGAGCATCCTGTGCCTCTTCAGCCTGTGATAGGTACTAGAGCTGGCTGTTTAAAAATTGACTCATGATTGTCTGAAATCCATTGTGGCACTACTGCAATCCCAAGAAGATACCTGAAAGCTGTTGGTCATATTCTTCACTCCAGAGAAAGAGTGAACAAGTAAATCCTAAAAGAGCTGCAAAGCTCAGCATCATAACTGAAGACGTAGCTAAATGGTTATGTAGCATTGCTGTTGTATCTATTTGTTGTTGCTTGCTATTTTTGCTTGCTATTGTATCTATTCCTCTCACATCACAAAGAGTGAGCTATATCAGTGGTAGGAATATGAAAGGTGTCTTGTTTCCCTGGCAGAGGTAGGAGGCAGATGCACACCTTCACATTTGCTCCTGTTGCAGACTGAGCCAGCCAGTCCCAAGGCAGCTCTCATCCAGGAGCCATGGATCTGCAATGCAGAGATGAGTATCACTGTCTTCAGTTTTACAGGTCAGAAAACTGAGACACACAAAAGTAAAATGAATTACCACAGATCTGGTTTTTTCCCATGGTACTGTCATTTATAAGGCTGGGACTGGTCCACACTTGTTCTTTATCCAGTTGGCTCTGAAGCTTTTCTGTCCTTTTTCATGGAGCATATCTTTAATCACAGGCAATCCATTCTCTGACAGAGCCTTGTTATATTTGCATAGTGGGCAGATAGAACAATAAAGTGAGTGTATAAGTACTGAAGTGCAGCTCCTCATAACAATTACTTGGCAGCCATGCCCTGAGTTTAGTTCACACTGAAAGATGCTCTAATCCTCACTAGATTTATCATTGGTAAAGATGTGATCGCTGATCTCACTGCAGATTCCTTCTGGTTTTTAAATGATTATTTTGCTTAAAGGCACAAAATGTCCCAGTACTTTCTATTAGAGTTATAAATGATATTTTCTCCCCTCCCCCCCCCTCCAAGACCCAGTGGAATTTCATCATAGATGTTTTTTGTGCCATCAGGTTGTGGGAGACCATTCTGTCTCACTGCATCTAAAACACTCTCAAAAACTTGGTTTTAGTAACATTTCAAAAACAGTTTCTCTATTTCTTGTAAACTGCAAATGTCCTTGAAGAAAATTTAATTCCCTGCAGTTTTCCATCTTAGATTTTATCAAAATGTATCGCAAACACAAAGTTAAGTTCCTCTTACAGATAAAATGAGTGGCATATGGTTTTTCAAATGGACATATGGATACAAAACGTATATATTTATACAAACATATTCTGATCAACTGAGATTATCCTTTTCTCTCTCTCATGATCAAAATGTGATAGGACACAGACAACAGCGTAGTTCCTACACAGCCAGATGTGAACCTTGCAAAAGGCATTAGAAAGATTTCCAGTGATCTCACTGAGCCTTGGGTCAGGTCTTTGTTGTTGGGTGCACATCAGTGAACAATTCAGACTGACGTTATCTCCATGTAAACCTCTTGTAAACAGTTAAAGATACAAAATGTTTCCTATGTAATTTCATTTCCATTTTGAATGGGTAGTTCCACTAAATGACTGAATAAATAAATAAACCTATGCAAAAGGAGCTGAGCAAAAGAAAAGAATAACCTGTACAATGGATTCATAGAGAGATGGTGATATGGGCAGAGAGGTTTGCCAGTTGTTTCTGATTCGGTTCACAGGGGAATCAACAGGAGACTCATCGTGTTTTCATGTGAATAGTGCTAGTCACCTTCTACAGCAGTTTCTGAGATCTGCAGCTAATGTGTAAGTAAACAATTCAGGTAGTAAATAGTTGTGTTAGAGTCTGTAGAGTTACACCAGCTACATAAGATGAGGATCTATTCATGAAGCAGCTGCCTTGTAACATCAAATACTCAGACAGCTCAACAGTTTAGCCATTTGAATTTCAAAATCTCATAAAGATAAATCTCATAAACTGCTCTGCTGTCAGGTTGTAAACATGGTTTGTGGTTTTTCTTGTGCTGGTTGTGTTCTCTGAGAGGATCATTTTCGTAGTTTAGTAAAGAACATCCATGACACACCTTCCAGCAATGCTATTTCAGTATACTGAAATACCTGGTTAATGGCAGCTTTGTATTGAAAATGGGCTTTTGTGGATCATAGGGAGCATTAAAAAGGAGACATTTCCTTATCTGCATGTTCAATAGCTTTCTAATTTCTCCTTTGTATTTCAAGTAGCATTGCAATTCCCTGTGTTGGTAGAGCATTTTACAAACCACCAAGATTTAGATTTTCTTCCCAGTCACTTAAGCAAAACAAAACAAAAAAATTAAATGCAGCCAAACAAATTTGGAAGATTTGCACCCTGTTATGGGCCACGAGGAATATTTCCTATTGCAATTTCCATCTTGTTAATACAGGGTAAGAGAGTCTATGTCCATGTTGTATGCCTCTCATTTTAATTCTTTTCTACCTTTAAATGTTTTTATTTTCCATATGTAATAGGACATAAATATAGCCACTTCTCAGTAACAGTGAGGAGAAAGGTAACAAGTAGTATTAAAATACTGAGTATTTGCTGGTGAGACAGATTGTGTTGCAAACTCCCATTCAAATTGATGGGAGCTGAGGGTTTTCCAGCTCTCCCTTGTTCCCAGCAAAGCCTGTGGGGCTCTGAGGCTCCTGCACTACACTATCCTGGAGATGTGTTGTGTATATGGAGTTCTGGGAAATGTCAAGAAAAATAGATTTATGAGGAATCTAAACTCCTAACTGCAGCTACAGCACTTTGCATAGAGGTGGTGTAAGGGAGTGCGCTCACAGGCCCAGAGTTCAGCTCAGAATTTAAGGTAAATATCCATAGCTGTCTTTTGGAAAAAGAGTATGAATGAAAAGGAAAGAGCACAGGATAGATGCCATCTATTCTCTCTCAAATTGAAGTTTGTATTTTCCTGCCAGGCCCCTTTCAGGGAACAGGGTGGGATGGGAAGGTTGAGTGGCTTGGGGACTGCTGAAGGTGCCAGAGATCAAATCTCACTTCTGCACGAGATGACAAATCTCCCTTATCTGTTCAGTCATGAGATAGCAATGACTGTCCTCTGCAGGGCCAGGAGCTGGACTTTGATGATCCTTATGGGTCCCTTCCAACTAAAAGTATTCTATAATTCCAAGGGTCAGCAGTGGATTTATGGTAAAGCAAAAGCAAGGAAAGATGTGGAGTTGCTTTGCAGGAGGATGTTTCCAGTACAAGCTTCTCCCTCCAGTGCCAGCGTAGGGTGAGTTGCTGCTAAAAGAGATAAAATCAGAGAATCCCAGGCTCAAGAGGTCACCCAGTCCTCCTCCTCCAAATGGGATAGCTGCACCAGTCCTGACAGCTGTCTGTCTAATCTGTCTTCAGAGATCTCCAGTGATGGAGACCACTCTGCCTCCAGGCAATCTATTTCTCCCATATCCCTTTCTGTGAGATAATTTTCTTGATATGTATCTTGAATGTTCTGTGTACTGCCACTCGACCTATTTGATATACAAAAGAAAAGGATTGTTTATGCCTCTCTTTCATAAAGAGCTCACAGTTAAGCACAGCCCACCTTTTCCTCTGTTTGACGTTTATTTTGCAGTGTATTGTGTGTGCTGCTAAGGATATAGAAACAATCTGAATCCACCAGCCAGCTCAGAAAGTGTCAGCCAAGGATGCTAAAAGGCCTGAAAGTTTGGAGAAGTTTGGACTTGAATTTAGATGATAAGCTTTGGCCCAGGTCCAGCTGTTGCTAAAAACCATTCTGCTGCACAGACAGTAGCTTTAACAAGCTGGAGCGATGGGCTGCCAGCCAAGCTTTGCTGGGCATGGGTAAAAACCTGTTTCACGTGCTGAACAGGAATTGCATGATGAAGCTAAAGACAAAATGCATGAAAACATTGGCATCCAGGGTCCCTGGACATTCAAACAGGACATTTTGGGGCTAGACACCCCTCAGAAGGCCAAACGACATTTGGTAGCTGACACAGGCATATGCTCTCCTTGAGGAACAAAGATATTGTGTCAGAGCCAAACACACTTAAAAACACCTGAAGTGCTACAAAATACCCCAAATGGCTAAAAGACACTCCTGAGATGTGATCTTGGCCTCTTGGGACTGCACTGTGGTGCTGGACATTCAGCCCCAACTCTTGCCACTCAGATATGAATGTAAAATATGGAAGCATATTGTCTGCTGTCACAACTCATCTGTGAAGCAGATGTTTCTTTTGGGGAATTATTCATGCTAAAGATCACACTTCAAAGTAAACAATAATTGTCATTTGTTCCTTTTAAAAAAATGAAAGCTGGAAATCAAATTAATGAGTACGTTTCCTCAAGAGAACAGACAGAACAGAGAACATGATCCTTTTGGTATATTTGTAGCAAATATTTTTGGGCAAACATATTAGTTCCATGCTATTTTCACATGGATTTAGGTAAGAGGGTTACAAATGACAGTAAGTGGAATAAGAGTAATTGCAGAGGGGCTGAAATGGGAAAACTGTAAGCTCTGGAGGGTGAATACATTTGGGTAACAACAGCAGCACCCTGAAGGGAAAAATATCCTAGAAATGTGTAGAAACTGCAAAATTCTGCATGGCTTGACAAAGCCAGACAGGTATTTTTAAAGGCTGTATGGTAAATGTGATGCTGGGGGTCTTGACTTTACAGCCTGCGTCAGCTTTGTAAACCTGGTTCTGCATTTGATGTCTTGGTGTGGGCAGGCTGGGAAGTCTGCAAGGGGAGATGAAACACATTAGGTTTTCTTGTGGGTCACTGCTCTGCAGGCTCCTGGTCAAACTTCATTTCAGTGAGCTCATTCAACTTCACAGAAGCCAAAAGCACCTGCATTTCAAATTACTACATGATTTATCACCCACACCAATTCTCACATACTTGGGTCAAGTACAGGATGAATGGCAGCCTCTAAGGGTTTATGAATAAGCTGGGAAATCAAATTCCTGGGTGATACCCTTCTTGGACTCACAGGCTGTTTTCCTACTAATAAATTAAATGGTGCCAAGGAAAGTTCCCAGGCACCAGACTGAGCTGCGCTACTTCATTGCCAGGGTGCTGCTTTTGACTGGTTTGCCAGAGAGATGCAGAACCCCCTTTTGGCTGGTTTGGATCCCACATCAGTCTGTCTAATCCAGAAATCTTCCACATGAAATATTTTGGACTCACTGACCATGTTTTGCAACAAAAATATTTTGTCAGTTGAATTTCTGATCTTTCTTAACTGACCATATGCAATATTTTAGAACTTGAAAAAGACCCATTTTGCATTTATATCAGCCACATAAACACTGCTGTGTGGACTTATTTTCCTGTTTATTGTTACTGAAATTTAAGACAATATTTTGAAAAATGTCAAAAACTTTTTGATTTTTCATACTTACCTCTTCTTGGAAATTCCTTGGATCATTAATCATTTATTGTTACTTTCCTGTATCAAAGATTATTTAAGAACCTATGAGGGCATTCTGGAGTCAGGCTTCATCAAAACTTATCATCATCAGTTCAGAAGCTTGAAGCTAGAGCCAGTGCAATTGCTGCTATGAACTTTGAAAAGAGCAGTTTAATGCTATAGCCTTCATTAAGTTTTGACAAATGCTTTTGCTTCAAGTTTGTATCCCAAAGACATTGTTGCTTTGGTTCGACCAACCTGAGTAAAAATGGTGTGTGCTGGAATTTTGAAGATGATTATCTGGCTTGGAAGGTAGGAAGGAAATGGAGGTGTTATTTCAACTTTTTATTTATTTATTTTGTAATGTTAAAGCTGACAATTCATGACACGTCTGTGCAAGTTCTATTTCTTAGTTCCCAAAAGCAACTCCTCTGCTGAGCCGATTTGGGATTATGAGTATGGTGTATAAATCGTTACATGACACGGTGCTGGGTAATTAAACAGCTGCTTTGCACAGAGCTCCTGCATTCCTCAATGAAGCAGATGTTGTTTCATCTTTCTGCTGATTTCAAGTATTCCGTGCTAACATATAATATATATTAACATTACTCACAGTTTTAATACGTTGGTACCTTCCTAACCGAGGATCAAAGCCCCACGCTCCACTGACAGGGGTAATTAGCACAGAGGAGGGATCCTTTCCCATCCTACCCCCACATCCTAAATGAGTGTCATTCTCCGCGTCTCCACTGGGCCCGGGCGAGCCACAGCAGCTCACGCTGGCTGACATTTCAGTAGCAGATGTCAGACACGATGCCATCATTTACATACCAATAGCTGCGAGTGGGAGAATAAAGCTCCGGGAGGAGCAGAAATGGAGAGGGATGCAGAAGTGGGAGCTTACCTTCTGCCTCTCTCCTGCAGCTGACAGTGACAACCTGAGCTGCTCAGCTGCTCCTGAGCCCCCACCAGCAGTCGCCCAGTGCACTGGGTGTGGGAGCTCACGATGTGTGGGTGTGTCAGCAGAGAAACCAGACCTCTCCCGTATTTACCTTCTGCATTACCAGAAACACCAAGCAGCTCCCAGATGGTCGATGAGCTGAACAAAACAAAGTATCAGGTTAAGTGATGAATATTTCTCGCCAGCCTGGAAAAGTATTCATGCATCAGGGGTTTGTGCTCTTTATTATCACGGTGCTTCATTTAAGAGAGGCATGTGTGTGCACAGAACCACACCAAGCAGGTGCATCCGTGGAGGTAAAGCCCTCCTACTCTGCCCTGCTTGTGGTGTCTCATGGCTGACACCGAGGCTGCTTCCCAAGGCAGCGTGTCAAGCAGCTGCTAAAGGCCTGTGAATGGAAAGAGGAGTATTATAAATATTGGGAAGGGATAGCCAGGATGTTCCAAGGATGTGCGTGTGTTAGCCAAGCAAGATTATCCAATCATCAGTCTTCAATCCAACTCTGATTTCCAAAGGTCTGTACTTCCTCATACAAATATTTCCTTTATGTGCTTCATTAAGATAAATTTCATGCAATGTAGATATTTTTTGACTTGCAGATTTTTTAGTTGGCCCTGCTAGGAAGCATACATTGTTCCTAGCCGTAATTTATGTTATACATATTTATACTTATTTCCAGTATATTTATAATGGGAATAAAGTTTATACCTCAGTCCATACTTACTCCCAGATGGGAAAATGCCCATGAACTTGTTCAGGGGATGAATGGGTATTGCAGTACATGGCCCATATTCTGTGTAGTTATATACTGACACAGCTCCCTACTTACTTCAAATTAATGTACCTCTTTGAAAGTGAGTGAAGGAGATGTGCCAAATTCAGAGCTTGGCTTATTTTCTAGAGATGTTGAATTTTCCAAGGCTGGCACTGTACCCTGCAGTGATGCAGAAGAAATGGCTGCCTTAGAAGGTCTCTCTCCTTTTCACAAAAAGATAAAATTTTAAAATTATTGTGTAACATGCCCTTTTCTCCATCACATGGTCCTCATTTTGTTCACCATTATTTTTAATGGACCAATTTTCTCTCTTGCTTTTCATCCACTGAGTCTTTATTATTATTATCATCATCAAACTCTTTGTGGGCTGCCAGCATTTGATATTTCATTTCACTGATTTAATTATGTCTGTGGCTTGTTCTGGGCCTGATTATTTTTATAGATCTCCAAATCCTCTTCTTTACCAAAATGCTTACATGGGAATCTGTTTGCTCAGTGTTTATACGGCGCTTGGCAAATGTGCTTCTTTGTACTTTGCATTTGTTCTGGGAGGTTGTTTTAGTCTGATCGGATTTTACAACTTCATCAACTGAATATGGGCAGACAACTAACACCACAGTGCCTTCCCACCTGCAGGTAAAAGGATGTTGTGGGTACAGCTGGTTCCAGCTGCTGTTTGCCCCTGCTCCCTGTGTGATATCAGCCCTTAGGGACTGAATGCTCAGCACTGGCTCGGTGGGTGACAGGGTAAAGGAGGAGATATAGGACCCATGCTGGCCCTGGATGTGCAATAGGGTACAGACTGGGCTTAGTTGAGCTTGTGGAGTTTGGAGGATGGAGGTGGGGACAAGATAGAGAGGTGTAAACCTGTTTAACTTTACTGTCGCTGGTGGATGTTACATTGGTTTAAATAATCTGATTTTGTCTTCTCAGCATCATGACCAACTTTTAAAACTTGGGCAAGGGATAAAAGAAAAAAGGGTCTCTATGAGAGCTTCTGAGCTAAGGGCACTTTGTGCTGTCATCTCTGCTGTACCTTAAACTATTCCTTACATGAGCTGTTAAGGTTTTCTGCATGACTCCATGCTCTAGGAATGACACATCAAGAGTCCTCACTGGCACTGTACTTCAAAATCTCCTGCTACAGCTTTCATTATGTTTTTCCAGTCAGCTCCCCAAAGAGCTCATCTTTATATGATCCAGAATATTTGACTTATCCCTCCCCAGCACCTCAGTGCAGGTCCCTCAGTTCTCATTCCTCCAGCAAACCAGGCCAGCCATGTGCTGTCAAGAAAGATCTTGTAGCTATTATTCTTTCAGAGAACTTCAGCCCAGATTTTGCTTTGTGCTGACTGCTCCTGTAACTGCAGTCTCTTTAGCAGTGATGACATACACACACACACGTGCACACACTGTAGTTTCACGAGTTTCTTGGGTCTATTATCATCAAGAGTCCATAAATAACTGTTTCTAATGAGTTGCACTGAAGAAAGTAATTGCTATTTAAATGGATAATTTATTGTGTGCTAATTAAATACCCAATAGGTGAGAACATTTTAATGGAAAGTAACTTCACTCAATAAGCAGGTTTTTAATAATTATTAGTTGCTTGAAAAGCATCTGATGCAGAAGTCATGTAATGACAAGCTCTAATTGATGTTTTTGAAGTATATTTATTGTTCATAAATAGCTATTTTATTGTATATGTCTCTTCACCTGTCTCTCATATGCATAGCTTCCCAGCTGGAGGCCCTGTGCTGCTTTGTTTTACTCTATTCTTCCCTGCTTTGGAAACTTCTCTCGCTCATGCCTGTGAAATAGTTACAGCAGCACAAAGCAGGATACGAGCAAAGGCAGGGAGCTGCTGGCATCTCCAGAAGGAAAAGTTCTAGTTTTAATTTCAGTTGACCACCCAGCTTTAGGTTTTGTGACAGTATCAGGTTCAAGGCCAACAGAAGTCTGTTTTCTACACAGTCAGGTTTACAGTGTGAGCCAGAAACCCTTGGAAGATCAGCTTCCTCCAGAGATGGAAACCAAAGTGGCAGGGTAGGGTGTCTTTTTTGCAGACATCCTTACAGTCACAGAGATACACAAATGGTTCCTATCGTGCCACATCTCAGAAGAGAAAGTTTATAACTGAGGTTCTCTTGGCTACAATGACATTGCCTCACCCCCACTGATGGTACCTGAGCAGAGCTGGGAAACCCTACTACAGAGAGCTTCTCATCGGAAGTGTGCAAGATGCCAGCTGTTGTCCTGGAGTGAAATGATTGTGCAGAAAAAAGGGATAAACTGGAATGTCCATTGTTAATGAACATTTCATTTGCAATGGAGGAATCTGAGGAATAGGAGCTGGACGGGAGTGTGCTGACTGTGATCGAATCAAATACCCTGGAAGGGGTTTGAATTGGGAACAAGTAGTATCAGATTTAAGGACCGGGGGAGTAGACAGCTGATTTTCTTTCTTGGCAATCATATTATGGGAAAGCCTGTACTGACCTTTCCTTAGCACTTGCTTGCTGTTCATCTTCACACATCTTCACTCCACTGCAATTCACTGGTGTTTTTTGCCATCACTGGGTAACAACTGTTCTTTTTTTTTTTTTTGTGAATTCAAAGAGAGCTCTTCTGGGACTAAAATGAGTGGTGGACAGGAAATGGATCTGTTGGTAGCTCTGGTGGGATCAGGGATAGCCTTTAAAAACTCACTGCACTTGCCTGGATCTCTTTTTTTGCCATCCATAAGATGGAGTTAACTGTGCACATTTCCTTCATGAATATCATTTGGTATTTTCCTATATATGTTATAAGTGTTAATCATTTTTGTCACTCAGGCACTGATTTAGGAATTTCTGGAGTACTCCCACATGTTGAGAATCACACTTATCTTAAGGACGAGAATATTAAATTCCAGTGCTGAACCTGGCTAATTTGACAATGACACATTTTTCTAGGATAATGCTTCAGATCTTATATAAGACAATGAATTGCATTTATATCTAGAAGGAACTACAGATCATATGATTTTACCTGCTTCAGTCCAGCACTCCTGCATTTAGGGAAGCATTCTATGTTTCCAGGGAAACATTATATCTTCCTGTCCTGTTGGTCCTTTGTACCAACGGTTAATCAGCTGCTGACTGACCTCAAAATTCTTGTTTCCAGGTGTTTTTTTCTTTTTGCAGGAAAAAAGTTAAGTTACTGAGGAGATTTTCTTTTTTTCTTTTTTTTTTGGGGGGGAGGGGGAAGTTAGGGGTCAGGTGTGTGGTTGAGTCAAAAGTCTAACAACCCATCAGTCTTACAACTCCTTGGTTCCTGTTTCTGAAAGAAGACACCCATAATTATTTAATTAAGAAAGTTGTTGAGGTAAGGCCTTAGGGATTTGATCTAATTAAGATGGTGCTTATTCAGTAAAGAAGCAAGTACTTTAACTGCAGGTACTATCCCAATGAATTATCCAGCTTGACTTTTGAATAGTCACTATTAACTGGAAAGAAGAAAACATGGCATGGCAGCAGAGCAAGCTTGCATGCTACTATCATAATCTGCTCAGTCATACAAGATAATTAAATTTTAATCTATGTGTGGGCTTCAGAGGGCATATTCAGAAGGTCCACCTTCAGTCCAGGTTTTATTAACAAATGGAGAAACTTCTGAAGGTCTCAGAATAGCAGTCAGGGAGCAGGAAACCACCTTACAGCAAGAGCGAGGAACGGGGGGGGCAAAATCTGACAGTCAGACCACTGGATGCAACCTGAATTGTCAAAGAAAAGAAAACAGTAAGGCCAGATATGAAGAGCCATCAAATTTCTTTTATGTGAGCAGCTAATAGAACTTGGAAAAATGGATATGCTTTCAAACATGTGAGTGCTTCTGCAGGGCTGGCAAACTATAAACTTCAAGTTCAGCCCAACCTGTGAGCAAATTACTCAAGTGTTTAACTTATGATAATCACCTGGACAATTAGGCAGAAAAAGGTTAACTCCTTAGGCACAGAGGAGCATCTGGGGATGCCAAAGTAGGTCATTAGCTAATGAGGCCCTGCAGGCCCAGGAGAGGGGAGGAGAAGCATGAAGAGAGCTGTTGGTAAAGGGCAGGTGGGAAAGCTGTACCACCAAACCACTGCCTCTGCTGGCTCCATGGGTTTTACTGCCTGGGAGAGTGCTGAGTTTCAGTTCCCAGGTATTTGATTAGTCTTCTTTGGGGAGACTGGTAGATTAGGAGTTAGAGAATTAATTGGCAGGCCTTCAGCTAATTGTAAGCAAGAAAGCAGGAAAGCAATCCCTGAAAACCACAGTGGAGATGGATTAATTCAGAAACGTCTCATCACAGAATATGAGGAACACTTTCCCCCCCTCTCCCTCTCAGCTGCAGATTCCTACTTTAGGTGTTAGGGAAGAAACTGTAAACTTGTCTGAATTTCAAGCAAAACTGTATGCTGCCCCCAAAATCAGGAAAGGAAGTATTTTTAATGCTTACACATTATATAACACATAAGCATATATCATTTAAAGGGACATTAGTAACTTCACTTATTTCCTTATTTTGGAGGTGATTTATTAGAAGGGAAAATGCCACTACTGCAGTTTTCTTCTTACATAAAGCAGATTTGTGTCCACAGTGCCCCTGCTCAGGTCTGGTGCACTGGAGCAGCAAATCCTCCTCACCCTTGAGTAGATTCCTTTGCTTTCCCTTGAAGGCCATTGCAAAAAGTTCTTGGGCAGGGTGGCCAAGCAGGCAAAGGTGGCACAAAGGGAGCCAGGTGGCCTCTAATCACAGTTTCTTTCAGGTGCCTTGGCTGGAACAAAGTGGAGGCCATTTGCACAGGTCCTTTATTCAATGCTGAATCACTTCTAGTAAGCAGGCAAAACTGCTCTCACTCATCTGCCTTTTGCACAGCAGGGATGTGTTAGTGCAGGCAGGGCACACATCCACCCTACTCTTGGTTTATATCTCTCTGAAATATCCTTAAAATGCAGGGGAAGTAAAAAAGTTGGTGTCATGGAAGGTCTGCTTTGACAGCTGGAAGCCAACCCATCCTCTCACACAAAGGTCTGGTGAGCTTTATTTGCAGAGTCTCTCACAGTCTGTAACCTGGAGGAGCAGGTTAATGGGAGATGCTGGGATGGAACCACCTTGTAAGGAGATGGTCATGGAAATGAACCATCCACAAGATGCAGAAAAGTTTTGCTGCTAAAATTAGGAAACATTGACTATTTATACACATTTTTACAGACCACTTCCAAAGCATCTTGCAATATATTTTCCAAATCACTTTCCAAAGAAAATAATTTTTTTCCCAGTTTTTATTTTATCTTCCGATGCCTCAGGGTTGTTTGCCTCTCGTGATACTGCAGAAAGGAAAGAATTTGCAGCTTCCCTGGGTGTTGTAAGTACAAGTACCCATTCAGAAACAATCCTCACTAGGAGACTTTCCATTGCAATTTACTTTTGACCTTTGGTGTGAATCTACCTCAAGTATTTTTCCAAAGAGCTGTGTACCTCCCGTGAGTCCTTGTTTGTATCTTGATCCAAAGAAAGGGCTGTAATTCTTCACCAAGTGCCTTATGATTCCTTTGGAAATTACAAGTCTAAAAAAAATTTCTCCAGCAGGAGACTGGGCTCTGGGTAACTGCACTGACAGTGGCTCATTATAGTGACCAAATTTGGGAACCCCTTCCCAGGGGAAGGGAACAGTGACCTCCTGGGGGCTGGACACCTCTTGCATGCTGGCCATCTTCAGGTCATGCCTGCATTTGCTCACTGGAGTGTCTTCCAGCTCTCCAGATGGGATGGAATGTCTCCATGTGGTTCCTTTTTATCTGTGTAACTTCTGGCACTCCTGGCAATGCCATCAGCACACCTGAGCTCGTAGCTGTTTGTCTGCTGCCAGGCTCTGAGCCCCTGCGTTAGGATCCCTGCATAAATGTTCCTCAGGCATGGAGAGAGATAATAATAGATGTGAGTCTTACAGAAATAAAGCTAATACTGAGGTTTGCTGCTTTCTTTTCTGTGTGCTTTTGGATTTAAATTTTACAGTTTTCCACCTGGAGAGGGTGAAAACATTCTTCATGTTCTGCACCATGAAGTGTTTGTCCCAACCACAGCTCTCTGCACCTGGGGAAGGACTCAGGGCTGCAGCACCCGTGGCAGGAGCACCATGAGCTGTGTTGAATGAGCAGTGAAAAGATGGCCATGTGTTCAACTGGAAGTTTTGGCTTCATGGTAAGTCAGGATCTCTTGTTATTGCTTCATCATATTTTTTGAGCTTCATATTTAATTCAGGTCAAACCTAAACTACTAAACAGAACTGTTATGCAGCACACATATCAGATAAATGACGTGTGGGTTTAGCATAGCTCTGACCTAGTTACTTCATGCAATGTTTTCTAAAAGCAGAAATTGAAATCGTTTATCTGAACACGAAATGAGTCTTTGTTCCCCTGCCTATTGCAGCACTTTGCATATATTTGGTTTCAAAGACGGATGAAATTTGCCATTCTGAATCTTTCACTTCATAAAGGCTTGTCTTTGCTGGTAACCCAACCCAACAGTGTATTGGCAAAAGGAAAGTCTGCCATCAGAGGTACACAGAGCGATCTTGACACATCAGATGGCAGAAAGACAGGACCAGAGTTGGTAAATATTAATAAAACATTAAAAATAGCTGGTTGTTTTTTAATAGAGTCATTCTATTTTTGTTACTGTTCTCAAAAATTAAAAAAAAAAAAGAAGACGACATTGGAAAGAAGAGGCAAACCACAGTATGAGATGCCAAGATGTTTGAAGATCTTGCAAAATACAGGCACACTTTTCTATATCTCCATAAAGATTTTGAGTCTGAGAGAGAGAAAGAGAAAAACGATAATTAAAAATTATTTAATTTCTTTAAATTTCAATTGATGTTATTTTTAAAAATGAATTCACTTTGAATGATTAAGAAATCCATAAAACAGCTACGGGAATTTTTTTTCAAGTTTGTAATCAAACATGGTTTTTAGCACTTAATTTTCATTATTTTTGAGTTTAGAAATCCTCACAAGTTCTGATTATGGTTAAAATGGGAAAAGTGAACATAGAATGAAAATGATGAAAAACAAAATGGAATGTTCTGCATTCAACCCCCCACTAAGCTATTAAGAAAATGAATGTTTGATTAAACCCCTGATTTTAGAGAAATAGCTGGGGTTTTGTTATAAAAAGATTATAACAAATTGTCAAATAGCTGTGTATTAATAAGTGCTACATGGCAGTTATAGGGCAGATTGCAGCAAGAGAGCTCAGTGCTGCTCATTACTGCTTGGCAGGGAAAATGCTGATGTTCTAATTTGAGAAACGCTGTGTAATTTGTAACAATGCAAGATGTCCAGTAGTTGCACTAAGAAGCAATATAAATTGGAGCTGGAATGAAGTGCTGAGATAGGTGGAGGGGATGAGGATTCACTCATTCCCATCAGGTGAGTCATTGGGATTCTGCACTCATTGCAGAAACACCTGTAGCTCTGCAGGACACCAGCGTGTACCAACGCAATTTAGTGCTTCCCACGGTTTCCATTCCATGCCTTCTGCTTGGCCTGCCTCTTCCCTCTCTTCTTTTTTAACTCTTCTTGCCACTCTCCTTCATTTGAATTCTGTATTTCCTGCTTCTTCCTGACACCCTTGAAAATGCAATGCTTGTTACTCCGATGTATCAAGCACTCAAACCTGAAACCACGCCATGGTTCCTCTCTTTTATCTATTATTTATCAGGAAGGCTTTTGAAAGCAATGATCAGTGCTAGACATAAAGACTGGATAGCTCACAAGACAGCACGGCTCAGGCACGTGCCAGCTCAGGAATACTGCGGTGGCAGAACAACCATGTCACAAGTGGAAGAGAGAAAAGCAGCTTATGGAAAGTGTAAACTGCATGAACTCTGCCCTGGGTCTGTGCTCGGTGATCCACAGGAGCTACAGACTGTGGAAGGGGCTCATTGCTTTTCCTTCAGAAACTGAGAAAGGATCAAAAATCTTCATTAATGACATTCAAGTCAGTAGTGCAGGGTTATTTCTATGGTATAAATCAAATTTATCCAGATTTACCTGCTTCCCAACACTTTAGGTAAGGGGGACAGTAAATAAATAGCTCATGAGAAATTGCTGCTAGTGCTAGTTTAGACTGGGACTGGCCCTTACAAAGATGTGATCTCATAAGGAAGATCAGAACCCTGCCATGGATGGCACACCATCCTGGCCCCCTCTAATTCCCAGGAGCAGTACCAAAATGTGACTGTGGCCACCACCTTTATTCCTAACACTGGCTCGATCACCTGCTGTCATGGGTGATAAGAGACCTTGGAGGGGAATCCTCCAAAACTTTGTCCTCTCCTGAGCTTTCTTCCTCATGTATGGATTTATAAAAACTCAACCTAACCAACAGCAACCAGAGATGGGCCAAATGTTGACTGTGAGTGATTCACCACTTGAAAGGTGGAACAACTCTATCCAACTCTTTGCCTTACCAAGCTGCTCTTAGACTTTGCTGCCATTATTCCTTCTCATTTTGAACATGGCAGAACTCTGCAGAGAATATACAAGCTCCCAAGAGGTCTCTTCAAGTCTAGTTTTATTTGAACACTGAATCTCAGTAGAACCCAGATTATCTGAACTACTTTTCCTTTGCTCCATCCTCATACTTCTTTCTCTAATCCAGAGATTTGTCCAACTTGGATGTGGAAAGGAAATAAAGAGTAAGGGCAGACTGGAAGACTATTTCATTGAGATTCTATTTTGGCTTCTAGCATTTGTGGCTAATACTAGGAAATTAGTCAAGTTGGATTTTTACACTTCATGTGTGATTATGCTGGGCATAATTCAGCTGTCACTCATGCAAAAATAAATACTGAAACTAATGGAGTTATATGAAAATAAAACTGATGTAAATGAGAAGAGAATCAGCCCCCCTGGGGGTATAAGATCAGATTACTAACACACTCTTATTTATACTAAAACTTCTTTATACCTCTGACAGTTAAAAGTGGTTTTAAATTGGTGGAACAGTGATATCCACTCAATGTAAGAAGCCTTTGTGCTTCATGAAGAGTGGTAAAGGCTTTATTGTCAGTGTGAATGGACTCCCCTGTTAACAGAGGCGAAGTGTTGAGAGGAATGCAGGAAGACGCGGCGGCTCC
Organism: Pachyramphus minor; assembly: GCA_013397135.1. Taxonomy (NCBI): domain Eukaryota; kingdom Metazoa; phylum Chordata; class Aves; order Passeriformes; family Tyrannidae; genus Pachyramphus; species Pachyramphus minor. The sequence goes on from VYXB01004906.1 coordinate 36,797, forward strand.
TGGCACCACCACAGCCCTCCCGACTCCACTGCTCCCTTCCTGCCTCAGACCAAGCCCCTGTACCACAGGCTGGGCTCAGAATGGTGTTAAAACAACTGATACTGGATCAACAACAGTGAAGTGCCTCCTCTCTTCTCGGGTGGGGGGCGGTGTGCTGTGCAGGTCTGTGTCCGTCTTGCATCGTTCAGTGCGTGGCAGGAGGGGCAGAGTGTGACTGGTATGAATCTAAAGCACAGAATCAGGGTACTAAACCAGACTTACTGCATTCATCAAATGGAGGCATCCACGAGCTGTTAGACAACAAGGTTTACTGTGCCCCAGGTCTGCTCAGGGCCTGCTGAGAATAAAAGGCAGAGCAGGAGAGAGGCTCTTGCTGGAGCACTGGGAATCTCAGCTGCTCAAAAGTTGTTCCTGTGATTTTTCTTGCCAAGAAGCTATATAATCAGGTTTCTTTTAAAATCTTCCAAATCCTTCTTTGATTCTATGTATAAAACTACCTAACTTTGGATAGCATGTGCTGCTATGATTAGTCTTGAAATCTAATGGCAAAATAAACTGTCAGATAAGGAAACCATAAATCCTACCACCCTAACAGTTCCTTGTCTCCATGAGGAGCAGCCTGAAAAAGGAGCAGCAGGTTAGATGGCAGTCATGGTCTTTCCCAGAGGATCACACTGATGTTTTGTATTTGGTGTATTGGGAATGAATGCAAGTTAGGAGGAGTGAAATGCTTTAAGGTGCTTAGTTGTTTGCTGTCACCTTGAGGTGCCTTTCTAGCCCCATGAGATCACTGGAGTGGATAACTCAGGTGCACACTCATGGGCTGGGAGATATGCTGTGGCTCCAGGTGATTTATTTGCACAGGCAGAGTTCCTGCACTGCTTCAGGAGCTCACCTAATAAACACCACTGTTTTAAGCACTGCACATCAAAATTGCTTCATGAGATGGGCAGCAAGAAATGAAAATTGGATAAACACATGTGACTCCGCAGACACTTGAAGCATAATTAGCTGTAGTATTTTAATGATCTCTTTATAGAGAATGTAGAAAAAGCAGCTTGTTTACACATTGAGTTCAGCATTAAGAGCTGTGCTGTGATTTGTTCTCTGGAAGTGCAGCGCTGCCTGCCTCTGATTTTATAATCTGTTGACTGAACTCATGGACTGTCAAGTATGTTTCAAGATTATCCGTGTTTGGATGTCAGATTATATTTTTAGGGAACACAGCTTCTATTTATTCTTAGCTCCGCTGCTGATTTTCCCAGGTTTCTGCCATATGCTACACGTCACAGATGAGTATTTTGCTGTCTTAAAATTTGACAACTCTGTATCCAGTTTAATAGTTCTGTCATCTGAGCATTGTCATTAGCACTGAATTACAACAGAGGATATTTAAGCACCAGATTATGGCACCCAATATTTGTTAAAATAACAAATAACAAGGGCGGACTTTTTAAGAAGAGTCAGTAATACTTCCAAAACATCAGTCAGTCAACAAAGTCATAAAGACTGATTTAGTGACTAATTAAACAAAGTTTGCTGAATGGTTATGCCTACCTAGCTAAACTGCAGTTTTATGCATCTGCCTCATCGTGGGCTTTATGCATAATTCACATACACTGACAAAACTGTTGAAAAAGATGTATAGACAATATATTTAATGAACAGTTTTAAGAGTCTGAAGATTAAAAACAGCAGAAGATTTGTAAACCCATATTCAGAAAATATGCAGATATCTTCTTGTGCATCAATTATACATTAGCGGGCTCTCTAATGCAGTTTATGCAAAATAGAGATAATATGTAGTACTGTGCAAGGTTAATATTGATCAGCTCTTTTGAAACCACATTCCTGCCCTGCTGAAGGTAAACACCCTCCTCAGATTCAGAAAAACAGAGGAAATAAGTGGGTAGTTAGGTAAGTACTATGAAAAACACGGCCTTTTAAACTCTAGTCAAATAAATACATCCTGCTAAATGATAGCAGCCATTTAGTGCTACCATTTCCCTGCTATAATATCAAAGCAGGGAAATTTGAATCCTTTTAAAAACAGGGATTATTTATGGGCCTGAAATGACACACTTTATTGGATTAGAGACACAATTCCAAATATGAACCTGATTTGAACAATAATTGCAAGTTGTTTGTTATTGGAATGACAGCCTTGTTTTTCTGCTGGTTTGCTTCCAGCACTTTTTTCCTCTTTTTTACAAACATTTTTCTTTTAACATCTCTCAGGTACTTCAACCAGGAACAACCCAAAAACAGTAAGGAAAAGAGTTTCAATCAGCAGATGGGAATTTCTGGTCTCTTGTCCTTCTAAACACTGCAATCCAAACCCAGGCATCAGCAGCCAGAGCTATTTTTTCTTTTTTTTTTCTTTTTTTTTTTTTTTTCTTTTCTTTTCACACTGTGATTTTTAACCAGCCCTAAACATTTAACTCATGTAAGGGAACATTTTTCTCATGGAAGCAGTTCTTCTGTCCTGTTCAAGTTATTAACTTTGTTTTACCTTTGCTTGGGAGGATTTATCTGCCCATTGCTCACAGGCTGCTGGGAGATGTCCAGGCTCTTCCTTCATGGCAATGTTGTGCTGATTAGAAAACTTGTAATAAATGGAAAAATCTTGCACACAGTCTTTGTCTAATTGACTTCAACATGGCTCTTCCCTTTGCAAATTAAACTCTAAATATTAGTTCACTCTTTAGGTTTTCAGGTCACACTCAGCACTGTAGCCTGCATTATGCTGAGCATAACTACCCCAATATAATGTGAGAATAGAGGAGGGAAAAACAAGAGCAAGAAAGCAGCACCAGTGTTCAGTGTTGCTGCAGTTTCCCATCCTCTGGGCAGATTTGGTAGGCGAGGGATCAGCTTATTAACTGCAAAATCCAGTCTGGAGCCCGCTGGCATTTCACGTGAGTCAGAGCTGGAGCTGGTGGCACAGTGGACAATACATTTGCAATTAGCAAACATTTTAATGTGAACCAGCCTGTCCTTTAATCAGCTGTTCTCCCAGCCTTTTCCTGTTTACTTTCCCGTGAAGAAGGTTTGCTCTTGTGAGAAGGTTTCTCTGAGCAGATTTCTCTGTTGGCAGGAAGGTGATGGAATAGCAGCTTCTGTCTGTGTTCTAACCTCAAGGACAGGGGCACCGACAAACACTGCACCTCCCAAGCCAGCTCTGACAAAGTGTCCATACCCACACCAGCAGAGGGGACAAGATTCTGTGACTGAGACAGCTTTGTAGCAACTGAGGAGCACAGAATGTCTTGTGAGCAGGATGTGATAAGAGAATGTGAATCTCTTCAACTGTTTCTCTGCTGCACTGTGCTGGCATATAATTTTTCAAGGTATTAGGTGAAATGAAAACGTTGCTGCTACTCAAGTGCACTTCTGAATAGTTCACAGAGAATAAACCATCTATGTACTATGATAAAAAAACTTGGAACTAGGTGAAAATTATAAACTTGCAATCTTGAATTAAATAATATCCCACTTCCTATGAACTGAGTGACTGAGGAAAAAATGCAGCTGTTTTCTGACCTCCTCTAACCCCACACTGCAGAGATTAGTCCCAAGAAGGGATAATGGAGGGATAAGATGGGCAGTAGCCTATCTCCATGAGCTGCCTTTCCTGGATGTGGCTTCAAGGTTCCAGTGAAAGCCATAGGGAGTGACTCTTCTTCCCAATTCCTTTTTCTGTGTCGCTTTTTAGGCTGCTGCTTCCCCTGTACCAGGACAGGCTGCACACTTTATTGATTAAGCTGCTGGTTTTCTCTTTCAGTGACATCCTTCATTTGAATGTGTATCTGTATTGCTGAATCAGCTGTGTATTGAAATGCTGGAGGGTTCAGCTGCTCTTCTGTTTGAGCTGCATATTTGGCTTAATCCTCTTGTGATTTTTTGCTTGCTCATCTGGCTACTACTTTAGCCAAGTAATTCTGGGGGGTGGAGGGGTTGCACTGCCAATTTCATTTCTGACTGGGAAACATATTGTATAAAATGAGTTCAGTCATTCACAGCTGCAGCTGTATATTGTTGGAGTTAAATGCCTTTTAAAAGAAAAAATACAAGATTTATTTAATTTCCAATGTTGGCAACCCAGTGTTGGGAATATGGGGGGGAGTTCTCAACCTGGAAGCTAAACATAAGTAATCAGGAACATAATCTGAAGCTGTGGAGGGGAGGTGGGTGGGTGAATGGGGGCTGGTGGGAAGGAGGGGAGGGTGCCATTTGGAATTGGGATTTAAGAAGATCTGCTCATTCCCTCTCTTTAGCATCTGTGGAAGTTGGGAAGCGAAGTACACAGCCCAGCAAAAGCAGCATGGGTGCAGATTCAATTGTGAGTCAAGCAAACACTGAATTTCTATGGCAGTAACTCCCCCCAGAATTAAAGCTGGGGTCACAGGTAGCTCTATATATTTATTTCTTTTCAGTAGATTGAGATCCCAGACCTTAAGGAATGTGTTGCAATGCAGACCCAGAAATCCTAGCTGCCCAAATCCCAATGAATTCTAGCTGCAGAAACCACTGTTTTCTCCAGCATCATCTCTCTTCTGGCATCGAGCTCATGTTTGAGACCTTTCAAATGCTGCAGAAGATGCTTCTTGCTCAAGAAAAAATTAGCTCATCTCTTGGGAGGGAGCAGACTGCAAGTTGTAGCTCACAAACTGGCAAGTGATAGCCCAGACCTTGGGGAGAAGAGTGAGCTCCATTGCCAGCGAAGCTCTGATACTGCAGCTCAGCGCTGGTCTTGAAGTAGTGTCCTTCCACCTTCCTCATCCTCATCTTTTTGGACATCAGGCAATGCCTGAAGGCACCTGAAACCAACACTGCCTTCCACAAATCTTCAGTGCAGTTCATGCTCTGTGTCCCCTCCAGGGTGAGCCAGGGGGTTCTGTACAGAGCACAGTTACAGGGAACAGCTCAAGGGCACATTAAGCTGGATATGAAGTACCATACGGATAGACTTAACATACTCATTCCTGAACCTGCTTTAATGTCTACCTTGTCTCCAGCTGCTTATCCTATAGATTCACCTAGAAAGTGCCTGAAGCCACAAGGATTAAACAGAGAGCTGCCTGACTGGAACTGGACAGGAGACCAACCTCCATCCAGGCTTCTTGGCTGGAAAAGTCTCTCCCCCTCCTGCGGCTTCACAGCTGCCTGCAGAGGGGCCCTGCTGTGCCTGGGCTGTGCAGGATGCAGAGGGCACACACTCAAACCCTGTGCAGGATGCAGAGGGCACACACTCAAACCCAGCTGCCAGTGCTGGCTGCACCTCTCAGTGAGCTGCTCTTGGCTGGACTGTGGGGCTCCTTGTGGTCCTGGCAGGGCTCCCCCACAGCAAAACCAGGAGCTCACAAGAATATTTTTAACTTGCCTACTAGACCCTTTTCCCTTTCTGGAGTGGGGAGACATTAAAAATTTGCAGGAGTTTTCTCACTGACACAGTGAAATAACCCCCAACACAGCTGCTCCCTCTTAATTTGGGAGAAGAGGTTCGTGGAAGTGGTGCCCCTGGGGGTTAGGCATCGTGGCTAGCAAGTGTGTTCCCCATTTCAGTTCTTTTTTGTGCCTTTTTTAAATTTTCTGAACGCAATTTAGGTCTGTATATATAACAAAACCTCTCGAAGGCTTTCCTTAATCTCTTACAGTTTCTGATTATCACTTATTCTTATGTTGTTGTTTCTGCCAAATCTTTTACTTGTGGTATTTTGAAAATGGACATGATAGGAGAGAAATGTTACCAGTAAACCTTGTGTTTTCTCAGTAGAACTAAGTAAGATTGCTAGCTTTAAAAAAATTCTTCTGGGAGGTTCCCCACACAAAGCTTTTTTGGTACTCGTATGGTGCTTAAAGGATTCCGGTGGAGACTGACAACTGCAATGGCAATTCAGTGGAATTTATATCAGTGTCTACACCTGCCTCTTCTGTTCAAGTAGTGGCAGGCCTGTGAAATCATTATTAGAAATTCTGTGATCCCCTTCATCTAGGCTCTGCATTTGATAGGAAAATTAAACTAAACTCAAAACAATGCAGAAAAAATCAATTATTAGGGGAAAGGGCAAAGTTGCAGTGAAGTCTAGCAAGAGACAGACATTCAGTGCTGGTGAGCAGAATGGGCATAAATGATGTGTAGGGTCCCTGTCTCAGGACCCAGCTCTCATAGCCCTTACCACCACAAGGAAGATCCTCTGCACTTCTTTACCATCATATCCTTTCCAAAAAAGTATCATCTTTTGTGCCCACGTTTCTATTTACTAGTTACATATTCTGTTATTTCAATACCGTTGCATTTTAAAAACACCCTCCCCCCGAGGCCTGGGGCAGACGAGTTGCAGGAGCGAGCTCCCGGTGCTGAGAAGATCAAGGCTGCTGGGGAGGAACGTGCTGGCCCAGCACTCGCCGTGTCCCGAGAATGGCTTTGCCTGTTGCGAGCAGCCCGAGGAGATTAGAGCAGCCCGACTGCTGCAATCAGCCCTCTGCTCCCCGGAGCTGAGCTGCAACCAGCATCTGGCCCCACCGTGACCTTGGTCTGCTGAAATGACATTGGACCGAAGGACTTTTTAATTTTCTATATATATTCCCCCCCCCTCCCCTTTTCTTTATTCCCTTTCCCTCCCTCCTGCTCTCCTTCCTCCCTCTCTAGTTTATTAGTGTATTTCGGGCTGCTGTGGATTAGAGAGTCTCTGCTGGAAACGAGAGGGGCTCAAATGTTTTCAGTGTTATCAGTTCGTCTGTAAGTGACGCCTTACAGCCCGGCAGCCTGGAGCTGAGCAACTGTGCCCTCATCAGGCTCGGATCAGCAGCACAAAGCCGGGGAGACATCGGAGTTCTGAGCGGCACAGCGGCTCCTCGCTGCAGGCACCGTGCCACGGAGGTACTGTAAGAATTTGTAGCTATCACAGAAAGTTTCCCTGTGAGAAATTTCCTATAGACTACTGGAATTTTTTCTTTTTTTTTTTTAATCAAAACTGAGGAAAAAAAAATAAATCTGAAGGGAAAGGCTATTATTGCAGTTCATGAGCTGACATTTTATCTGAAGGCAAGAGAGATAAAGAAAAGCATTAGAGAAAAATCACCCAGGGAAGTTTGAGCTGGCCTTGGCAAACACTTCTAAATATTTACTGGAGACTTCTGCAGATCAGCTACTGCTTAGATCTACAGTCCTCCCAGTGCAGGAATTAAAACACAGGTTGGATAATCAAGGTCACTGAACACATATAATTTTATTTCCTGGGCCAAGCAAGCTACCTAGGGAAAGAGATAAAACATGAACTGTACCTAAAGCAGAGCTTAAAAAAATTAGATCTTAAAAAATTCTCTCCTCTGAGGAGAGAGGTGCCCTCACTTAAAAGTCCTGTTGTCTGTACTTCCCCTCGACCCCAAAAACGTATTAAAGAGGCAAAGCTGTACTGCCCAGAAGCTTCCTTAAGATGTTGGGCTAACCAAGAAATCTACCTATAGCAGCACAGAGACTTGGCCAAGCACACACAGCCTGAAGGATTTATGCAGTTATAAACATTTATGTAAAGAAAGATAAAAATCAGCTCATCGCAGCAAAGTTCATGTTTTACACATATTTAATAGATGGGCTCTTTCCTAACTCATGTATGTGGAGAACCCAGGGCTCCAGTGTCCTGCAGCTATAAAACCTCACTGCCATTCAATCCCTTGTGCATGCTCTGGTCTGTAGGAGTTATCTGTGGCAAAGGCTGGAGCACAGCACTCAGGGGCTGCTGCTGCTTTTAGGCAGCGTGTTTTCCTCATGCCGTCCATTGAACACTGCAGTGCTGGCACCCAGGTCACAGGGATGGATGTTTAAATCCTGCTATTACAGAGACAGTCCAAGTGCCCAGACAGCCAAGGGGGACAAGGGACCCAACAAAGGCAGCCAAATTACCTGTCCCATGCACTCCCCACACAGGTGATGTCTGATTCCCCTCCAGCACACCAGGATGGCACGGGAACAGGAGCATGGGACAGCAGAGCAGAGGAGGGTCTCCCACAGCCCTTCCACCTGCTGCCAGCTGAAGCAGCTTGTATTAGGCCTTGGGGTGACCTTGTTCTGCTGCTCAGCTCAGACTTTGAGGGCAGCACTGAAAACCCCTGTCATGGGGCTGGTCACTGGTCAAGCAGCAGAGTTCACCTCTGCAGGCCACTGGTAAATGCTCGGGTTCTGCTGCAGTTCCCTCCCTGCTGCCCCTCTCCTGGGCACACACTGAGGTGTGACTGTTCTACAACACTAAATATAAATATAGAGACGTGAAGCAATGTCAACAGGAACATCCCTGACCACCATCAGCACTAGTACATGGTCAATACTAATTGCAGGCAGCTTGGGATTAGAGAGAAGGATTTATGGCTCAGCCTGATAATAAACTCAAAGACAAGAAGATGGGAAAAATAGTGATTCTTCTGAATATTCACCTTGTAGTAGAGACAGAAGAACTGAGTGACTGAAGAAGATGAACTGGGTCATCCCTCTCCCAGAGTATTCCTGCATTCAGGCAGCTGCAGCTGCTGGAGGTGTTGCTGGTGCTTTGCATGTAGGGCTTATGTGTAAATAGGATTGCCAGGCCTGTATGCACAATTTGGGATCAGTTTCTCATTCCCAGTTGAGCAGATGGATTTTATTCTGAAGATGCTTTCTGTTCTTATACAGGATAAATTCCACAGTGTTGTGATGGTTTTGCACCCATGTATTTGGTAGAGAAACATCACCTTGGCCCACCATGGAAAAAACATCCCATTTTCTCCCCTCTCATTGACCTGAAACGACTCCCACACCTACATATTTCACTGTTGGTCTCATGATTACTGTTAGCCAAGGTTGGTTGCTTGTTTTTGTCTGAAAACTGGAAACTTTCATCAGTCCAAGCTCTGCTTTTTGCTCTGCCTCCAGGCATCTTTAAAAGTACACAGCAGCTAATGAAAGCCTGTTTTCAGAATATCAAAAGTCTTAAATAGGGGTGAGCACCTCTGTTTCAAGATTTTCTATCAGAGAAAGGCTGAGATCTGCTGCTTTGGAAAAGTAATTCCTTACTGACCCAGAGCAAGACAGTAAATTCAACAAACAAAATGAGAAGGATGAAGCCTGCAACCTGACTGGTATACACAATTTCTTTTCCTCTACAAGGTTAAATGCACAAAATATATAAAACCTGGAAACTGGTCCCTGTTTTGCTTCTAAACCCCTCCTTCAGGGGTCTTCAGCCCATTGGAACCCACCTGAGAATGCAAGAGCCCAGAGATGTTTGGTGGCAGACTCTTGCCAGGACTGCCCAAGAACTAGGGGACAGTGGGGAGTTTCTAAACAGACACCAGGTAAACTCATCATCACAGAGACTGCCAGAATAAAGTGGAAGGTTTGGAATGAAACAAGCTTATTTCCTACTGACGTTAATTCTTTGTGAAGCATGGATGTTAATCCACAAAGAAATTCTTAGAAAATTATCTGTTACATCTCCAGGGTGGAAAGGTCTCAGCTGTGGCACTGAATACGGAGAGTATCGTATTTGATTTACCAGCGATCACCAAGGTTTACATCAAAGGTCAGGAATAAGTCTGGAATTTGTAAGCTGTGAAAAAGGTATAAACACTTTAATTTATTGCCCTGTCACTGTTAATTCATTCAGTATTCGCTGTGATAGCATTGCTGTTAATGAATGTATTTGGTAATAATGTGGATGTCACAGATATTTATGCTCTCATCTCTTTCAGTGGCTCAGCAGGCAAGGCAAGTTAGGAGCTTTGCCATTTTACATTTTATAAATTAAAGAGGGAAAATAAATCATGTTTTATTTCAAAGAAGTGCTTAACAAATATCTATTACATTTAGCTACCCCAAATGAAGGCCCATCCTATCACAGAAGAATTAGTACTGGACACAAAATGATGGGTGTCTGGAATGTATGGAAGCCAAAGAGGAAGCTTCCTATGTATTTCAGAGGCAACAGGTCAGCAGACTCTGTTCAAAATATGTAGATTAGCTGATAAATAAATTTTAAAAACCATATCTTTATGTCTTATGTGTTAACAAGACTAGTCATTCCTGTAACAAATGGGAAAAAATACTCTTGGATATCAGTTTCAAATCCTGAATCAACAAAAAAAGGAATCAACAGAGCAGCCCTAACCTTTGCACAGTGGAGAAATGTGAGCCTGTATGGAGCTTATAAAAATCACCTAATTGTAAGTTAACCTTGATTTTTGAACAGTCAGGTGGCACACATACATCGAGCTGACTCTGCATTAACATGATTTTCCACACATTTTAAAATTAAACACAAATACTTTGTAATCCTTTTGGACATATTTTTAGCCTGCACTCTGCAGATCATGCAATGGTGCCTCAAAACACAGAGTTTTTCCAGTTAAGCTCAGCAGAAGCCTGGCCATTGCTTTCAAAGGCTCCAGGACTGGGATTATAACCAATTCATTAATTTTGTAATCTAGTCATAAGCAAGTCCATAATATAAATACGGATAAGCAGCAAATACCTTCCTCATCCTAAAATACTGACTGGGAGCAGGAGGCCCTGCACTCCTGGGCTCATGAGATCATTATTGAGCAGCTGCTGACAAGTCATGCATGGCATCCTAAAGGAATGCCTGGAAAATGCTTATGCACCTGGGCAATTGCTAATGCTCTATCATTATGCAATAATGCATTATTACTCATATTTGAAGAGCAAATGCTGATCAGACAGTTCTATTGATATGAATTTTCATATCTTTTGAGGGTGAAAGTCCTGCTTCATTAATGCTTTGAGTCCAGCCCAACAGAACTGAGGCAGGAGGAGGAAAATAAATGACTACAAGGTACACTTTAGAAACCTCTGCTCTGACCTAAACCACCTTGCCCATAAATCACGATCCTGCACTGTCAAAACCTGGTTTGGGACTGTACACATGGGCTATACAAGCACAAGTCCCTGGCTCCAGTCTGCCTGGGGAACAGGAGGATGGACAGTCCTCCTCCCCACAACCCTCACAGGCCTCTTTTCCACAGCTGCCCATTAGTGCTGTAATCGCTTCATTACAGCCTCTGTGAATTGATTAGACTTGGAAAGTGCTGCAGTGGGAAAAGGGGACTCTGGCAGGACGTGTGCCAGCCCGAGAGCTGGTGCTGCTGGGGATGTGCTGCCCATTTGCACATCACAAGTGGGACTGGGTTTTAAAAAACCCAACATTTTTGAGGGGAGAGGGAGGGACAGAAAACTCAGCTTGTGTTTTTTTCAGAGCCTTCCAGTGGTTTCTTCTGAAAAGATCACTCCTTCACTATGCAATAATGTGTTCCACAGATTAATTTTATGCCTTGATTAGGAAAACTTAAATGTTTCCTTGAAGCCTTTTACAATTTGTTGCCTTTTAATTAAGATGGAAAAGTACCTAAATGCCTGAGTGGTGTTTGTATTATGAAATAATTCGCTATTTTATATTTTCCCCATTGAAGTTTGCAACTTGGTGTCATACAGGATCTAATACCTTCCTTTTGTGATGCTCTGAATGCCTCTGGAGCCGTCAGCAGTGTTGGATATACAAATGGAAATGGTAATATTCACAGAATACTGATTTGGGAGCTTATGAAACGTCAGGCTTGCATTCAGTGCAGACGTGACTCTCTGTGAAGGAGTCTTCTGGCTTCCTTTGTTACTACATGAGGAATTCATTTTGGCATCTCCCTTTAGGGCTGGTTTCCTTTAAGCTGTGATTGCATTAATAATATCAGCTCATGGTGTAACTGATTGAATCCCTTTCACATTGGGGAAGAATTAAAGCCCAATCTAATTCACTACTGACCCATGATCAGCAAAGCCATGAAATAAAGGGCATTATTTTCTCACAACTTTCCTGTATGGATATATTAATTTTTATGTTTCATACTCCTGAGGTAATTAAATGCCCTTAAATGAGGAAATGCTTTATGCAAATGTCATTTTAACACCAAAGATTGTGCCTCTTCCCAGGGAACAGTGTTATCTAACTAAAAAGCTGGTTTCATTTCTTAAAAGCAAATACATTTTGAGGTCAAAATTTTTGTTTCATAGTTATTACTTTGCTCAGATACAAACACTGGTTTTCTAGCTGAAGAATAAAAGGACACCTTGATTTTTTTCAAGTGTATACACTGTATTTTTTTGCATGGTTCAGCTTGCTGGTTCCTTAGATCTCTTTGCTTTAGGATTAGCAAGAGAACAAACAGGTTCAGGTTCTAAGAGATTGTTTTGGTGATGTTCTTTGAAGTGCTGAAAAAGGCAAGCTTAGCCCCAGCTTTATAACTAAGGCCTGTTTACCACAGCTAAGCTAAACACAAACACATGTGGCATGTTATCTGGGAGGAGGATCATTCCTCTCCAGTGAGGTTCTCCAGGAAGCTGATTGTTGTTCACAGCCAGGTTTTTATGGGAATTGGGTGCACATGTTCATTTTGTCCTTGGTTTACCAACTTACCTACTGGATATCACACAGAGCTCACAGAGGGTAGCAGCACAGTTTGGATGTCAGACCCATTTCTTCAGCTCTGCAGTCCCCCATCCTGCTGAGGTAGGTGAATATCTCCCTGGCTAAACTCCTTTTAATGGTCCCTGATTTTAAATGTACATTTAAACCTGAAAAGAGGAGACGCTTTCCATTTCTTCATTTTGAAGCCTTATTTTCCCCCTTTTTAATGATATATGTGTCAAGTCTTTCCTGAAGCTTTTTAAATTTCAGGACTCAGTGACTCCCTATAAGTCAGGGAGGTTTAGGTTGGATATTAGGTAAAGGTTTTGCACTATTTTCCTATGCTCATGTTTGAGCACAGAAACAGGCTCCCCAGGGCAGTGGTCACAGTACCAAGCCTGACAGAGTTCAAGAAGTGTTTGGACAACACTTCAGGCCCGTGTTGGGATTCTTGGGAGTGTCCAGTGCAGGGCCAGGAGTTGGACTCGATGACCTTTGTGGGTCCCTTTCAACTCAGGATATTCTATGATTCTATAATGAGTCCTTCAGCCTAATTGTGCAACAAGAAAAATATTCTTTTGGTCACTTTTGGCTTTTTTGGTCACTTTAATCACGTTTAATGTTGTGTAATGAGTCCCAAGAAACACAAGGCAGTGGTCATACCTACCAAGATAGAACATACCTCTGCAACTGGGATCGTCAGCAGATGCTGATCTTTGCTGAGCTGTCTTTGAGGACTTGCCAACATTGAGAAGGGAGAGGAAGAGAAAGGGCTGGACCATATTTAGAAGCAAGGAGTCCCTTGGAGAAGAGCCCTGAGGTGGTCTTGAGGGACAGAGACTCACAGGGCGCCACTTGCCCTGCTCACTGAGGAACCAGCTCCCCTCCCAAGTAAACCCTTGAAGTGAGCAGAGGGTGAGGGCTCTGACAGCCACCCATACCTGAGCCCATGCAGTTCCCACAGGACTGTTCAGAAACAAGAAAAGTCACCTATGAATGTTAAGCTGAAAAAAGCAGCAGCACTGATGAGTATTTTTGGCATGAACTGAAGAATCCTTTTGTTCCAGCTACAGCCCACATGCTGATTCAGCTCAGCAGTTCTCCTCTTCTGTTCTTTTCCTTTCCCAGGGCTTTCTTAAACACCACTTCTAGGTTGCTGTTTTCTTCCAGCCTGCTTCAGTTATGTTTGGGAATGATGGCTCATAAAAATATTGGCATGTACTCTCAACTGGTGGCAATAGTCTGTAGGAGCATGCTATCAGTCAGGATATGACTCTCTTCTTTTTTCATGGTTTTGCTATATTTATTTGATCTCATCTACAATAAAGCCTTTTGATACTGCTGAAGTGATAGAAAGGCATCATATGCTAAATGGTAATCAGGCTTTTCAATATGACATGGTTTGAATAAATTTGCTTTGTGGAGTCTACCCAGAGCTAAATTCTGCTGTAATTCACCACCAAGGCCCTCCCCAGACTGCTCAGCATTAGCAGGTGAGATCTTCCTAGGGCAGATGGGGTGGTGTCACCCCTACATGCTGCACCCAGGGTGACTTGGTGGCCTGGACTCCAGACCAAAGGCAATTTTAAGTAGAAATGGATCCCGTCTATTTCTTTCCTGCTTAACCCTCATTATTTACAAAACAACAAGTGAAACTATAATTTGTTTCATACTGAATATATCAATATTGCATATAAATCCAGAATCACAACTCACTGCACACTAAGGTGTCCAATATCTTGAGTGGCCATTTATGCCTAAATAAGCAGGGAAATAACCCAAATAGATTTTTGAAAAGAATGTAAGGGAAAGGATAAAGACAATAGTCTGAACATGCTGTAGAAAAAGGAGGGTAAATAGTTGAGAAGAACCAGATCTTGACCAGAATTTAAATATCCTCCCAAATACGAAATTTCTCTGTGACAACCCTGCTTTCAGCAGGAATAAGGCACATGAAGAAGCTGCATCTGCACTGGCTGAGCTCTGTACAAGAACTAAAGGGGGAAAAGGATCTAATTAAGAAGTCACTGAAGTGATGAGGTGAGCTGTTTTCCCAGGGAAGGTCACTCCCTGTCCAGCAGAGCTGATGTTTCCCATAGAGGTGTCCTCAGCTACTGTGTTCAACAGCATTCAGGTTGGTTCATTTATTTATGTATTCATACCATCAGAAAGGAATCTTTTAGTGCTAGTTTACCTCACCTGGCGTGGAGACACAAGAGAGAGGTTTCCTCGCTGCCAGGTGGCACCAAAGAAGCTCCAGGGACATTTGCTGCATTTCAAGCCCCAAGTGATAGGGATGTGATGTGTTTATTTGATTTCATCGTGCAAAACCAAAATCATCTTATGCAAAACTTCAGGCAGAGCAGTCTTTACTTTTTATTTTTCCCCTTTTTTTGGCTCTAAACCTGCCAGTTTATTTCTAAGTTACCCAAAATGGAACTTTTCTTTCTCTGTCTTCAGGTTTATTAAGTTCCTTTATGAGTACACGAAAAGTGTTGAATGCCACCATAAACACATCTATGAAGGATTTATTTCTCCTATTCTTATTTCTCATATGGAATATTTTATATGTTGAATAATGAGCTCTGTTCTGTGTCTGGCAAGACTTGTGTCCCTAAGCTCTCAGCCCAAACCATGATAACAGAGCATTTCCACCACATCCTCCTCTCACCCTTCCACTCAAAAATCTCTTCTGATGGTAATTCAGACTGACTTTTCATTGCCAGTGGCCATGGAACCACATTGTGCCTCTTCTGTAAGGACGTAAGTGCTGGGTAATTTCATGATCATCTGCACCAAAACCTTAGAGGACGTTGGCAAAAAGTTTGTTTGTTTGTTTTTTAAAAAGAAAGTAAATGCTAAGACCTCAAATGAAAAGTAAGTTAGTTTGAAAGCTTAACTGGGAAGGTTGACTGCAAAGGGATGACAAGTGGTTGTGGAAGTACTGGAGATCTCCTGCTGGCCAAGTCATGACCTCAGGTGCAGCTGCCTGGAAACCCTGGGCACCTTAAAGTAAAAATTGCCAGTGAATCTTCACCATGAATCCCCACCAATCCCCACTGAACCCCTCTGGCCCAACCTTCACTGGCTGGGCTGAAGGGCTGGTGTCCACAGGCTTCCTACAGAGCCACAGGGGAGAGGTGAGGAACAAAACTTACTGGTCCTGACCTTGGGAATGCAGCTTCTGACGAGCTTGTCTTTTCCAACTAGCAGACCCTGAAGGACACTTCCCCACAACCCAGATGAATGTGTATAAAAGCTGAGCATATGCTTAGTGTTAATGCTCAGTTGTTGGCTATTTTAACATTCTTATTTTCTGGAGAAAGTGGGATTTTTTCTTCTGAAAAAATGCTGTAAGGAACTTGAAATGCAGATTTCAACCAGCTGTGTTTCTTATCTGATGTCCTTTCACAACACTACTGTGCTGCTGTCGGAAATGTATGATGACCCTTTGAGGAAAACTGATTGCCAGAGTCTGTTGATTCTGTGTAACTGTATTAAAATATTGGAAATTATCTTGGCACGCTCATGACTGGTTGGTGTTTGGTTTTTTTTAAAAGCTGGAGAAAGGATAAAGAGAACATTGGACTGATTATTTTCTCCTTCTATTGTTTATAATAGTGAGTGACCTTTCTGTGGAATGGGAGATCTAAAAATGGCATTCCCTGCCGGTGACAGGAGGGTGTTTGAGATGCAGGCTCCAGCCCAATCCGTTACTCAGATGTAGGAGTAAGCTATTTCTATTGAGCAGTAAGACGGATTAAATGCAGAATGGCATTAAAGGGAGAGAGTAATGCAGAAGCACCACTGTTGTTTCTTGAATGTAATTTTAAGTAAATGACCTTAAACTGCTCACACGCTTGAAAATAAATCTCTGTTCTGCTTGGGTAGTGTTTCCACAGTGCTTGTTATTTGCAGAGGATATGAATAAGACAGATCCTGGGTTTTAATTTCTTTTTTTCCCCCTATTTTCTGTCAAGCTAGCAATACTTTTAAAAACAATTCAAAAGTCGAAATAAAGACTTTTTCAGGAAGGAGCTTGGTATGGAATGACCTGCCATGAAGCAGTGGTGGTAAATCTGGAGAAGGCACTGGCTGAGCTGGCTGCTCCCCGGGCAGCTTGTCCCCCTCCCCAGTTTGTGACACATGGGGTGGGCATGACCACAGCTGTGTTCTCCTCTTTGGGGCTGCAGAAAGAGGCCCTCCTGCTAACTTAAAAGGGAGTAATTTATTTTTCGGGCGTGTGTGGCAGACCCCACCGCTCTGGAAAGGACGGGGAGTGAGGAGGGAGGCCGGGCCATGGGGGCATCGCCGTGCCCTGCCCTCAGCCCCGTTTTGGAGAGGGACAAGAGCTACTGCCCAGGGGTGTGGAGTGCCCGGTGCCTGCCCCGGCAGAGCCCCCTCACACACACACACACCCCTCCTGGCAGAGCCTGGTCTCACACGGGGCTGGAAAGGCCTGGCTTTGATAAGCGGCCGCACACGGAGCTGCGGGAAAGAGCAGCTGCTGGGAAGCATCGCGGGCTGACAGCGATCTGTGCAGCCCCGCAGCCCGGGGACGCGCCGGCCACTAAACTGTGCTTTTACCTCCCGATTTTGGACAATGCTCGGTGATAAGAGTGCCGCAGACGTTTGGCAGCAGCTCAGAGAGGCACTTAAGCACACGCTCGGTGATAAGCGTCTCGACAATCAGGCTGCGCTCCGGGAAAGCGCATTCAGAGGAGCTTTGCCAGGGCAGGGGCTTAGAGGTCCATCAGGCAGCAGCACTCCCAGACAGGATTATCAAAAGATCCTCTGAATGCTCTCTGCTCAGTATTTGGGTTTTTAGGTAAAACGAAGGGGAAAAGAAAAAAAATTATCTGTGGAAAAAAGAATTGAGCATAGAGAAGCAAGGCAGTGAATGTATTTTGATGGATTTGAGGACTCCAATTTCTTTTCTTAAAAAAAAAAAAAAAAAGGCAGGTGAGGAAAGGCAACTGAAGTAGCTTTCCATGTGAGGAACTATTCAGTGAATAGGTTCAGTGGAAATAATAGTCATTCATACTTTTGGAACTAAGTGCTTCCTTTCTGTATTTTCAAAGCGAATAATTTCAGTTCTTCAAGTTATTGAGCATAAAATATCATTTACCTAAATGTTAAGAAATGACAGTTAAAAAGAACTGGGGTTGTTTAGTCTGGAGAAGAGGAGGCTCAGGGGGGACCTTTTAGATCTCTACAACTACCTGAAAGGAGGTTGTGGTGAGATGAATAGCTATTAGAAGAAAACTTTCACTGAAAGAGTGGTCAGGCACTGGAATAAGTTGCCCAGGAGGTGGTGGAGTCACTGTCCCTGTAAGTGTTCAGGAGGCATTTTCAGGTGACACTTGGGGGCGTGGTTTAGGGGTGATTATGGTGGTGCTGGGTTGCTGGCTGGACTAGACAATCTGCGTTCTGTGAACCTGCAAATACTATGGAAGTAGACTTAAATAAATGTTCAGGTTAAAGGCAAATATTAGGTAAGTCTGAGACTGGTTTAGAAATGTGGGGTTGACTGGATCAAAATCCACTCTTTGCACTATTTCAGTGGAAAATACCATCAAATAAAATTAATATCATATCTGCCAATTTGTTTGTTTTGTTGTTTTTTGGGGTTTGTGTTTTTTTATTTTGTTTTATTTTCTACAGGGTATTTAAATTGTTAGCTCAATGGTCTCTCCTAAAGATTACACTTACATCCTTTTCCTGCTGATGGCTTTAGCATACCTATTTCAACAAGTTTTTAGCCCTCCCCGGGGAGCCTCAGCTCTGCCCCCACTGCCCCTTTGCAGGCTGCAGGAGCTGGGGTGGCCCAAGGGGTGGGTTTGGTGCAGTGGCAGCAGCTGCAGTGCAGCAGCACAGGGCAGAGAGCACAGGTGGAGCTCCTGCCACATCCATGTACCATCCGCTTTTTTGTGAGGAATGTGAGATGGTGCTGTTTTTAGAAGCTGAAGGATGTTGTCAAACTTTCTGGGGGAAAATGTTATGCAATGAGAAGTCGTCTGGGTGGAGGGTGCTTCCAGCAGCAGGCAGATGGGAACAGCAGTGAGTGAGAGTGGCTGAGTCAGAACAGGATCCTGGTTTCACCTGCTCCCTGCTCCTCTGTCTGCAACAAGGTTTTCATACAAACCAGGGAAGAGGGAGAGCTGAATTTTTTAAAGAACCATTTAAGATTTTCTGCTTTTAATTTTGAGAAAGGTGGTGGCTGTATGTCCCTGAAGCTGCTTCTTCTGTGAGAATGGTTTCATCAAACTGATGTACCTACACTGAGTGATGCAGACCTGGAATGGAAGGGATTTGAAGGCACATGTATCCAATCTCCTGGAAAAAAAGGAAGCCTTATTCATGTTCTTGAGCATATGGTTAACCATAAGCTTAGCAATGAGCTGAAGCCCAAAACATTCTCTTTTATGAGAAAGAAAACATTTCAGGACTGCACATCCCTATCCCATCATCCTCTATTTACACTGCATTTACAAAGCTATTTATTTTATATCACTGTTGTTGTCACTATTCCCCACCTCCACACAAAGCAGGATGCCAAGGGAAGGCACCTCTGAAGGGGGCATTTGGCAATGACCTGCTCCTGAGTGATATTCTTGCTACTCAGCACAAAGCCTTGATGCACTTGCAGCCCATCAGGGGTTACCCACCATCCCTCCTGTCTCCTCAAGCATGTTTGAACTCTTCTATATTGTGTTTGTGTCAATTAAATTCAGAAAATTGTGTTCAAACTACATTAAGGTTTTGACACAGAGTTTCAAAAGCAGTCACTAAGCAAGATAGAGCCATGAGCTCTCTCTATATATTTCAGCACTTTCCACCTACCATAGCTACAGGAGTAGGTGATAAGTGAGACAGGAAAGGCTGAGTTTCCATACAATTTTTCCAAAGCTGCTGTGCAGTCCTCCCATCATGATATGTAAATCTTCTTAACAAATAGGACTGATTAGGAGTGTATTTTTTAAAAATAGTGCACCCACGGTGCTCCAGGCCATCATAAAGCATTAGACACAACAGATGAGTTATCAGTACATCAGAATCATTTGTTCTGTCAAAAAGAAAAAAATCTCTGTGTTAGAACCACATTGATCAGACAGGCAACCCTTATGACTGACCCCAGAGAAATGGGGCTCCTCTGCTCCCCTCCCAATCTGCAGGGAAGGTGTCCCAACCCCAGAGCAGAGCCAGGAAATCTCAGTGGGCTCTGCTGTGGTTCCTCTCTCAGGAAGAAACACTCAAACTGGTTTTACAGGGCAGCAGAGCCCTCTCAGTGAACACGGAGAGTGTTCACTGTTCAAAACACGCCTGTGGAGGACAATTGCAGGTGTCTCCATGGGCATTATTGCACAGAGTAAGACAGTAAGAGGTGGTGCTTTCTCCAGGTATCACAGATTCCTTGTTGCTTGAGCTGAGCAGTTCTCCCATGTCCTCTCCAAGAGGGATTCCCAGAAAGGACCTGATCCTGTGCACATCTCATGTCCACTGGGTATCATCAGGGACACACTTCATTTCACATTTGTAGCTAATCAGAATTTTATACAAATCCTCAGTTTATAAGAATTTTCTTTTATCATTTCAAAGTTTATCCTTTTTTTATAAGTTCAAAGTTTATACTTTTTTTCCTCTCCAAACAAAGCAGAAAAAAACATTGTGGCATTTGCAATTTTGTCATAGCAGGAATTTTTACTTGCTGGTTGGCAGATATCAATATAATAACATCATGATATATTCCAATAGGTTGCTTCAACTGCTTCTGTTCATCTTCTCTATGTTATTTTTTGAAATACCATTACATGAATCAGTCACAGACCCTCAATGTTTATTTCAAGAATTACAATGTTATCCTTTGGAGAATTTTCTACTTCCCTCTCATGTCAGCTGTGGTGCCTGTTCCCCCTGCTGAAAGGGAGAAAGCTGTGCTGTGAAAATGCTGGATGGAGTTAGTAATTCAAATTGACTTTGCATTTCAAAATTTGTTTCAAAAGTATGCTTTAAACCAGATCTTTTTCTTACTTTCAAACATCAGTGAGGGGTTTTTTTTTATGTATTTCTTTATTAAAATCCAGTATGAATTTGTAGTATATCCTTACTGACAGGTAAATAAACAATATGAGATTATCAGACATAAGAAATTAAATAAATTTGAAAATAAAATTACAGTACTTTAAAGGCAATTCATGCATTAAAAATCTGAATATTCTGAGTATATTACATGCAGAAACTTTCATCTCAATGCCTTTGACTTTGTAGGACTTTTTCCACTGCAAATTCCAAAACAAATAGAAGGAAAATATAATTAAAATAGCAACTACCAGTAGAAAATTCTTTCTACAAAAATATTCAGCTGATCTGAATTTTCAGTATATAATATCAGGTGGTTGATTTCTTTGTTTGCCTTTAAAGGCATTTTTTCCCCAGTGAAATTCCCCACACTGGTAAGCCAAGGAAATGATCCCTGTAAAAAAGACTTTAAATGTCAGATACCCCCCTGCCCCCAAAGCAGCCAAAAAAGAGGTGCTGCCCACTGGATATCAACTCTCTTGTCCTTTCCCTTCCCACCTTCAAGAGCTGTCACAGCAACAGGAGTGGTTCCTCTACGTGTTACAAGAAGAGGTTTCTAAGCCCAGAGAGACCATTTGTGCTCTCCAAAGCTTTGGGATGGGAAGGGGATGTCCTCCCCATCCCAGCCTTGCCTGTTGTACCTTGGGTCACCCAGTGAGGTGTGGTGCTGCCTGGG
Organism: Pachyramphus minor; assembly: GCA_013397135.1. NCBI lineage: Eukaryota > Metazoa > Chordata > Aves > Passeriformes > Tyrannidae > Pachyramphus > Pachyramphus minor. Next base: position 58,001 of record VYXB01004906.1, read on the forward strand.
ATTGGCTCAGGGAAGCAGCTGTAATGGTCCCTCCATCAGCAGCAGGAATAGCTCAGTGGGAGAAAAAGCAAATGAACTCTCAAGGACTGGGCTTTGAAGCTGGGAATGCTCTTGCAGCGTGAGTGCTCCATGGTGTGACAGCCAGGCAAGAGGGGAGCTAGCACAAAAAATACCCATTAAGGAATCACACAAGTGTACAGCTCCTGGTTTCTTTGATCCTGCCTTCAAAGACACCCTGTGAGCCTCCTCCTCTCCTGCAGGGCCGTCAGAGCATTGCCCAGCATGTGTGGGCATTTCTGGGGCTCTGAGGGAGAGAGGGTGTGGGTTGGGCAGAGGAAGGGCTCCAACTGCCCATCTGGGAGTCCCCTGCAGCCCCCAGCCCACTTGCAAGATCAGTGTGGATTTTTTTTTTTTTCCTAGAAACACAGATCCAAAGCCATACAGGTGGTGAATTTGGTCCTAAGCCCGTGGAATCATAGAATCAGATGGGTTGGAAAGGAACTCTGAGATCATCAAGTCCAACCCTTGATCCACTACCACTGCAGTTACTAGACTGTTGCACTAAGTGCAACATCCAGTCTCTTCTTAAATACCTCCAGGGATGGAGAATCCACCACCTCCCTGGGCAGCTCATTCCAGTGCCTGACCACCCTCTCTGTAAAGAATTTCTTCCTAATACCTAACCTAAACCTCCCCCTGCAGAGCTTGAGACTGTGCCCTCTTGTCTTACTTTGGTTGCCTGGGAGAAGAGACCAATCCCCACCTGGCTACAACCTCCTGTCAGGTAGTTGTAGAGAGTGCTGAGGTCTCCCCTGAGCCTTCTCTTCTCCAGGCTAAACAACCCCAACTCCCTCAGCCTCTCCTCGTAGGGCCTGTGCTCCAGTCCCTCCACCAGCCCGGACACTCCTCTCTGGAATTGCACAGAAGGAGGTCTGGAAGGAAATTATTGGGGCTGCCCCAATTTTCACATGCGACCCTTTCCAGTGATTCAGGTCAAAGTGGTAGAAGTCTGACCCAACTTGCAGCAGCTGGGGTCGGCAGCACCTGGGGAACATTCCCTTGTGCCATCCCTGGACCAGTCCCACAGCAGTGCCATCCAGATGCCCTGGGAACATGCTCCTCCTAAACACACTGTGTGGCTTTGGCTGGGACAGAGTTAATTTTCTTTTTAGCAAGCAGCTGCATGGTGTTTAACTGCTGCAGGTACTTCAGCATTGCCTTGTTCTAACAGCTCCACCAGAAATGACAGAGCACAGCCTAAATATATTCCCTTAACTTCCTTTCAAGCCATTTTGAAATATTACAATTTTTAGAGGTAGCACCTTAATGCAACGAAGTTTTCAAGAAAAAAAGGTTACAGGGCTTGAATAGCTCTGGGATTTTATGCCACAGTGTTGCTGCCACTGGCAGAACAAGGAGCTCACAGTTACAGGAGCTAATAGGCTCATGGATGTGAGTGAACTTCCTCCAACTCAGTTATACAGGAAAAATGTTGTTTTTCAACCTCACAAAATACTCTTCAATAAGAGATCTCATGGCTTTACAGACAAAACTCCCACGCTGGAAAAAGCCCTGATGGTTTCTGCGAGGCCCATTCACCAGCCGGGACGGGGCACTCACGGTCCTTCACCACTTCTGGCCTTTCAACACAAAGATAAATGCAGAAATCTCTTAGGGGAGCTGTAGGGAACAGGCTGAACTGTCTGTCTTTGAATGTTTAGCAGTCCTGAGGGAGCTGATGTGCTCGTGTTCACCATGCAGGTGTTTGGTGCTCCCGCAGTGGGCCATGGGCGAGGGCAGTTCCGTGTCCTGCCGGGCTGTGCAGGAGCCAGCCTGGCACCCAGCCAAGATGGATGTCTGCACCAGGGAGCCTCACAGACTCTGCCTCAGAAGGTATTTATTTCACTCCTTGAGTTTTCAGAGTAGAACTGCATTTAGCCACCTACCTGCAGCCCCTTCACTGTGAACTTACCCTTGTACCAACCTGGGCACCAGCCTCTGCATCCCTCAGGGAATTGGAAACAACCTTCCTCACCCTACCCCAGCCAGAAAACATCAACGCTCCGTGCTGTTTAATGACAGAATATCAAATATCTTTGTTAACTAGTTGGGGACATATGAAGGTTAAAATCTGACTGCAGAAAGTGCTCAGGACATTTGTATTCAGCATCTATACGTACACACACCCCAAGAGTGCTCAGCGAACATCGTTAAGGAGCTCCAAGACAACGAGGCTAAATTTAAAGTGTGCATGGTTTATTGATACACTGTTCTAGGCTTTATTGTAGCTTTCTCTGCATTTTCCCCTGACTGATTTTGTCTCCTTACAGTCCATACACAGGTTTGACCTGAACTGGCACCAATGAAAGCCTGCGTGAGCAGACATTAGTCTTTTGCAGTTAATAAATATCCCCATTCTCTACAGGCTGTTGCAAAGGCACTAATGATTCATGTCTTTTGAATAAAACATGTCACTACTGTCCATCTCGGATCATGGGTAATTACAGCTATCATTGTCGCCATACAAATGCTCTTGTAGGGCAGTTCATGTATTGTGAAGGATGGCAGAGTTATATGAGGCTCAGCATCGATGTCAATACTTTCTCTGCAATTAGAAAGCGTATCAAATATTAAAATGCAATTAGAGTAGTTAAAAATTTTTAGAAGAATGACTTTCCACTTCCAGTCAATCAGATATGCTTTGGAAAATGAAGAATTGGGTGAGGGAGGGAAACTTGAGTCACAAATTTGGGTTTCAGCAAATATTTTCTCAGTGATAGGAATCATGTCTTTATATTTTAAAAAAACCTTCACAAGACTCTGCAAACATTCTGCCATTGCCATTTCATCAAAAGGGAATTATTTAGGAAGAAGTAAGTTCAATGTGTGGCATATAACAGAGTTATGGTGACAGCCTTCCCATCACCTGGCTCGGCCTGGCCAAGCTCCAAATTAAATAATTGCTCTGCAGCATCCTTGGCTTCCCTGAGCACAGATTGGATGCCAAGGGAAAGGCTAAGGGAATAACAGCCCTATCCTGTACCTCTGAGCATCTGAGTGGAGGGTTGAAAGTCAGAGGCACTCGGGTGTAAAGGCACATACCCCTGTGAGTGCTCAAGGAGCCGTCCTGAGTCCCGCCTGCCTTTGGCATCTTGGCGCTGTGCACATCATTGGACGAAACAGCAAAATAAATTGCTCTGAGCTGCTCACTGCAGACACAGCTCTCCCTGCTGCAGGGGCCAGAAAGAGATTTTGGCATCCCAGACAAGAGGGAGACTAAAGTCAGGCAGGATAAATCCATGCCTGGCTGTGTTTGAGGGCGCGGGTCCAATGCCTGATCCGCAGCGGCATCTCACGCGAGGCTGTGCCAGCCCTGGGGTGGCTCTGCCCTCTGAGCTGGGTGGCCCTGTCAGGGTGTCCTGGGGCACACGAGGCTTTCTCCAGCCTGGCATGGTCTGACTGTGCCCACAGCTGTGTCTGGGGCTGCTTCTCACTGACCTCGGGAGATGGGGGATCAGCCAGTCTGCGAAAACTCAGCCCTGGGACTCTTTACAATATCTTGCATTTTCATGCTTTATGAAACCTAAACTCCATCCTGAGGCGATTGCCACATATCAGCAAGTGAAGATCCGTGCTGCAGGAGACATCAAGTGCTGTCTGAGCCAGAAACCAAGTCAGTGCTGTCAGTGGTGGAAGAAGATGACCTTCATTGCCCGTGCCATTAGGACACTATTGACTTTCTATTTCTGTGCAATCTTTCACACAGCCAAGGAACAGAAGCACTCAGAACCTGATTCCTCACGCTTTTAAAAAGAATCACAGACCTGTGACACTTGGTTTTCAGCAGCTACATGGGAAGGGTGGGCTAAAGGTATGATATGTATCATCTGAAGTTCATTGCAAGTCCATCCAACATGTAGTGGCAGCTTTCATTAGGTTTTGCCACGAAGAAGCTTCACAGGAGACAGGAAAAGAAAGTGGGAAAATTATGAAATTTGACAGTGATTAAAAGTTTTATCTAACCCCTTCCTTTGGTACTAAGGAGCCATTAATCACAGTGTGGATATGGATTTCTGGAGTGCTCAGCAGTGACCATGAAGGAAATAATGCTGACTCTTCTGAAAAAAAGAAGAATAAAAAATTACAAGGTTAAGAATCTTCTCTGAAGTGCTCTGGCCCTATCAGTCACCAGGAGAGTGCTGCTGCTTTCCTTGGGAAGGCAGGTGGGCCAGAGATCAGGTGCCCCAGCACCCCCATCCTGGCAGCCCAGTGCCAGTTCCACTGAAGATCCAGAGGACCCTCCCCCTGCTGCTCCACTCACCTGGGTCTCACCCAACACACAGAAAATTACCTCCATGCTCACGGTTTTTTCCTCAAGGTGTCTCTTACCTTGTGTTTAATAGACTTTTTTTACACTTAGAAGTTTTATTAAGGAAAAAACAACCAAGGCCTGCCTTTAACTAGACTGCATCCCTTCCCTCTCCCTCTGAGCTGGTGTTTCCACAAGCACAGGGTGAGCAGTGCCCTGCTGGAGGCTCCTTCTAAGGGACCGGTCTGAGAGAGAAATGAAACCTCTCATGAGGGATAATCAGTCTCATCTTTAACAAATCCAGTGTAAGCTGAGGGCATGTGGAACCTGAGTGTGATGAATTGGGGGAAAAGTTTGTGTCAGCTAATTAAAATCAGACAGATACCCTGCAACAGGGATGCTGTGCTGGGCTGACAGTTGATTTAAAACCATATCATAGTTTATACACCGACTCTCTGGGTTTGGTGCATGAATTTAGCAGGGCCAGCTTGGAAAACTAGTTAGTTAGACTCTCTTTCTACCTCTACCCATTTTTACCATCAAAGACTTCACACATATTGGACAATTGAACCACAAATTAATTATTGTTGCATAATTTCTGTAGACATGTTCATAGAAATCAAAGTATTTTCCAGCTTATTTGTCAAACTCAAACCCAGCTAATTCCAGTAACTTAATTTCCAGGAAGCATATAAATATGGTCAAGTGATAACACCTCACTGATAGCCTTTGTTGTTTGGATTTTTTTGAATTTTTAAGTGACCATTAATTTAATTACATGCTTATCACATTTTCCATTTTTAAAACAGATTGCTAATGGGAATATAAACCCAATAAAATTGCTATTGCTTGCAATTGTCCAACAGTACTTTATTTTGCAATCTCACAAGAGGGAAGAAAAAGCCTCAGCTGTACAAAAATACCTGGATAGACTCGAAGTTTGCACTGAATGAAACAGTTTCCCTGGGAGAAATCCATAGTTCTGCAACAATGATTATTTTAACTTGGTGTTTTTGAAAGTTGCCGTGGAAAATGTTGAGAACAGAAAGTACCACTTAAACTTTGAATTGCCTCATTTGGCTAACTTGAATTCTGAAACAGTATTTTGCTTCTGTATTCCTCTCTTCAGTCTTTAATTCAGCTGAGACTGCTCAGACATTATGAATTCACACCAATATATTTCACAGTGTCTTTGGGGAAGCAGGCTTTTAAAGCAGCTGCCTTTTTGCAATGTGTTTATGCCTCCTGTGTTTGGATTTAATACAAAACATTTGGAAAGGGGAGATACTACTGCCCTTATTGCAAGGACAAAGAGCTTTCATTTCTGCTGTTGGTCCATCCTGATACTCTGTCTGCAGAAATACACTTCCAGGCTCTCACACAGCTACACAGAGCGTAAAACATTGGTGTCTTGAGTGCAATTCACATTTTGTTAGTAACTCCCTCATCTGTTAATAGAAGAAACCTTAAATTCTTCAATAGACACCAATAAATGTAAACATATATTTGAAGTTAAGTAATTATTTAGGGCCTTTTTGCACTGAGGTGTTGACAGGCAGAAGTGTCTGGAGCACTGGGATGTATGAGAAGTTGGTTTTGAAAATGAAAGGTCAGTCTGTATTTTCTCAGACTGATGCTGGCACTGCCCTTGGGTAAAGTTTTTGACAGAAATAAACTCTGACATTTGACTTGGGTTTCAAACTTAGGTGCCAGGTGAATTATGTGAATTCAGGCCATCCGTGAATCCAGGCAAATATGGGCTCATCCACTGGCTCCAGTGCTCTGGTGGCTGATTTTGAACATTAAGAAGTCATGCTTCTAGAAGTGGGAGAGAAATATTTGTGTGAGCAAATATCCAAAACCAAAACAAAATTGTGTCACGGGAAGCAAAGCCAAAAGGCTGGGAGAGGCAGCTGCTCAGCATGCAGTGTGCAAAACTTCTGGTAAGTAGAAATTAAACTTACAAAACCAGTAAAACCAGTCTGAAAGGCAGTGAGTAGAAATGTCACCAGGGCAGATCCCGCTGACCACTGCCATCCCCCCAGGTCAGTGTGCATCCAGAGGAACTGGATCCAGAGGAGCTGGATCTCCGTGGTGTCTTGCTGATCAAAACCCTCTCCATGCCCCGTTGAGAGGCCTGAGCCCCCCAAATCATGAGCTGCCCAGGCCCCCTGCCCCTCTCCTCACTGGTGTTCACTGCAAGCACTAGGAGGAGGCCTCATTAACACACAGCTAATGATGATGGGCTAGTGGTAGGGAATCCAGGCGGTCAAGCAATATCAAAATTAATTTGTTCTTTTATGTGATTCATCAGATGGATCACTAGACCTTTCAATTTACAATTGACCTTTCTGATTTATTTTGGTTTTGTCACACTGCCATTAAAGGCACTCCTGTTCCCTACACACACCAGGCTAAAAAAAAACCAAAACCAACATTACAAAAGCCTCAGCTGTTAAGTAGTAGCGTGTTGATAAAATGACTGAACAGAGCAGATGGGTTCCCACCACTGTGCATGTTGGCCCAGGGCTCCTGGTAAATATAGAAGAGCGATTTCTGTCATCCTGTCAGGGGTATTTATATGCTGCCAGTCACCATCCTATCAAGGGCAGAGTAGTATTAGCATTCTCCCCCAGCGTGGTTTCTTCTTGATCACTGACAAGCTTTGCTCTGGCATTCTTTTAAAGTCATGTAAAATGTTAGATGGTAAATAGCTTAAATAAATGTAGGGTAATGACCCACCCAGATATGAAACACTGGTCCTCTCTGCCTTCCTCTTGCCAAGAGGCACAACAGAAATCTGAGCTTCTCAGGAAATACCTTCAGATACAGTGCTTATTGGAGAAAGATTGGGAGTGACAGAAGGGGTTACTGTAGAGGAGATAAACTGAAAGTTTTTATTTATTAAAGAATCAGAGAAATACCACATTAAAATCAGGTATTCAGGAATACTTCTTTTCACCATAATGTTTTAGCTCTGGTATTGCCTGTGACCAGGTAACAATGAATGCAAGAGGCCAGCAGAGTGCAAAGAGGGTTAGAAATGCTGGAGCAGTGAAGACAGTCCACACAGCATCTACAGCTTACCAGAGATTTTTTTTTTTAAATAAACCAGTGATTGTACTGTGCATGTACTCTTGTTTGAACACTTAATCATATTACTTTCAAGGTTTGAAAACATTCAAAAGTTCCTCGAGAGAAGAAAAAAGAAGTCTTGGACTTCTCAGAAGAAAAATTTTAAACAAAAAAATAGCACCAATCCCTCGCTGTATTCTGTTCTGTGAAAAGCATAGAGACCTGAATTTATATGAGGCTGAAAAATTTGAAGATGGACCTGTACACCTCACCTGCCTGCACCTAAAGCATTCTGGCAGTGCCTGCGTGCTGCATCCAGCAGCAGCTCTGCAGCACAGCAGTGCTGGCTCTGGGGTCGTGGACTTCCAGGCAGATTTCAGTATCTCTGAATCACGAGAGGAAGGGGTTTCTCCCCCTTTGGATAAAGAGGGTTTCCATCATGATTCCTAAATGAGATGAGAGCAATACATGCCTTAGCAGGTCGAATGTGGATTTTTATCTTTGTCCTGCTTACCTTCTCCTCTCTCAGAAGGAAGCCTCTCACCTGGACACTTAAGTTCACTTCCCACTGCTCCTCTGAACAGCAACTTTGTCCTGCTCACAGCAAACTTTAGAAGGGCTCTGTTATTTACTTATCCCTGAAAGTAATTTCTCAGGACTTTTACTTTCACAGTATCTTTTGTGTTGGTGATATAATGAGCAGGAAAATAAATCCCCTCTTGGGCACAGAAAGATTTTTCAATAAAGCCTGATAACCCTTGTATTTGTGAGCATTGAGTTCTTTTTTGAACAGCAAGACCTATAAACTATTTTCAATTTTGATGACAGGCATGTATAAAATCAGTGGCCCCTTATCATTTCAGGACTTCACTCTACTGCACCTTCTTCCTAGGGCAAATGTTTGTGAAATAAGCTTATCCTTATCTTCTGAAACAGGCCTGCTTGTTACAGGAATCTACTGCCTTTGCTTTTGATGACATCTTTCCACTGGTCTTAATGGAGAAACACAACTTCAGAAAGTTTATTACCTACTCAGGCATGGCATCTCTGAGAATCCACTTAATTCCTTCTCTCTCCTTTTTTTCTTTTTTAAACTTATCATAACTTTCCTGTAGTCTTGACTGATATTATATAAACCCGCCTGAAAGGACAATGAGATTAGAAAACTTTCTTTAGCTTCCAGCCTGACCACTTTTTTCCTAACTGTTGCTCAGTAAGGATGTTTTACAGCTGAATTTGCCACACTGCCTTCCTTCTTCTGGGATTCAAAAGCATCTGCTACCTTCTACTAGTGAGATTGCTGCAGTGTTTCCATGTATGCCAGCGAGAATACAGCCCCTCAAAGGTGATTTAACCTGAACCCACAGCATCAGTGGCAGCTGTGGGAGAGATTTTAGTTTAGTTTAGATGTTTAGTAGCAGTCAGTAAACACCTGAAAGTTGCTCTCCCCAGAGAATTGCTATCCTTCTTCAGAGCTGCTGCAACATCTTCCAGCTTCCCAGAGGGAAATACTTATGGTCCCAAATGGCAAAGAACTGCTGAATATCATCTGTCTATCTATCTGTCTTATTTTTTATACCTGTCAAGGACAGTTAAGAGAGCAGGCATGGCCATTTTTTTAATGGAAGCGCTGAAATCCACATTCCTTATTTGTAAAAATGACATATTTTCATTCAAAGGGAGGGTGTGCTGTCATCCAGCACAACTCTCAGCTCATCAGAAAGGTAAAACCTATTAGGCTGAGGGATCCAGCATGGAAAGACACCACAGGCTATGCATGGCAGCACGAATGGGCAGCAGTAAGGCAGCCCATGCCCACCTGAGCCAACTGTGTCTGGCTCTGTGCAGCCCACAGCACTGCAAGGGGTCCTGAGCCTCTGAACCCCTGAGACCTCTCAAATCTTGCTGCTCTTACACAGTGAGATCACTTGTGCTGCAGCAAAAGAATTTATTAAACCTACTGATGCCAATACCCCTAAATGGAAGCAGATACCCTCCCCAGCCCCACAGGTGTCTGGGTGCTCTCGCTCAGAGATGGGACAGACCGAACCCTCACAGCATTTTAGAAAAATCATGTTCCAGTCTAGATCAGGACTTGGAAAATAAATCCTCTCTGTAACTGTACAGAGCAAGGCACAGGCTATCAGGAATGACATGGGAGCTGATACTTCAATCCTGCTTCCTGTGCCAGGCTCTCACAGCCTCACACCCTCATGTGACGGGCAGGAATCGGAGCTGGAGCTCTGAGCAAGCAGAGCTCAGGAGGATGTGTTAGTCCTCAGTGAAGACCCACTGTCTCCTAAGAGGCATGTTAGCACTTTGCTTTAATAATACTTAAACTCAAAGCTGAATTCAGTATTTCTTGATCCATTATAATTGAATCTGCCAGACACAAAAGTTTTATGAGACTAATTATCTACTGTCTCTACTGGAAGTAAATATTAAAGGCAAGAACAATAAACATGGGCTGAAGAATGCCATGAAAATAATATGTATAATTACCAGTTAAACCCAGACATTCATAGTCTGTTAATCACTATGTGGGTTTAGGTGGTATTCACAGCAAAGCAAAGGCAATATGACAGGAGAAGATTATGGTTTTGTCCCTCATTGCAAATAACAATTCAGGAAGAAATATATTAGCTTGTCTGTATCCTGTGTCGCATCATTGCTACAAAAATGATAAGAAAATTTTTCCTCTGCCAAATCCCAGCTGCTTTACTCTTCCCAGGGTCTGCTTTTCTAAGAGTGCAGAGTAAGAGTTGGGTCACTTGTACAATTCACAAAGCAGAGGGAGATTTTTCAGAAGCAGTGGGCTTTAAAGCAAATCTAATCCTACCAATGGTAACAAAACCAATCAAATTATGAGCAGTTCTTAAAACCCCAGAGGGTTTTACTATTTGTTTTCCCACATAAAAAGATGATGAAGAATATAGCTGAAGGAAAAAATACCATAAAGTGAAGATAGTCTGAGAAATACCTTCATAACGACATTGCTCAAGAGAAAAGACAAACTCAAAGTATCTCTGCTCCATTTGTGATAAATCCAGAAAGGGATCTGAGGTGAATGGGGAGATAGTGTGAAAGCCAGAAGGGCAAGGCTTATGTGGGCTGAGCTGGGGCAGCTCTGAACCCTGAGAGGTGTCGACTGCCTGAAGTTTTTGGGGATTCTTTGTTGGAGAGGCTATTTAGAAAAAGGGATTCAAACAATCCTTTCCCTTTTCTTTTTCTTTCTCCCTCTCCTTTTCCTGTCGTGAAGTGTTTATAGAGCTGTGTGAGGTCCTGGCCTATATTTCCAACCTCCTCCTGTTACAGGAGGTTTGACTCAGCTCTTGACCTCCTCTCAGATGGACTGTGATTTCAGTTTCTCTCTTGACAACAGTAGTTTTAAATAAGAAAAAGTTCCTTCCTGGTCAGTGTCCTACATTTCAGACTCCAGCCCTGTCTCTCCATGGCTAACCTCATGTAGCCAGCAGCTCCTCAGCAAGCAGCAGAAATGTTATTTTTGGCAGTCCAGGGTTCTTGCCTGCAGGACTGGGGTCCCTTCCCCAGTACAGAGCAGAGCTGGGCTGCTGGGCCCACTGGGCTGTAAGTGCTGCATTGCCATGGGCCCCTCTGTAACCAGGAGCACAGAGTGGGAGTCCTAAAAATACACGAAAGGAAACAAGGGTCTAATGCTGCTGACTTGTGCTCTGTGGGGATGCATTATTCATAGTGTACAGAGACAAGAGAGGCAGAGGAGATGCCTGGCAAAGCCCCCAGAATGGCTTATTTACCCCTGAGTAAAAACTTAGGTTTGTTGAGTAGACTCCATAAATTTCAGAGGACTCCTGAAATGTCCAGATGTTTCTGAGCAGATGAATAATGTTCTGTTTCTGAAAGCTTACTGAATCTTTTATCATTTTATGCACTATTTGCATGGACAGGTCTCCTGAATGGTAAATAGCAACCTCTGGTGTTGCTACAGGTATTCAGCAAGGGAAGAGAGACAGAGACTTCCAGATCACCTGGAATCCTAAGGATGTCCTTAGGGTGACTAAAGTGGAGACCACTGTTAAATAGTCAGAAAATAAACACTGAAATAATGAGTCAAACCTCTCTTAGGAGTCTGAATGCAGCTGTTCTGTAAGGAGAGATGGCTGAGAATCACCAGCCATGCCCTCAGACACGGCTGCAGCAGAGTGAGGTGTTGCACTCTCGGGCAGCCAAAGCTCCAAGAAGGATTTTGAAGCCAAGGCAGAAATTGAGGTAGCTCTCTCTGTTGAACAAATGATGTATTTTTTCAAATTAACAACAATTTTTCACCATGATAATTCTTTATCAATGCTGCTCCACTTAGACCAATGTAAACTGGAAGAAAAAGATTTCCAAAGAGAGCTCTGCCCCAGCAGGACAGCAGGACCAGATTTATATCTTTACCTTGTTTATTTTCTGGAGGGTTTACACTTTCATCTAATAATGGTCTCTCCTGTGTGATTCCCTTAATGCTTAAAACAATAAATATTACTAACCCTGGGACTGCTGACAGGACTTGGGTGCCTCTTGGACAGTGGTTTTCTGTGTTTACTGTCTCTACTTAAACTAACTGTGCATCTCCTCTGTCTATGGCTGTGCTGCTGGATTAGTGCCAGCCATATGTATTTAATGAATAGAGCCAGCTTCCATGACTTTGTAATAGATGTTTAATTATTTTGTTGTTTTTTCCTTCCAGATTCTGGTTTCTCCTACTCTTGATTTTATTGCATACTGCCTAAAGACTTAATTTACTTAAATTCTCAGTCTTTGTCTGTGTGTGCTTTCTTTACTGATAAAAAAAGAGCCCATAATGATTCTGAGTGTGTGTATATATATATATATATACATACACATACTTGTTCTCTTTATATGTTCTTGCTTTTCTACAGCTACACCCACATGCACACACATTTATATGTAAATGCATACATATATCTGTGTGCACCAAAATGAGATTTATCTCGCTTGTTAGAACCACTGACAGGACTTAAAGTACTTCAGCCTTGATTCACTGGTCACAGTAAATGTGAGTGACTCCAGCCAAGACTGAGCTGATTGCTCAGGACTTATATCCCAGTAGCTGGATACAGCAGAACCCCTGGCTGCAACCTAACCCCAGCTCAAATCAACAGCATTTGCTTTATTTTAAAGCGTAGCTGCAAGAGGAGGGGATGATATCAACATCCATCCTTTGCAACTCAGATGGCAGGGGAAGTGGCACAGTTCCTTCACAGCTCCTCCTCCCCCAGCTTCAACCCAAACCCAATCTCCCAAACCAGACAGAAAGCTCTCTGGAAGCAGGTAGTTGTTTATCACATCAACACTTTGCTGCCATGGGCCAAAGGAAATGAACCTTCTTAGGACATGAAGAGAAAGTTACAGACCCAAAGGGAGAAGAGATTCTCAGGGCAAATTTTTGAGGAGGCAGAGCTGGGTGGCTGAGCAGTCAGTGCATCACTCAGGAAAAAAATGCACTGGGGCTGGACACTCTGTTTACACCCTGTTCACACACATCACATTATCGAGCTGACAGGTAAAACCCAGGAACCAGCCTGGCATGAGAGGCAGGACCTGAAGCCTCTCTTGCCAGCTCAGCTTCATCTTCACTGCATCACCACTGACACCTCTCCCCACTTCATGCAACAATGTACCATTGCCAGGATATCTGTCATTTTTATCAGTTCCTATGTCTCAGCTGCTCAAAACTTCCTGCTAGTGTCATTTAGCCCTCTCGTCTCATAGATAGCTCCTAGCTGCTAATATATACTAACAATTTTCACAGTCGCCTGCTTTCCATCTGTTACAGCTTCACTGCTGCTTTTTTTCTAACTTCCTCTATGATCTCAGCTTGCTTTTGTTGAAGTTACACACTTTTTCATTCTCACTGTGAATTTTTAGCTTTTCGGATATAAAATAAAATGTCTCTAAACAGTATTCAGTTCTCAATCACATTTCCCTCGATTTCAGTTCCTTCTCCCAGATGATTTGATTCATAACAGCTTTCAGGCTGGTGACACTGGTATTTCAGAGGTACAGAAGCTGGGCTTCAGAGGCTGGCTGGGATTTTTTTTTCATGGTATAAAATGGATCTAATGCAGCCATGCTGTCTTGAACATAAGTGGTTTTTAACTTCCAAGCCTGTGGTCAATCCTTTAGCTGCCAATGTAGCGCTCCCAGAACACTGGGAGCAACACCTTTGGAGTTACAAAATGTCATTTATAATTTCAAAAAGTTCTGACATTTATGTATTATGATGTAAGTCCTCCAGGAGCTGTCACTCACTTGGCAGCCTGCCTGAGAGCTCCCTGCTCAGACAGGTGGAGAAGGAGCCGATGTTCTCAGTTTCTTGTGAGATTTGCCTGTCCTTAGCAGGCACCAGGTAACACCTGATCTTGTGTGTTATTCCTTAGGCCCATGAGCCCTGTGCTTAGTGTTGTCTGACTCACATGTGGGTAATGCAACATTTGCCAAGGCATGTGTTGCTCTCTTGTTTTTATCCAGCTGATGCTCCCCAGGTCATCAGAACCTCTCATGAGTGGTTTGAGTCACATGAAACTTTTGGATTTCAGCAGATAGATCAAATATATATTCATAAACTACCTGCTCCAGTTCTTTGTGTTTAATCATCAGATGTGAAGCACCTGTGACTCACATTAAAAACAATTCTTCTCTTTCACTCCCTTGGTTGCTTGACCTCAAGTGGAGTCAATTCAAACTTTTAATTCAAGTCATCTCTAAATCTTCCCATCCTCAGGAGCAGAAGGTGTTTCAGACTTGCCTGAGGACATTTTGCATTCAGGATTATGGCTCTCAGGTGGAGCATCCCCAGGTGGCCCAGTCTTTAGAGTCCATGCACCTGATGTGCTTTATGCCTGAGCGAGGAGCTGCAGACCCTGGGGGTTTTCTTTCTTTGCTAAGCAGGAAAACAAGTGATGCCAAACAGACCAGAAGAGCCAATTACAGTGTCATGATCAATGGCAGGTCACCCAATGCCTTGGATTAGACCACAGATACAGATACAGAAATAGGTAGAAGAGAAGCACTGAGGACTTTTTAGCACTCAGTAGAAATCCTGCACCATTTTTGTTAGGATGACAAAAGAAATGAGGTGTTAAGTGGGAAGGATGGGTGCTGAAGCTGGCAAGAAAAGCATCAACTATTTTAGAAGTAACAATGGTTCTGAGTGGTGCGTTTGGGTGCTTAGAGAAGAAGGATCACTAAGAGATCAAGTCTATAATGGCACCGAGGAGCCTTCAAAGATAAATGGCAGACAGGTGATTTCCTACAGATTCCTGATTTCCTAGGACAGATTTCACTCTGAGGCAGTGCAAACAAAATTTTCATAGTCAGAGAATTTTTACTGAAGTGCATATTGAAACAGCTAAATGGTGTTTATGCATGTGTATGCATATAAATATGTATCAACTTCCCTTCCTCACTTGACATGATTGCAAAAGAAATTCCCATTCTGACTTTTCACACCCACAGGAGTACAGGAAGAAGGAATTTAAAGGTTGCTTAAATTTATGTATCCACTGTGAAATTCCTGAGTACTGAAAAGTACATTTTGTTGAAGAGATATGAGTGCTATGTAATTTACTGTTTGAGGGCTTCCAACTGAAATGTTACTGTACATCGTGTAACACTTTTCATTGAGTGGGAGTTCACCTTGCTTATCTCTGGCCAAAAGTTTGCAGTGCTATTCACTGTGCAACAGCTACTCTTTACAATGGAATCAGAAACATTTAACTGGTATTACATAAAAGCCAATTAGTGCTCAGCAATCCCTAAAAAATCATGGAGGAACATCTTGCCCTCAACAGACAAGAATGTGATTGTTTGCTATTAATATCGATAGTGTTGCTGTGGGCAAGAGATCTTTGGGGATCTAAGAAGTGTGATATGCAAAATATGGAGGTACAAGTGCAGCAACTTCATAATGCATAATGGAAAGGAACAGAAAATACAGAGCTGTGACAAACCTTTTGTCATCAGCACCAATAGCTTCTTTTCAGAGAAGAAGGTGTTGGCTCAGGAGACACAGCTCCATCCCACTGCCTGCCAAATCAAATCCTTCCCTATTTTTGCCCAAATGTCAGTCCCTCACTAGTGAAAGTGCTGCTCTGATCTGCAGGGTATATCCCTGTTCCATGGACTGGGGATACCCCTCAGCTTTGGGCTGAGCTTCATGGAGCTGGTCCTGCTTCATCCTGAGCCTCTGCCTGTGGTGCTCTTGGACACATCATGGATGGATGCAGCCTCAGGAGATAAAAGCAGGGCTTCTGTAGAGCAGCCTTGTGCCTGTCACAGAAACAGGCTTGAAAAACTGAATTAACCTTGTTCTGATTCTCTGGGCTCCTGCCTGGGCCAGCCCTGCCTGCGGGAATGCTGGGGCTAATGGAAGAAATATTGAAGGCTGAGCCTGAATTCAAGGCCAGGGATACTCACAAAGGATTTCCACATCATGCAGATTACACATATCAAATTGAATTTGATTTCCTTGCTGGTTGGCACTATTGGCTTATTGTCCTGAATGTGTAACTGTAAATAAATAAACACATTTTCCTTATGCTTTGTGGATAAATGTCATAAATTTGACTTTTCTGTTTTGGAGAGCAAACCCCACAGATGATTACACACTAAAAAAACCACATATGTCAAAGAAAATGTTTCATAGCTTCAGCCAATACTGAATTAATAGGTGACTCAAAAGGCTGCAGTCACTATTTGTATTGCTTTCATGCTACCAGCTTTTTTAAGAAAACTTTTTGACAGCAAAACAACAGACTTCATTTGCCACAAGCCTGGTAAACAGAATGAAAGGATTCAGAAGAAAGAGAAAACATCAAGGATGACAGTGGAGCAGCTCTGGCTCTCCTGAATTCACCAGTGCCAGTTGTCAGGCCAGCTCTTCCCCCTTTCAATTAATTCCATGTTTGGTTTCAGAATAATTTCATTCCCCAGAATACATGCACTAGAAAATCCAAGCTGGATTTTTTCATAAGGATAAGAGTCAGAGATTCAAAGCAACTAAAGAATAATAAAGGCAGTCATATTCAGGCAGCCTAAAATCCAGCAAGTCACCATGTCCAGAGCTGCTTGTTGGCCAGCTCTAAATCTGTAAAGCACAGACTGTTTAAGCTCTGGGGCCTTGGTGGAATTAATTTCAACCCTAAGTTCAAATATTGTCATTAGTGGGACTGTCAATATTTAGATAACTTGACACCTATTTCACAACAACTGTGCAAACACTCGTGTGCCAACAGTGTGAGCCAGAGCCTCCTACCTTTTTTGGCACTGTGGGAATTGTGTACCCAGACAAGCCAGGAACAAATGTCCTGCTGGCTCTTGGTGTGGGTCATCCTCATCAGTGCTGTTCCCTTCCCAGTCTGATCTTGAAAAAAATTGACCTTCATGAGCGAGAGGGAATGCTTTGATTCAGAAAATGGGCAGTGCTGTAATAAACTTTATCTTTATTAGCTGGTGCACATTGAGCAAAGTTTGCAGTAATTGTACCTTGACTCTATAGATTAAAAAAAGAATAAAATCACTTTGCATTTACCCTTGATATAGGGCATAAAGAAATAGGAAGAATCTACATATAAAGAATTTAGTACTGTTCATGAAACCTAAAATCTGACTTCAGGGAAAGCTGTGCAAAGATCAGGGACATCCAGATGTGTCCTCAGATGTTCTCAGATCTGTAGCTGACATCAAAAAGGATTTAAACATGTAAACTCAACGTTCATCACAAGAGCAGCTCAAAATCACTGGTTTTGATGAGCCATCTAAGAAATTGGCTTATAAATATGCAGCAAATTTGCAGAAAGCCCGTGCTGGGACAGGAGCCTGTAAAAGAGGGGTGTAAACACCTTGTCCCAGCACCAGTCACGTTGTCAGCCCAGGCCTCTATGATTAGTGGCAGGGCAGTCAGCTCTTGGTTTTGTCATAGATGGGGAGGGTTTGTTCGAGGAATTGCTCCTGATTTCTGTGAGCAATGTGTTTTCTCCAGGCTTCATTTTGCAACAAGTGCCCCATAAATCACGTTCAAGAGAAAATGTTTAGAAAAGGAACCCAAAGCTGTACCACTTCAGCCTTTTCCTAACCATTGACAAAGCTCTGTAAATGTGCAGCACATATGTGCTGTATCTTCAATTTATTAATTGTCTGGGGGTGGTCATTGGTTTTGGCAAGCATTGCAGACAAAGGTGAATTAGCCAGCTTGTTTGACTTTGTTTGCATCAGATCATATCCTGCTGCAACTGCTCATGCATTTGTCAATAAATATATGATGAGTTCACAGCAGTCAATGTAAAAGAGGAAAGCAGTAAAACACAGAGCAGGAGTCAATAAATTCAAGTTCTGGAGGAACTGAATGGCTTGAGGACCAGTGACAACAAACAGGGATATTTATATCAGAACAACATGACTGCTCTAATTTTATTGATATGAAAACAGGAATAGCAATAAGACATATTGACTCCCATTAATTACCAGGAATGTCTTTTTGCTACCACTGAGCTATTTTTTTTATTATTGGAAGAGTGGGCTGACTGCACTTCTGTTCATGTTTTCATTGTGCTTGTTTGGGGTGGTGTCCTGGTTTTGGCTGGGATGGAGTTAATCTACTTCTTAGTAGCTGGTACAGTGCTGTGTTTGGATCCAGTGTGAGAATGACACACTGATGGTTTGGCAGCTGCTCAGCTGTGCTTACCCACTCAAGGAGCCTTCAGTGTTTCATGCTCTGCCAGTGAGCTGGGGCATGGGAAGCTGGGAGGGAGCACAGCCAGGACAACTGACCTGTCAAAGGGATATTCCATGCCATGGAATGTCATGCCCAGCACATAACCTGGGAGGAGTCACCCAGAAGGGGCTGATCACTGCTTGGGGACAGGCTGGGCATCAGTCAGCAGGTGGTGAGCAACTGTATTTGCATCATTTTTCTTGGGTTTTATCTCTCTTCCTCTCATTTTTATTACAATTATTATTACTGTTAGCATTATAATTTATTTTGTTTCAGTTATTAAATGCTTCCTATCTCAACCCGTGAGTTTTCCTTTCTTTTTTTTCCCCTATTCTCTCCATCCCACTGGTGGGGAGGGAGTGAGTGAGTGGTCCTTAGATCCCAGCTGGGGTCAAACCATGCTAATGGGTGTTTGAAATAACCTGTGATCTTGCTCTGCTTTGTTTTTCTCTGTAGTTACATAGTTCTGTTGTAACTTTCTTTTTGGAAATATGCACAAGGGTAACATTTCATTAGGAACTTACCTTCAAACATATTAGCTTTCTTTTTAAATCCTGACTCTTCAGGAAGCCTTTCCTAGGTCTTGCTGTTACAATCAAGGATCTGACCATAGCAAGAAGGTTTGATAACATTTGGCCTTATAAGAGGGCCCATCCTCAATTGTCAATGATTTCCACTAGTCTTTCAAGGACAGAAAAGTCTTTTTCTGTGTTGAAAATGTAACTCCTGAATCCATGCACTAAAACATCATTATCAGAAAGCTGTATTTCCTCCGCATTTGTAATGAGCATATCAAGGACCTATTTGCTTCAAGTCAAGGAAAGTAACAAATTCCACACTATCAATATTTTGGTCTTTTTAAAAGTAATAAAGGATCGTATCAGAAAAAGACCCATTTTTTTCTCCTCCAAAAACCCCCACAAGCAAGTGAAAAAAACCACTAAAACTTCCAAAAAATCTAAACCAAATCCTTTCAGTCCAGCTTTATTCTGTGCTTCAAATGATCAGGAACAGCAACAACACACATCTTCTGGCCTATACCTCCCTGGCTGCTCTAATTAATAGTGGCCTGAGGCTGTATTTATTTCTTAGCTCATGAGATAATAGGTTATTGATTGATCTGGGAGCTAATAGCCAAGGTTATGTCTCACATAAGAAGTGTTTGTGTGGATTGAAGTTCATCATTGATCCTGTTCCCACACACTCAGGGGGATCATACATTTAACTGTCACACAAATAAGAACAAAAGACCCTTAATGACATTTATTGACTTCTAAAGATGTGACTCCTCACTTGCACCCACCACCACTTACTGTGGCCAGCCCACAGCTTGCCACTGACTTAGCTTTGGTATTTTCTGTTCAGTGGATCTTCCCTGGCACAATCAGGGAACCAGGAAGAGCTGAAGTGCTGGAGTCAGCTGCTCTCGCAAGGATAAAGATGTTCTGGATTTCACTGCCTATTCATCTTGTGGCATTGCCATCTCGTCACAGCACAGATACTCAGGAGCCATGGGATGAATGAAATATCCAAAGGAGTATTTTGAAGGACTAGAAAAAGTTTGGAAGAAACTAAAATCTGAAACTAATGGAGCCAGAAGTGTAACATTGAACTGAATGCAAATATTGAATGGCGAGCACATGATTGGAACAGCAAAACTGAGAACAATTCAGAACATCCATTCCAATGAAAGCTTCAGGATTAAAAATCTGGTCTCATTACAGAAAATTTGGTGAAAAACATTTGTTTCAGTTACATCACTTTGACTGTTCCAAGCCTTAACATGCAGAACCAAGAACCTTATTGAAACACATTATTTCTGAAATACTTTTCACAAATATGGAGGTTTCAATGATTTGATACAGTACTGTGAGGTGGTTTGAGTTCCTCTGAATTGGGATATTCTGAATGGGAAATGATCTGGCAGAAAAACCCCCACCCAAATATCAAAATAAAAGGAAATTGAATAGATTGAAATATCTGCTTTGTTTAGAGGGAACCCAGCATTAAAATGAATATCTTTTTATCAAAAAATTTTGAACAATTTTAATCGCTGACAAAACCAGTTCCTGTACTATTAATTTCTCTACCCATTCTTACCCTTATATGTATATTACATTAGTTTACTCTCTCTTGGGAGTCATGTGGAGACTAATACTGAAAACCAAACGCAGAAAATTACCTAAATCTCCCTTGCATCTTTATTAGTGTTACTGAGAAATGCCCTCCGTTTTTTTCCTGGTCATTGATTTTCCCAGTCGTGTAGGTCATTTCCACACAATTCTGGCTGGCCCTGCCAAGCCCCACATGTGGGGCCTTTCTGAGACTGTTCTCACTAATTGTTTTTAAACTGCCACAGCAGTTTGGGAATTCATTTCACCTTCCAGTTTCCCTGAGCCTTTGGCCTTTTATCAGCTTTAACTGAACTTCTATTTTTCAGGTGCTTGCCCAACTCAGTCAGGATTTCCTGGTTTACTTGTTCACCTCCATTTAATTTGCAGGGAAGACACTGCTTATGAAGGTAAATGATGGGAACCTGAAAAGCTATTAATTTATTTGACACAAAAGCATTTTGGAGCAGTGCTGCTCAGTGGCACATGCACCCTGTTTTTATTAAGCCATGTAATGGGCAAAAAAATATCAAATCCAAGGAAGAACATTAAAAAGCTGATTTCCCTAAAGGTACAGCAGCTCCTGAAAAATGTGGTATTTTCTTCTCTTTCAACTATTACAGAGAAATAGCATTTTTATTCCCTCATTTATGTCAGTTAGGATAGCTAATGATATATTATTACATGACCCAGGGCCAGCCTCATCTTGTGTTATCATTACATTCCCTTCTTTATGTCTATTACTGCTTTTCTGACTATTTTGTGCCACCCAAACCATTTCAGATACAGTTTCAATTACAGAAAATAATAGGATTCTTGAGGAAGTATAAATGCATCAAATATTTTAGCATGCCTGTCCTGCTCAGCAGTAGCTGAAGGACCTGTCTGCATTTCCAGGAAAGGAACTGGAGCTGCACATCTGCCTTTCACCCAGCAGCCTTCGAGGCTTTTGTGTAATGTGAACAGGCTAAATATTATCTACACACATAGGAGAGAGTATGTCTTGCTGCTTAATTCTGCACATTCACCATAAGTGCCCATTAAGGGACAATGTCTGCTTTCATTTCCTCTGAATTCAATACAAATCCAACAGCAGATGCAAGATCAAATCCCAAGCCCAACTCTGGAATATTTGTCATACCAGGTCATATTTTTCAGCTCAGGTTTGAGCAGATCATGCTAATTAATAAAGAATTTCCAAATGAAAGTCAGTGATTTCAACAAAGCCAATGCTTTGGAGAAAATTAGTCTCCAGTGTGAAAAGAAATCAAATATATTTTATCCAAGTACTTAATTGAAATGAAACAGTGAGTATTTGTTACTTGCCATGCTGTAGCCTGCCTGTTGATTCTCTCTGCAGAACTCTAAAACTCCAACTTTTTAACACTGAGGATCTTCTTATGAGCCTCCTTTTGGGTTTCTAATAATAAATTAAAATATTCCCTTTTTGCTTTGGGATCTGGATTTCAATGAACTAACGTCATAAAAGAAACCTGCTCTGAAACAGAAGAGCTTAATTTAATTTAAGATTTTAAAAAAATCCTGCACTGAATTTCATGATTGGGTGCAAAGATATGTGTCAGCACAAAGTCACTGGGATCTATTCAGGGACACACGGAAAATGTAAGACTATTTCCATGAGTGCTTACGTTGCTAATAGACCTTTTAAAAATAGTATAATTGAGATTGAGGTTTATATCTGAACATATTGTACTATTTATCATTGGCAGCTGCACCTGTTTTTTGCATTAATCTTCTCTGAGAACATGCACCAAAGAACTGAAGGCTCCTCCCAGAGTCTGCAGGAGAGCCCTTGAGTCCCTGGGACAGCTGGATCCCTGTCCAGCTCGGGGGCACACAGGGACACCACAGGATGCCTGTAGCATTTACAGGAGGGGGGTTATTCCTCTGTTTTTCCCGAGGCTTGCATCTGACACATGCTGAGCAAAGCAATCACAGAGGCCCTGGAAGTGAAACTCCTGGGAAGTCCCGTTCTCCCCCTTGCTCCTTGCTGTGGGAATAACAACTGCACCAGACATTTTGTTGATGCTGATGACTAAACTGGTGCTGGGCCAGCCCTGATGTGCAAGTCAAGCTGACACTGGAGGAGAGGAGACTTCCCACATCTTTCCTCCCAGTTCTGCCTGAAAACAAGGAGAGTGACTCTCTGGCTTTGCCTTGCACGGCTGTGAAAGAAGAATGTAGAGCCTGGTATTTACATCATTAAAAGAAAAAAGAAAAAACCACCTAAAACCAAACCACACAAACCCAAAGAATCATTACCTTAACTTGCACTTCCTATTTATTTTACATTAATGCAATTTCAATAAATTCCTATACAACCACTATGACTTTTGACCTGCTCCTCTTGGTTTCATCCCTGGGTTTATTTAGGGTTTAGAAGCACCCAAGAATGAGGTAGGTAAGTGATGTTCCAAACCTCTCCTTAAATCCAGCCTTATCCTCCCCATGGAACAAGCTCAGCAGGGTACCTGCACACTCCAGAGAGTGCCAAGCCTTGTCAGGATGTTACAAGGCTTTTTCTAAGAAAAGAGAAATTGCCCAAATGCAAAGAGAATCAGAGTCTTCACAGAGTATGAGAACAGCCGGGTTGAGAGATGTGATTTGGTACCAGCCAGCTGCATCAGCACGTATTATTCTCATTCCAATTTCATGTTTTTCTAAATGAAAGGCCCATCTTTTGATGCTCTAAACTGTTGGAAAAAAATCTATGTTTATGGAGGCAAAATGTACCATGTAGAGGTAAAATGTATTAGATAATAAAACAAGAAAAAACCAGACTCTGTTATAAAGGAAAACAATTTGTTTTTTCAGTAAGCAACATATTTCTCTAAATAATGCATTAGCTGGTTTTCATTTTTCAAATTAGAGTCTATTATTTTCAACTTGATATCAGTCAGCACAGCTTGGATATTTTTAAATACTTATAATCACGAACCTAAAAGGCGTTGGCATGGTAAGAAGCCTAACAGCAATAAAAAGAATGTAAGTGGAAAGGTAGAACAGATGAGAAGCAGCAATAATGCTTTTTATGATACTCATCTAATTTTAAAATAGCTTCTCATTTCTATGCAAAAAAGGTATTTGCAGTGGTGCTTCCCTCACAGCTGTGTGGCCGTGGAGCAGGATGAGCACTGTGGGAAGGGCAGGGGAGCCCGTGGCCTCTGCAGCAGCCTGGGGGCACCCTGGGCTTGGTATCTAAAACATGCTTGATAAAATGGTATTTTCATGTAGAGAGAAGTGAAATCTAATTCTGCCAAGACTCAGGAGAAAAAGATTTTTTAGATACAAAGTAAAAAATATGGTTGTTGTGATAGTGTTATCCTTCATCTGCCACATCACAAGAATTTTCATTACATTATACTTTTCTATAATTAATGATAACACACAATTTGTTTGCCTCATGTGAACATGTGATTATTGTCTACCAAAGGTTATTCAATAAAATTACGAAAGAATCCTCTTTTTATAGAGAAAACCATCATTCTCTATACCTTTATTTTCACATTGCTACAGCAATTCCTGACTTAATACATTGGAATGAAGCAGAAAGTGAAAATTGCCAAGCACATTTGCATAAACTCTAAATTTAAGAATTAAAAAGAAGAAAGAGTCTTTAATAGTTCGGAATCAACGTTACAAAGCTGGGGAAAATCCTTAGGATATAATTTAAGAAAGAGGAAATGATAATATAATACATAGTTGATTTTGTTAAAGATTAGGGAATGTTGTAGAGTAAGAGACACTCAAGTAATATGATGATAAGCAGATATTACTTTTCTACAGTCTTTTGTAAGAAAATACCCACAGAGGTGAGCTCTCTCTGTCAGACTGAGGACAGTTTCCCATATTAAAATATGATTTGTTTTCTCCAGAAAAACTGACATTCTCCAGAGCAGTGTTCATGTCCTGCTGTGCAAAATAGATCATTTTGACCACAGCAATCTTTTCATAAAGTAAAGTACTCCATTCACAAAGGAATGTTTATGAGTGATGTGCTTTCTTCTACCATTTATTACTAAAGGCTACACTGCAGCAAATACCTCGCAGATAAAATATTCTGGGTTTTTTTCACTATATGATTTACCATTTGTAACAAAAATAAATGCATATGTACATTTTTAAATATCATTAATATTGAATGCTTACTTTAACATTGATATAGCTTATTAGGTTTTATATCTGTGCCTCCTTTTCTTTAGTCTTTCCCTGAAATACCACAAATCCTGAATTTTGATGCTGTCCCAGTTCAGTAACTTGATGGACAATGATATACAATTTCAAAGTTCTTTCCAAGCTCCCAGATCCTTTGTGCCTGCAGAGTGAATCAGTGTGATCCATGGGCTTTTGTTGACTTAGTTTGATGAATATTTTTTTTCCTAAGTCACTCGAAAAATCTCCTGCACTGGGCTCCCTTTCTTCAGGGCCAGGACAGCTGCAGAAGTGCTGCCAGGAGTTACAAGGTCTGCCACCTACAAACCCCTCTCTTATCTCCCTATTCCACTCCGTTGATCATCCCTCTTGCAATGCACTGGGCTCACTCATAATGGGCCCAGAATACTTTTACACCCACAGTGTCACCTGGGGTGACACTTTTGGGGAACAGGATTTATCACACAGGACATCAGCCAGACCAAAGAGAGCTCCCGTGGTGAGAAGCACGACATCCTGCTTTGCCCATGGGAGTAAGCAAAAACGCTCATTTTCACAGGTTTACTTGTGAAAGTTCTTTTTTTGGAGAATGTTCGTGGCATAAACACACCAAAAAAATCCTTATGTTAGGCAAAAGAAACAAAATTTAATTTTTGATACTAGTAGAATCTAGAAATAGCAATACATATATTTGATCTGCTCCTGCCCCTGACAGACAGGGTTGTTGCAGCTGAACTGGGCTGGGTCTGTGCTCCTGGAGTGGTCCAGGCTCTGAAGGCACCAACACCCTCGTGCCACCCCACCACAGACATATTCCTCCAACTAAATTATCTACTCCAGGGACTGTGTGAAGAACAGGAGTCACCATTTCCATTCAAGTACTGTGCTTGCTTAAAGGCACAACACAATTAGTTCACTGTCACATACAATTAGTTACCACCATGTTGGCACATATTGTAAAGCTTTTTTTCTTTAGCTTATGTGCAGCTAATTGGACCTTGATTCTGCAGAGCTGCACCAGGGGCGTTTCTGCTGCAAGGAGATAGATGGTCCTTTCTGCCTCCACTGAGGGTAGAAGGAGGGGAGGGCATTTTCAACAGAAACTTAGAGGATAGTTGTGACATCTCAAATTAAGGATGGATTATGTGATCAGGACTGAAAAAAAGTATCAGGGTCCAATTTCTTGGGCCTTTCTTAATGACTTTGAAGCAGTTTTTCTCTCTTATCTGCAGCAAGGTCCAACTTTCTCTTCTTGGCCTCATAGGACCAAGAGAAAAGTGCATGGATTACATGCAACATTAGATCAATTTTCTTCCTAGGAATCAATTAATGCCAAGGAGTTAAGGTTTCCTTTCAGTTGTTACAAATGTTAGTCAGGTGTGAGCACACATAAACTCCTCTCAGGATTGCCTTAGCTGCAAAATCCCCATGGCATTTCCTCCCAGTGCAATTCATATGAATAAATTACCTATAAGGTAAGGTAATACAGGCCTTATTTGACCCCAACATATTAAGATAATGGTGTGATGCTATTACCATAATAGCACTGTGGTCATGTTGTTATCACTATGTAACAGCTGACAATTACTACCTGTTAAAACCTGCCAAGTTAACCTTGCAATGCTCATTAAAATAACTGTGAAATGTTCATTTCTCTATGAAGGTGTCTTCACCTGACTACAGAGCAGGTGCACACAGGTTTCTCTCTACATTAACAACAGAAATCGTGAATTCAGCTTTGTGTTGAGGAGGAAAGAGCAGCAACTGCAAGCAAATGGGATGGTGCAGTACTGCCATGGGGATGGAGGGATCAGATGTAAAACATAAACCAGGGATTCTATCAGTAACAGCAGTGCCAGGTTAGGCTCAGTGAGGTGGCCAAAGCAGAGAGTGTTTTAGAAATGTAGGATGAGCATGACGGCCTGGTTGTTGGAAAGGTCCCTGCAGATGTGCTCACTGTGGAAGTGCAGCTGCAAATTCTAACAAAAATGTGGGCTGTGATTTAACAAATGTGTGATTAAACACCAATTTAATAATCAAAAAGTATTTGGGTTGCTTTTCAAGGTGCTCTGTCAGCTCAGCAGAGCTGGATTACAGTGTTGTATTGTGCCTTGCTCACCCTGAACAGCAGAGCACAGAAGGGCTCCTGGTGGAAATCCAGAGAGCATTCAACTGCCTTGAGGTAAGAAAAAACTGGACTGGTTTTGCTCTTTCCTGAAATGTATTTGCCCCATTTCTTGACAGACTCATGTTCTTTGTCTTCTGCACCACAGGCAATAAAAAGATTTGCCAGAATTCCAATGGAAAATCAGGAGTTTCTGTTTCGCATTATTTTCAGCTCTGCCACACAACTCCTACTGCAAGTGGCCACTTTAAACCTGTCCTGGAAACAGTTTGCCACAGGCTGGCAAAGGTGCAGCAACACAGAGAGGTGCTACAAGCAGAGCCCATGGTGCTTCAGCTGCTGGCAAGGAGTCAATACAACATGACAGCAGGGAGAGAAAACTGATTAGAAACAGTATTACTGGATAAAAGCCTTTTTTTCCCAGGATGAACAACCCCTTTCTGACTTGCAGAGGGCTCTGTCAGTGTTGTGAGGGTGTAGATGTCTTGGTGTCTCTCTCCTGAAACACTCCACTATCTTTTGTCTTTAAACACTTCATTACAAGTGAAGATTGAGGGTGCCTTGCTGATGCTGGGGAGGTCCTCTCTGCAGCACCTCTCTGCCTAAATACAGAAATAGGTTTGTCATGCTGGATAAAAGCTGCTGAGCCTTCCTGAGGAATCCCAAGTTGGGGGATGTGACCCAAATAAATGTTCTCTGGAAAATGTGTTCTGGCAGAAGACTCAGCACATTGTGCAGATTACAAATTGCACCCAATTTTCTGTTTTAGCTGCCTGATTTTTAGTGCTGGAGCTGTTGATTGCTTCCACTGCTGCAATTCAGAGAAACACTTTCCATGCAAAAAAGAAAAGTAACAGTTGTAAGCATTTAAAGGGTGCTGAAACACAATGGTTGTTTTTTATTCCATGCTCCATTGCTCAGTTTCCTACTATTGAGTGATATTAGTGACATGAACCCTGATTTCACAAGGCTGTGAAGAAATATGTGTGAAGAAATTTCAGTTTTGGTGCAGCTTCAACTCTGAGCTGGGCAAAGTAAATAAACTCAAAGGTGGTTATGATACAAATGTGAAAATAGTGTCTCTCTGCCCAAGATATCTCTGGGATCGTAACCTATTTGGATTTCCTCTTCTGTTGTCCCTGCTACAGCTTGAAAATTCAGAAATGGCATTTTCTGTAGCATTTCCTTCAGAATCTGCTGTTCCTCAAGTGGTTGGAGAGCTGTTGGTTGGAGGATCAGAGCACAGGCACATATTTTTATGTTTTGGCCCTGATGTGTTGAGTCCAGAACTATCTCATACACTTCCACAACACTAATTTTAACAACAATAATCTGGAAAACTAGGAAAGAATTAAATAATATCAAAATTTAGCCTCTAAAATATGGGAAACCATAACTCAAGGATCATATGGCCCGACTTTTACTGCTCTCCCAGTGATAGCTGGCACATGGACATCCCTCCTTGTTCCTCTGAGCTGCGTTCAGCAGGAGCAATGTAAGCCCACAACAAGGGCACACACAAGCCCAGGAAGCACCACCCAGCTCTGTTAAACACCACAGGAAGAGACATCAGAATTCCCAGCGCTGCTTGGCACCTCTAGCAAGGCTTTATCCTCTCCCCTGCCACTCAGTGTTGCTGCCCCAAAGCTGAGAGATGGGAACCTGCTTTCTCCATCACTTTGCAAGACCTGTTTCCTCAGTGGGAACTGTAACCCAAACAGGCTTATTCACAGGACACAGTACCCTATGATGCTCTGAATAAACAAATGTGTGAGAGTTTTCAGCACTTAATAGTGTCAGCCATGAAAGAGAAAGCTGTTCTCAGCCCTCACCGTATGGAGGCTGGCTTGCTGCAGAGTTCAGCTCAATATGGGGAAAATGCAGCCTCGTGTTTAGCATCTGATAAAGGTCTAGAGAAAAATCACAACTGCCTCCTCTCAAAGTTACCTTCGTGGCTCTGACCGGTGAAGGTAATAGAAAAACTCCTGATTTCGGACAGACACAGCTCATTGCCTTGCACGCTGTGTTGTGCTACACCAGGGGCTGCTCTGCCTCTCAGGCACTGAGGTGTTTTCCACCACCATGCTGAGATCTGGATGAAATACTTTCACTTGTGGACAGCAGGTTAGTCAGGAGACAGAGCTTGTAGGGAGCTCAGGGCACTGTGAAGCCTCTCTGAATAGGAGGACACTGGGGCCCTCAGTCTCCAGAACATATTTGCAGTGGTACAGCTCAAGCAGATAATTTGGGTCAGTACAGTCTAACCCTTTTATTTACCACTGCATGAAGAAGCCCATCCATTTAGTACAAGTATTTGTTTAATGAATGTTTGGCTATCAGGTTTCAGACCTAAATATGCCTGTTCAGGTTCCCCTTAATTTAAATAAGCTCTTGGGAGCGTGATCCTATATCACAGCTGAGCTCTGGAGTCAAAGACACGATCTTCATAGAAGTGTGGTCAATGCTCACTTCACTGAAATTTCCAGCGTATTTTATAAGGCTCTACAAAGCTCATCCGACATGTTTAGCCCAATGAGTGATTTACAGATACATCTCAAGCACTTCAAGCTTATTTCTAATTGGCTATACTCTTTTGCTTGCACAGCTACTCTTTTGCTTGCACTATATCTGTGGTTAGCAACTTTAGCAAATGCGGTTAGCTACATATTCTTGCTTTCACATCTTTTGTTACTTTACTCAGAGATAAGTTCTGCATATTCTTTGTGCAAGGACACTTAATCCTTACTATCTGTCACGTAGCCTGGTTGTGCATGCAGGCTTCCCAGAGAATATTATGCCCTGTTTCTTCCAAGATATTCTCAACAATCCTAACCTGAATACACCACATGAATGAGGAGAAAGGCAGCAGACACTGACTTTCACAGACACTCTGAGGAAGGGGAATACAACTCAGTGATCAGACAATGTCTATCAACACATGGTAACCAGATGGTTACTGTCTCTGTCCTGTCTAATTCTTGGCTAAAGCACTGGCTGGCTCTAAAAGTTTGAAGATATTTCCCTGAAATCCAGCAGGTGTGATCAAAGGGATTAGGTAAGGGAAAATTAAGCCCTGGTTTAGCTGCCTTCTTTTTATACCTAACATTAAACTGCTGCCTTTTTTTACAATAACCAGAATATCTGGTCATATTTAATCTTTTTCTAGCTCCCACATGTCTGTCACTGGAGCACCTTACGTTGCCACTCAGAGAGAGAGATAGATCATACAAGACTGAAACAGCAAGAAATTAAGCCCAGGCACTCAGACAACCTCCATCCAAGATGTACCTGTGGTGCTCCCCCTCTTTCTAGAGAGCAGGATGTTGCTGGGACACTTCTCCCATCCTCTTCAGCTTTAGGAACATCAAGGGGATTGCAAGCACAATGAATTTTGGCTTCTCAACGTGAGTGAGAAAATCTCCATAGAAATATTTTTAAATGCCTGACATCTAGCTTCAATTAAGTTTATCTGTATTAATAAAATACATTTCTCACTCAGTGGGTAAGGATATTTTTAATCTTTTATACCGTTATCCAATAAGCCCAAAAACTGATAAAAAATGCATTCATGTGCAAATCAGTCCTTTTTCATTTCCTTTTAATTTTTTTTTCATCCTACTCCAACATTTTAAACCCCAACCTCTTTTGTGAGTCATGTAAATAATTCCTATTGGCATGGCTAACAACAAATGTTCAGAAGTAAACTGTCAGCCACTTCAGGGAAGATGTGCACTGATGGACTGTGCTGAGGTTCAGAGGGATGATAATGGCATAGGGAGCATTTCACACTTTGATCACCAGTTTGAATCTGCAATACCCCAAACCTACCCAAGTTATAATCATGTGATAATTACCTGGTTGTCTGTATATGATTGCTGGTCTCTTTTCATCCTCTGCAGTGGTCAGATACTCTGCTTGCTGACAGTAACTATCTTTTCTTTTGCTATCAATCACAATCATTCAGTTAAAACTAAAGAAATTATTCTCTTCTCTGAGGCTCTCTATTCCTGAAAGGGCTGTGTGACTCTCAGAAGGTAACACTTTACAGTGATAGCTCTCCATCTTCCTGCTGACTTTTGCTGTCGTCCTTTTACATCCACTGTGACCATGAAGGAGAAGGAATTCCTTTAGCAGGAAGCAGGAGGAAAGAAAAATCTTTCTGATTAGAGGCTCTTTGTACTCTCAGGCTCTTGCAGTAGAGTCTGGTAACAAAACTACAAACAGTCTTCCCAAACATGTTTACAAACATTATTTCCTGACATTGCACAACAACTCTATGAATTGTTCATGGACCTTGTCTATATGGACATGCGAAAAAAAAAGTTGTGGTCCAGCTTGTGTCTACCAAGTTAGTTCAGATTAGGAGTTGTGTCATCCCTCTAGAAACACCACCCTTTGAAGGCAACCTTGTCCCTCAGGATCCCTCCCTGTTTCTTTCATCCCCCTGGACCGCATCTTGCTGACTCCTGATACTTCTCTGCCCACACACTGTGAAGACTTTTACCACATAACTCAAGCCAGTTCTGAGTGATTTCCTCCATTTTGACAGTTCAAATAGGAAAGGTTACAAAGGATATTCAGATCATTTCATTCCCACTACCTTTGCCCTTTTCCCTGGTAAACACAGCTCTTGAAGAACATGCAAACTGTTCCTTCAGATTTCCTGCTAGTAGTACATACATTTCTCTGCATTATTTTATTTCCCTGATCTTTGTTCAAAGAAACCCACAAAGACAGCAAAGTGTTACTTGTCAATCAGGTCATCAGCTTAGCAAATGTCTGACAGCAAAGAAACATGAAACAAGGCAGCTACAGTGTAATTTTCTGATCAGTCTGTTAGATGTTTGTTCATTTGAACAGTTCGTGCCTCTGTTCTACTATGTCATCTGGCAACAGCAGACATCTGAAAATTATATTCTTTCACCAGATATAAAGTCTGTAGCTCTCATTAAAATATTTATGACAAGAAACATTCTAGTCAATTGGTGAATTGCTGCTACAGTTAAAACGTAAATCAGCACCATGCCATTACTGTGATGTGGGAGAACTTAATGGACTTGCAGTAATTTATGTATAAATACAAAGAACAGGAACACTGTGATAAGCTCAGAGCAGCCTAGGGCTTCTCCCATGAAAATGAGAATTTGTGTACAGATAGGTCTGTAAAGAATTTTGTAAAGAAAATATTAAAAAAATGAAAAAACACCACCTTCCAGTTAGAAACTAAATAGCTTAGGTACCAGCTCAGGGGCTGCAGGGAATGTAGCAGAGAGTGCAAAATCCATCCAGGATTGTGGATAACTCTGAGGCTCTCAGCCCTACCTCTGAGCTCTGCCATACCTCAGACCATGCAAATCTGGACAAGGACTACAAATACCTTTATAAAAAAGTCTTTTTGCATTTTTACCCAGTGTGTAACTATCTGTGTCTTAAATAGTAGTCTAAGAAAACCATCATTTTTGTCTTGTTTATCTATGCACCACATCATAGTGATTATAGATAATTTCTACTCTCAAATTAAGCACTTAGAGACTCTCTGGGAATGTTCAGACAACTATGGAAATCTCTAATTTCTGTATCAACAGAGGGTTTTGCATGCTTGGTTAAGTCTGGAACTGTCTGTTTTAATTTATTTCTCCAGATGAACATTTATTTGATTCACAGCCTCTTTCACAGATGCTTTTACACATATTGTCATCAAGGAACTGTAATGCAAAACGAGAAGCTCCTGTTTTGCCTTCCTGGGTGTTACTTTTAAACCACTCAGTTATTTCACCTTCCAATTCTGCTCCAAAGAGCAGAGAGGGCCTAACCTTAGAAAAGCCCATTTATTCATTCTCAGATGGGTATTTAGTTGCTAAAGAGCAACTGTCTGCTTCAGCATTAGCATGGGTGAGGGATTTTGCTGGTAAAACCACTTCTTGCATCTCTTTTCATGCTGAGTGGCAGGTTCCTGACTCTGAACACTGACAGGTCATTGTAGCAGAAGAGTTGGACATTTTAGTAGGACGGCTGAGTAATACAATTAAAAAGATCACCAGGGATAGAAAGAGAAGTCATAAGGCAGAAAATGGAGATAAAATGGAACAGAGACCTTAAAGAGAGACAGTTCTGGTTTATCAGTGGCAGAGTCAGGGGTCCCACTGCCCGCACAGGCTGGGTCTACCCATCCCTGGGAATCTGTATGCAAAGCCAGCCACAAAGCAACTGATTAATGCAGCTACTGCTACAAAGAAAATAAATTGTTCCATTAAAAAAAGATATTTTAGAATCAGCCATGATCAGTGAATCTCTTGCTCTGATTTTCCTCTACTTTCCATTTGCCACACGTCCTTCTCCAGCTCCTTCCAGGACATCTTAATTACCCGCAGTGAGCAATTGCCACGGGGCTGCGGGCAATGAGATGGATCAGTGCAAAAGTACAGTGGCTCATGTGCAACTTCTGCTGCCACAGATTACTGCACTGAAGATTACAAACCACCCAGAAAATCCCAGGAGAGAACATCATCAGGGTTTAGACGAGGTATGAAAATTGTAGGTTCAGATTTTAAAGTGTTTCTTATTGGATTTGGTTTGCTACGCAAGACCCAGCATAACTCGTGTCTTATATGTTACTTCACACACAGCTGTGTGGAAGTCTGGGAGGCTGTTTGGAGAATGACTATAAATAAAGCTGTCAGAAGCCTGTCCCCACAGGGCCATTTGTTTGTCCATAAAATGACAATGTTAATACTCTATTTTCAACAGCTTCTTTCCATAAACGCGGACATGATTTTGAGCTCATATGAAGTCCAGCCAGTTAGAAATTGTAGCCAGGTCCTGTGGTGCCATTTATCCTTGTCACTACATCCTCAGCAGTTCAGAAGTAAAGATCCAGCTGCCAATTAAAGCAAGAGTAACCCTTCAAAGAGATTAACATGTGCCCCAAGCCATGTCCGCTCGATGGCCTAATCCTGCTCCCAGGGAATTCTGTGAAAGCTGCCTGACTCCACTGAAATCCTCTCCTGCCCAAACCAGGCAGAGCTGCATTAACACAACTGAGGCCAGAATGCAGGCAGGAGAAAAATCAAGGTTCTTCTTATCAAAGATTTTAAGAAAGTGCCCAGGTTCCATAAGCTACATACTGGAATGTACCCCGGAATGGCAAGTAAGGATTTGGACCTTTTTGAGTAGGTGTAAATGCATTGTTGTGTTTATATTTATAGTTAAATATAATAAAAGCTGATGGAAGGGAAAGCAATGCCTTTTTCATATTGGAATAGCTGTTATTCATTCTGACTGTCTAGATTTGTAATCAGCTTTATCAATTTAATTTCATTTATGGTATGGTTTGTGGCAGTATTTTTCTCAGGTTTGGAGACAGCTGAACTTAGTTTATTAAAGCCTTGAGTGTTCCTCAGGCTTGATTAATGGAAGTATGAATATATTATATGGAATTTAACAAAGGCAGTAAATGGAGATTTTTGTGAAGGCAGATGTAGCTGTTAGACCATGTAGAGAGGGCTACTGAAAATGCCAGGAGAAAAGCCAGACCAAACAAAGCTGAACTTGCCAAGAGAGATCAGTGAAGAATAAACACTGTACGCCTGATAAGTTGGAAAATGAAGTCAGACAACACAGCAGGCTTTCTCCAGCAGCGTGTGTTTCCCAAAAGCTTGATAAAGAGCTGGCAGTGATTCAGGATTCCCAGAATACACATCCACAAATAAGTAGGTCGTCAACATATTTCAATCAGTTTATCTACACAAGTCCTGTCTGCAGACTCTGTTTAAGCAGTGGGACTCTGCTGGCTGGCTCAGATGGGTTGGTGAAGGAAGAGGAGTTCCTCCACAGCAGGGGTCAGGTCACTGCTGCTCTCTGGTGTCATCACACTCATCCATTCCTCTCTAGCCACTGGTGCTCTCTCATCTTGGCTTTGTGAGCTCTTGGTTGTAAAAGGACTTGGAAAAGTCAATTTGCACTGGTTGCAGTCACAGGCATCTTCTGCCCAATCTGTCCCAAAACTAAGAACCATGACTTAAGGGCAAGGTGGCTCCTTGCAGACACTCAGTGTGGGTGGCACTCACCTGCATGCAAAGAGTTGATCCATCACCCTGCTCCCTCCTGAAGTCTGCACATAAGCCACTGGGACTTGCCCAAGTGGTTTTGAGCAGATTTTAAGGGAGTCTTAAAACATCACACATCGTCCCAGTCCCCTGGTTTCCTGCTGCAAGACAGTCCAGGATTGCCTCTCAGTGGTCACATGGCAGAAGCCATGGGGAGAACAAAATGACCAGATATTTTGTCGTTCCTGGGATGGGAAAGTGAGTTGGGGATGCTGGTTCAGGTTCACTGGCAAACCACGTGGCCCATGTGCCACACAAAGTGCTACCAAGAGCTGTGACCATGGCAGCTTTGGTTTGTTTTGTCTAATGTCCCTCATCTGCTCTAACTTTCACTACATCCTTCAAAGCAGGAAATCATACAACCCTCCAGATCTCTAATTTCAGCTACATGGATATCGACAGATATATTTTTTAAGTGTTGCTATTGTAAATCAAAGTCAGGGATTACGTTGCCAGATGAAAAGGAAACCACCACTGAAATGCAAAGCCAAAAATTTCCCACAGTTAAGCCCAAATTTCTTATAAACATTTATGGATTAAAAATTAATAATACACCCTTGAAGCCAAAAATTCTCATCAATATTTGTGAATCCACAACAAACCATACACCCTAATTACATGATACATTTATTTACAGGAGAAATCTAATCTCAAGGGGATGTTGTGATTGTTAGGACATTGGACTTTCCTTCTCCTCCAAGTTCACACATTCGACCTTCCCTTGCAGCATACGAAATCAATGCATGCAAATCCTTTTTCACAGCTCTGTTCACATTTAAATCAATGGCAAAACTCCCACCAAATCGAATGAGGGTATAATTAAGCCCTTTACATTTTAGTAAACTCCATGCCAGTAGCTCACAAACCTACAGACTGAGTAAAAATGTGGTATGTAGATGGCCCAAAGCACAAAGAAGAATGTGCAAAATAAAAAAAAAGGCGTTTTGGCCAAGTCTAATTATCCCTCTACTAATCCTGTTCCTCCAAGAGAGTTGTATAAAGTCCTGGTAGAGCAAATCTTCATATTCAGACCTGCCCCTGAACAATTAGGCTGCCTGCATCTTTCAAATTCAGGATGGCTGATCTGCACAAGATCAGATTATGTCCCCTTTCTTCATGCTGATGTTATCTACCTCAACAGCAGATTGCTGATTTGGGGATACAAATATCTGCTGAATGTGTGCTGCACCAGGTCCAAAGACAAGAGATAACCTCAGGATTACTTCTGCAGAGTCATTGTGCAAGGTGGCTGTCCCTAGCAGTGGGAAAAGTTAAATCTCAAGGATGCTGATGCTGAGGATTCAGAAGACTTATATTTAAAGGTATGTGTAATATACTGAAGGGGAAAATTAACTGGCCTTGGTTTAACATATCTGGGTACTGAACAGCAGAACAGGAGGTTTTCCCTATGGGTTATGCCCAGCAGTGCAGGAAGAGGCAACCCAGCAGTGACAGGGTTTGTCAGAGTCGAGGGAAAAATAATTTTTCCCCAACTCCATGGCTGAAAGTGGCAATTCAAGGGGAAAAAAATGGCTTGCTGTGACTTGGAAACCACTGCAAAACCATTGCTTGCCAGAAGCACATGCAGGCTTGTAATCCTTTTGGAATATTAGTTTTGGAAAATGGCTTTAGAACATCTTCCAACTCTTTGCAACCCGAGCTTGAGCTCTGCAGGGGAGTGCCCTGAATGCCCTGTCACCATCTCTATGTTTCACCTTGCTGGTTTGTCCCTCCCCTGCTGCAGTGCCCAGACTCCCTCTGCAAATGCCACCACTCCATGAGGCAGTGCCCTGGTCACACACTCTCCCCCAGGCAGCTCCCACAGATGCTGGGAGCAGCGTGGGACTGCAGAGGTGGGATGCAGGTCTCTCCTCAAAGCAAGCACAAGGCAATAAACAGGAATAAGAACTAATAATTCTGATAAAATGAAGGACTAAAAGCAAGAGGGACAGGAAAAAGAAGATGTTCTACTGACAGGTTTGCCTTCAGATAAGTCCCCTGAAGCACCAGGATGCAGCTGGGGGTGTGCAATGCACTGAGGAGCACGGCAGGAGCTGTGCAGAGCTCTCTCCCTGCTTTCCAAGCATACTGCCAATGGTGGCACTTCCAGAGATGAAAGACAATGAACCTGGTAGTCTGGAATTCAGGACAATTGTGCAATTCTGGACTTGGATTATCACTATTTTCTTTCTAAATCTGTTTGTCTTGTCTTTTAGACAGGAAACAATTTGCTGGAGCGACAATTTTGCCATGAGTATGAAAAATTCTTCATAGACCCCTGGGGGATGCTCTATATCATAATAAGCACAAAAACTTAGATTAAAGTGTGAAAGTATCATCTCTCAAGTGATGTTACAGGGATAAGTACATTTGTAATGCATATGTACCTTTATGTATGCATATCAGGACATACATCCATATATGGGATAGGGCAGGTTTAGGTTGGATATGAGGAAGAAATTCTTTGCTGTGAGGGTGGTGAGGCCCTGGCACAGGTTGCCCAGAGAAGGTGTGGATGCCCTGTCCCTGGAAGTGTTCAAAGCCAGGTTGGATGGGGTTTGGAGCAACCTGGTCTAGTGAATGGTGCCCCTGCCCATGGCAGGGGGTTGGAATAAGATGGGCTTTAAGGTCCCTTCCAACCCAAACTGTCCTATGGTTCTGTGATTCAGATTTCAGGTCTAGATGAGCCTGAAGGTTCTCTGGTACGAACCTTCTGTCGTGTGTTTAGTGACACAGACCAGGCAGTCAGAGCCTGTCTTTGAATGTGGCACACGCCAGGGGACTGTGTGGGGAATGTCTGCTCTTGGGAGGGATCCCAAAACTGTGCCTGACCTGTGTCAGAAGCAGCAGCACTATGATCCCTGCCCTCTTTATACACAGATCTAGTAACCTACTTTGCCAAAAAAAGCCCTGAATCAGGTGGGATGGCTGGGGACCACAGAGGCAGCTATCCATCCTGCACATCTCTGTACTGCCACTGCACCCCACAGGGATGCAGCAGAAGAAGAAAGGCAGGGAGAAATTCTTCATCCACCTGGCAGAGAGAGACCTTGCTGCTGCTAAAACCTTTTATTTATTCCCTGCATGAACATCAGCTTCTTTTCCCATTGCAGAAGAGTCTCTGAGCGAATTTCTGGTCTCCTGGTGCTGTCACCCTTGTACAGCCTGCTGTTGTCACACCCCCTGTAAAGCATGGCAGAGCAGGGCAGAAGGCAGGAGTGCTTCTGTGGACTGCTCTGTCAATGCAGTTGAAGCATTTCACAGCCAGATCCTTGTCACAGGTTTTGGTGGCAATCACTGGTGCTGTGTTGATTTATACCAGCTACAGTTTAGGCCTACTTTATTTTTGGAGAGCAGGACAAATGCTGGGAACAAAAGGAGAACCACTCAAAGGGTGCAGGAACTGCCAGGAAAGTGGCCCTGGGAGAGCCTGGAATCTTGGCTATGCAAGCTGGTGACCCTCCAGTACCTGTTTACAGACTGAGCAGGCAGGTGTCACCTCCCTTTATTTTAAATGTCCAAAATACAGACATTTACATGTTATCTGCTTGAACCTCTGCTCCTTAAGTCAGAGAAAAGAAACCTGATCTCACATTTAAGTCTTTTCTCTAGGGTGAAATGACCTGCAGCCTGAAAATGACTTTTAGAACAACTTCGTTGTAGCCTGAATATGAAGTATTCAAACTTAATTATACGCACTGAAGAGCAAATAACACTGTCTAAACACAAACACAAGCTTTCTCCCACAGTTTTATTTCCCAATGACTCACACTGAAGGGATATTGTTTTCTTTCAGGCATTAACTGATGAGATATAAATAAGAAATAAAATTTCTGGACCAAAGCATCCATGCCAGGGAGTGGGTATTATTTTTCAGCCAGAGCTTTCTTATTACAAAAAGAGAAATTATGAGAGCTGCTTTGGTGGTGTGTCATACAATTCACATCCTTTTCTGCCTGTCTATGAACATTGGGTCAGCTTCCTGTCAAGGTGCTTTGCATCATCCCAAACTCCACACAGACTGTGACAAACACAGTGTCACACACACACACACACACACTCAATTAGCAGTTTTAAGTCCTCAGAGAAACCTGTCATTTCCAATACAGCTTTACCACTGATTTAGCAAAGAAAAAAGCCTTGCAGAGGGCCCTACCAGGTCAGAGCAAACCCTTCAGCAACTGCAGGTCTTTCCCCTGCCTACAGCCAACTTGGAGGAGCAGAGGGTTCCTTCCCCTGCTGCCTGTGAAAGGTGTCTCCAAAACCCTTCTGGGATTTCCAGAGAATTTCAGAATTCTCCAGGGAAGAGAAAATCTCTCTCTTATGTGTTGCTGAGAGTCGTTCTCCACA
Organism: Pachyramphus minor; assembly: GCA_013397135.1. Taxonomy (NCBI): domain Eukaryota; kingdom Metazoa; phylum Chordata; class Aves; order Passeriformes; family Tyrannidae; genus Pachyramphus; species Pachyramphus minor. The sequence goes on from VYXB01004906.1 coordinate 97,008, forward strand.
AGCTGTTGGACCATGGCACACTTTCATTTTTCTGCTGTCTGAAGGTATCTCTTTGGGTTTGCAAACAATTCCTGCACATGCTAAACTTTGAAAAAATTTGTTATATGAAATTTTTTTTTCACCCAGTTCTATTGCCCACACCTCACGTGACCAGCACAGTCAGAAGCCTGTTTTCCAGTAAACTGCTGTTTCACAGTGAGCAAGTATTTTGGTGTAAAAAGAACTCTATAAAATGCATCCTATCAGATGCACCCCACCAAATATGGTAATCCCTTTTTGTTGTAATCAAGCACAATTTCCAGCATTTCTAACACCCCAGACCACATGTTCAGAAGCTGTTTGTCCTCATGTTTGTCACCTAAAATAGAGTCCCCAAAACCTTTTGTTTTCATGCACATGCTCTTTAACTTATGCTGATGATGCAGGAAGTCAGAACAATCCTCTTCTGTGCCTCAAAGTCATGCACCAAGTTTGCTTTTTCCACAACTCTGCCTGCTCCAAATACAAGGAAAAGTGTCAGAAGTGCATGTTAATCAGTTTTTCTTGCAGTGCTTTTTCAGAGCAAGTGATCCAGGACGGTTTTTGCCCATCTGGCTTCCTGCTCATGAAAACACCTTTCCTGGATGAGGGCTAATTAGGCAATATAATAGTTTATCCTTCTAATGTACTGATTTACTTAGTGAAGCAAACAGTGTGCTGGTGTATTTATTCATGGCATTTATGTAACTGTTTGCACACAGGTTTTCAGCGACTGTGAAATAATTAAAATGATTTTGAATTAACATAAACGTTGCATTTTGCGGCTCAGGAAATGACCTCTTTTGATTTCAGGGGTAAAAAGAAGTAGGAGGATGCTTAAACATTTGAGAATGAAACACAATCATTAGCTGTAGCTGAGTTTATGAACTTCAGAGGTTAAGCATTAGCTACAAAAAACCTTTTAATCAAGATGGATCAAGCTTCTCCACTTAAACACATTATCCAAATTTGCAGTCATCTCTAGTTAATGAGTCAGTCTGAATTAGCCTTTCAAAAGAATTAAGGGAAAAGAATCAACACTTTGATGGTGTTTGAAGCACAAGTTGAAGTAATTGAATCAATGTGTTAAATCTTAGATGAGATCTTTTAATCCGTAAAACAGTGATCGAGAGCTATGTGACTGAAACCAGATGAAGTGGTTAATTAGGATGAATTATTCTGTACAGGCAGGTCCCCTTCAATAACAGCCTGTCTGAAAGCAGGATTTGCTTCTATTCACCACACCTGAAAAGGAACAATCAGGGTTGAAAAGTGCCAGTTCTTCCTCTTACATTCCCCTGTGACTTCAAGACAGATTTTTGTCCTTCAGGCCAAGGCTCATACCTGAATATGTTGCAAAAACAAGACTTTGAGCAAGTCTCTTGGGAGTCCACCTCGGAGGGATAGTAAAAATTTTATCTTTCCAGGTCTCTGGGATGAGGTCATTAACAGATAGGCTTTCTGCATTCTGAAAACCTACTCTCAAGTTTAACTGGAAAATTCCTATAGTAACACATCAGAGGAAATCCTGCCTCCTCAAGGAGTAGTTTAACTGGACTTGTTTTAATGTATGATGAACCAGACCCCTCAAGACCCTGATGAGATCTTGAATGTGTAGGTATATAAGGATTGGCACATACAAGCTGTTTGAGCATTTTTCCCACCAGAATAAGTTGCTAAGAGGAGAGGCCACCAGTTTCACTGGGTCCTTGTATTAGTCCTTGTCCCTGGCTGCCCTGGATGCTTTATGTGTGGAATTCTCTTTGAAGCAAAGACCACATTATGTTCATCAGAAATTTCATTAGTGGTCAGGGTTAATTTCGGTAATTAAGATGTTTTGAAACAACAACCAACCAAGACCTTTCTTTCAATGAAGTATTAACTTCAAAGCTCTCCACATGCTTAAATGTGACCCGTAAAACCACCTGTCCTTTGATGTTTTCCAGCTGCAAATGGCTCTACTCAGTGACAGAGCTCAATGGAAAAATAAAAGTAGGCATCAAAACCCAGCTCTGAAAAAAAATACAGCTGTATTCAAGAAGGGATAACTGTTCTTTTTTACAGTTCCTGAAAACTGCAGAAATGCACAAAACACTTCTGAATTAGGAGCTCTTTAAAAGCAGCATGTTAAACCTGCCAACCAAGGCTCTTACCCAATGTGAAATATAGAACAAAATGAAATACAGAAAACAGTCAAGTCCAAATCTGGCCAGGGTTGTTTCAGCCAGAGTAGAGATGAAGGTGCAGCACCACCGTGCTCAGCCCAGGCCATGCCCCAGTCCTTCCCTGCACACCTGGGATTGAAAACAGGAGTTGAGGGATGATCCAGAGCTGTGTGGGAGATCAACACACTGAGCTTGTTTAGTATCTCACTCTTTCAACATGTTTGCTTTAGTTTTCTCTCTTGTTTTCTCTATTGTTTTTTTCTGCTCCTCATTCTCTAAATTGTCCCTAATCTGAATTCTTACCAAAATCCCCTCATCCCCTCTGGACAGAATATCATTCAAAAACCAGAAAATGGAAAGAAATGAACTAAATGGTAATTTTACTCTGAGTGAAGCAAAGAGGAAGCCTCAACTGGCAGCTGAGTGCTCTGAGCCTGCTGCCTGCTGCCTGCTGAGGTTCAGATTATCCCTGGGAAAGGGGCACAGAATCTGCCTGTAATGGAAAAAAACCCTCTGTTGTGTCAGAGACCTCCTTTCAGGGGGAGCAGAAGGGCTTGGTGGGATGCCTGTTATGCAGACAGAGGTTTGTGCCCAAGAGACACGGGTGAAGGACAAAGGACAAAGCTCCAGGCACAGTTCAAAACAGTTTTTCCCTCCAGCAGAGGGAAGGGAAAAATAAAAAAGGGGGTGGGGAGTGCAATGCAGAATAGTGAAGATCTAAAAAAAATAACACAAAATATAACCAGATTTTTGCATGGGAGAAATGGCATTGACAAAATTCACGTCTGAGGGGAATTTAATTGAACAACTGAACATAAGTCAAGGCTTAGAAGCCCAACAGTAAAAGATATCATGCATTAAAAGTAGCAAGTCATGCCCTTGCTTAGAAGAGACTGTGTTGAACCACGTTCCTTGTACTGGCACAGCCTGATTAAACTGCTTATAAGAATCTGAGGCCTCTTATTAACTATGAATTTTTAAAGTTTGTTTTTTATAAAAAGACAAAGTACGTGTCAAAGCAAGTACAAGATGGTTATAGCCAATCTCTTTTCCAGCACACAAAGATATGCTCCACTGATCACTGACACAAAAAAAATAAAAGAAAAATAGACTGCACTGGGTTTTTGAGGTGAGAAAAGATCTATTAGGTTGGCTTGTTCAGTGCCCAGCTAAAGCAGAGGGCTTTTTCTATGGATTGTTTACCCAAGTTCTCTAGAAAACTTTCCCTTGGACTAAATAAAGTGTTGTATAATGTTCTTAGTAACATCAATATTTTCCCTATGCTGAAATAGCTGGATTCATTTCCGTGTGTTTAAAATATTATTTCACTGGTAGATATGGACATAGGGTTCCCACAGCTTAAGAGTCCAAGGCCAGCTCACAAAGCTCCCTCTAAAAAGCCAGCTGGCATTGATAGACCCCCCTTCCTCATCTCCTAGAGGAGAGGATTTGAGGGCTATTTAGAGCTTGGCAGCTCAGAGAGCCCCTGAGCAAAGGAATACTCTGTGGTTGGAGATGGGCACCTGCAGCAGAGGTGGATTCACACTGGGAGAGCCTTTTGTGCCCCTCTGGGAACAGGCAGGGACATGTGCCAATGTTATGATCACACTACAGCTGAGTGACAACAACCCCAGAGCCAAACAAGGAGGAAATAAGATGATTAAACCTTCACAATCACGTCCATGGGCAGTAGCAGGAGCTTTGCTGAGCACAGCAAGGTACCGTTGAGAGAGAAAAAACCCCTCACTATTAAAATTTATGGAGTTTTCTTTAAAGAAGCATTTTAATACTATGCTTTTACCTATTTATTGGCAGAAGTGTCCCAGAGCTGGGGTATGGACCCTCATGCCAGCTGAACTACTCAGTGGAGCAGCATGAGGGGGATGGAGAGGGACTGTGGGTATCCCCAGCACAGCATAATCCAGGCAGTGGGGAACAGTAGAACTGTGAATGGTATATGATTGTATCTGTTTGTTTCAGATTTCTTTTTTAATAAGCAAAAGGAAAGAGACAGAAGTTGTGAGGGGAAAAAGCTGAACTGTTGGCATAAAACTTCTGTAATTAGATTAATGAAATGCCAGAGGACCCAGGTCTGGACATAATAATGTAGAAATTGCAATCATGTCTCATGCTGTGAGGGCAATGACATATTTCAGCAAATGTGTTCTTTATCTGTACTGAGAGAAAAGATAGTAAAAAAACAAAGAGGAGACAAAGCCTGTTTTCTTCATTGTCTCCCTTAGAAACAAGTGAATTGCAATGGAAGTTCATATTTCAGCTTTGTTAAGGTAAGACTAGTGGTAAACTAATATGAGTACTAGTCGTACATTTCTGTTGATCACATGAGAGTTCCTTTTTAATTAGTGAAAAGCTAATGTATCTGAGTAAAGTAATTTATCAGGGAATTGCTGCACTGCTGATTGCATATTTTTAGAAGTAGCAGGTTGTTCGTTGTCATCTTCTGTCTGCTTTTACCCCTTTCAAATTAATAGTAGAGAAATAATAAGATATATAAATACAATACCAGTGTTACTGTACAATGGCACAGATACCTGGAAAAATCCTAGAAAGGATATTTACGTTGTTGAAACAAGTCATCTTAAGGGTGACTAACTCTCCTTTTGGCCACAGAATTCCCCATCCCCCATAAGATTCTTACTAATTGTTATAAGTTAAAAAGCTCTCAGCAAAACTTCCACAGAACCCCACAGAATTTTGCAGTTGTTTCACTCGAACTTTGACTCTCAAAAGAGAATCCATTTTGTTCACACCAAAATTCAGAACTTAGAATTGCTGCATACCTGAAAAAACCCAATTGTGTGATATAGTGAATATTTTTGTTCTGTCATACCAAGCATATATTAATAACCCATATAAAATAAGCACAGAAAAATAGCTGTGTGTTGTTGTTTTTTTCCTTATAAAGAAGTTACTGGCTGCCCTGCAAAGGTGCAGCACAGAGGAGATGAGAGCTTCAACACAGGTCTGGACTGTGCCTCCCCACACCACAGCATGAACAGTCGGATCAAAAGCAACCCCAAAGCTCCTGGTTCCATTAAAGAGCTACAGCTTCTTCCCTTGGAATGCAGCTGGTTCCTGTCCTCTGGCACTTGTACATAAAGTGAGACTTATCCTACCACTGCTTGGGGGGGGTGAGCAAACAGAGAAGCTGTAAAGGCAGCTCAGAAAAAACAAAAAACTTGACTCCCACGAAATGTATCACTTCAATGCAGTGTCACAGCATTAATGAAAGCCTTGAACCAGCTTTAGAGGAGTGTTATCTCTGCACTGGCTCTCCCACAGGGCAGGCAGCCCAAGGGGAACACAGGGTTTGCCAGAGGGGGGTTATTTTCCCACAGCCACAGTGACAACCCCAGTGCTGAAGTGAGTGCAAACCATGGAGGAGTTGTGCAGCCACAGCCAGGCCAGGGCTGGGTGTCAGTGCTCTACAAATCCTGTCAGCACGGCTCTGGGAAAGTTTCCTTCTTATTCATCCCAGTATCTATAAAATGAGAATTGTCACAGCAATTAACACTAATTGAAATAAACAGTAAATGTTAATAAGAGACCAAAATGATCTATTTCAGTGAAACGAAGTAGATTTTTTTCCTTATTACTCATTATGACCTCGTTAAATATATTCATTTATCTGGAAGTGCAAGAGCCCATATTCCAGGAGGATAGGTACGTCATAATTTTTTCCTCCTTTCTCCCTATCTTGAAAAGATAAATGCTGTTGTACTCAATCTCTTTGAAAAACTGCTGAAGAAAAAGCCAGGAATAATTATATCTGATGGGGCTGCAAGCATTTTTAGAGAAAAATAGAATCCCTTTCAGAAATCATCAAAGTAATTATTACACTACAGGAGCTCTAAGCTTGAGAACAAAGTAAGAGAAGAGTATTTGTTTTGGAGGTTATTCTATTTTGGTCAGAAATTGCTGCATAGCCCTGTTTCTTATTTTCCTTTATTAATGTTCTTTGCAGCATGGTATTAACCTCCACTAAAGAGTTCTTTTTTCAGCCTGGTCTTTGTTATTCCAAATAAACTGCACCTATTTCTATTCACATATCACTGTCAGACATTATGTGGCCTCAATTACAGATGGACTTTTGGATGCAGAGTCGCTGCCAGACCCACAGTAGCTCACAAATGCAGTGCTGCTGCTGGACCTCAGGATGCCTCAGGGTTTGGGGTCACTGTGGCACTGGTGCTGGGGAGTGCTAAGCAGACACATCATCCCAACAGTGCCCTGGGTTCTGGCTCTTTTTGGTACTTAATACACAGGGAAAGCCAAAAGAGCTAAGGAATAAGCTTTAATTCCAAGTCAAGATCAAGAGATTCAAAGGTTGCACAACTCAAAAGAACACTTTTTTTTTTAATGTTATGATCACTCTTACAAAATGTGTTTATAAACTACCAACAAATATTCAGCATGTTCCTGATATCAAGGACTTGAGGACAGCATTTTCTAAATAAATAGCATGTCCAGCTACATATTCAGGAGCAGCCACTTTCAGTCCAAGTTTCTCAGAACCTTAGAACAGAGCCATTGACAAGTATCTTTCAAGTCTAAATACACTTTGCCTCTCTCCTAATTGCCACCTCCTGATAATATTTTGGGCATTTTCTGGTTTCATTCCTGCTTGAGCTGAACAAATATGCCCAGACAGACCTATCTGTCTGAGTCCTTGCTCTGGTATCAAAGGGTCTGTATGACTGAGTTTATTGCAACAAATAAAAATCAATGCATTTGAAATGGAAAATCATTTCCACCTGAATTACTGTAGATACAGATGTGGGAAAAATATTAGTCACAGCTTGCTGAATGGTAGGCATTTTTGCAGCTTTGTGACTAACACTTCATGAGCAAACAACTGCTTCCATGCAAATAGAAAACCTCAGTGTCCCCAAGTACACGGAAACCATCATTGCAGAATGGGAATGACTCACATTAACGCATCGCATTTCATAACAGCCCTGTGAGATACAAAATTGCCAGATGATAGGGATGTGAGACACAGAGATTAAATGATTTAACTAACTCCCATAGACTGCTTTTTGACAGAGCCAGAAAATTAACTCAGAATTTCTCAGTCCCCATCCAATATTTTAATTTCAACATTAGCAGTAGCAATATTCGAGTGACCTCTCTTCCCAGCACAGCAATAGAGGAGGCAATGGGCCATTAGGGATTGCTGCAGATATCAAATCCCCCCTCCAGGAAGGGCTTTGCTTCTTTTTCTTCAATCTGTGCACACACTGGGCATAACAAGACCAGGCACACAAACACAGAACAGAAATGTCAGGCCTCCAGCTATTGGACAAAGTGTTAAACAATTTTTAATATGTAGATGAGGTTTTGGCTTTCCTTTGAATCTAGCAGATGAGAATTTCAGTAGCATAATGTCCAACAGGATCAGACTGGGGCCTTGCTCTGCCCTTCATCACAGAGAAACTTTCCACCTGCTCTTTCCTTTGCTCCCTGAGGTCTCTGCCTGCTGCAGCCTCACCTTATCCAGCTGTGCAGCAAATTTTGCGTGACACGACTGTGTGGCTCAGGCCATTTGCCTGCAATTCTCAGTGTCTGTGCCACATTTCTGGCTGGTTCACTGATTTTTCTGAGGCTTTCTTCCCTCCCTGTTGTTTCTGGGGCAGAACAAGGCACTGTTACCCTAGAGACTGATGTGATGAAGGGCATAGAAGTCCCTGAACAGCACAGACATGTACAAGTTACCACGAAGAACCCCTGATGTGTTTGTTTTACAAGCCAGTCATTTGGAGAAATAGATGAAGGGGTTTTTTTACTAGGATAGTTCTAATTTGTCTCTGGAGTAACAAATAAACAGAAACAAACCTGCCAAGTGCACTCTCTTCAAAGGAGGTTCAGAAGCTGGGTTTTAATTGTTTTAGTTCTTAAGCAAGCAACATTGACTGCATAAAACTATAAATCACTGGGTTTTAATGACTTACATAATATTTTGTCACTGTGAATACAGGAAAAGGCAACAGAGAAAAAGACTTAATCTGTGCAGCAGTTATTTATTTCTTCATCCCATTTATTTGCACAATTCAGCAAAATGAATAAAAGTTTCTGGACTACCTTGCTGAGATCATTTTCAAGTTTACTGAGCTTTTCTGCCTTGAACTGAGTATCAGATCAGGAAATATTTTCTGAAATACTTGTAGAAACCCTTGAAAAACAATGCCCTGGTTTCTGTGCATCTACCAACATAGCAGTTGTTGTCTGACTCCAAGAGCCACAGCTCAATCTCCCACTGACTTGAATAATGTTCAACCAGTACCAATATTTATCAGCCAGTACGAAAGGTAGGTTTTTAAAATTATTTTAACCAATGTCAAGATCTCTTGATTTTTGAACTGTTACTGGCTGTTACATCTTCAGAGCTGCATTGGAGATTTTTTTGCTTTTTTTTTCCTCAACCCAGCTTTCCTCAAATATGTTGGTTTGCTGAAGCCAACCTGTTTAAAAGGAGGGTATTAATTTAGAGTTTTTGATGAAAAAGTTTCTGGGGACTATGGTTATTTCTCTGGCCAGTTTCAGGGAGAAAAAAAAAAAAAAGAGACTGAATAAAATGCCTGACCCTCTCAAGTAGGAAAATGGGTGCTTTGACTGAATCCTGCTCAAAAAATATGTTTGAAAGCATGAGTGGAAAATGGTGTGGAAATAGATAAAGACAAAACTACAAAAGCTGCCTCAAATTGAAATTGCCATTCTTCAGCCATCCCTGCTTCTGGAAGCAGTTTTATATGTGGACTAAAGAATGACATTATGAGTCATAAAGTACTTACAATAAAAATATCAAAGAATTCAGATCAAATGCATTGTAAGTGCCCTTCAATAAGATTAAATGAGATTCTTTTTTGACAATTACAGTTCAACAGTACAGCAGACATCTTATGCAGTTCTATAAAAATTTGTAATTTTGCAGTAGATGGCTATCAAATAAATTTTTCTTCTCTAGATAAATTGACTTCAAAGAGATTGTTGCCAAAACACTTTTCTATTTCCTATTATGTTCGGTTACAAAGAATCCCAAAAGACCCATTCATCATAGGTAGTCAAATTGCTCAATATATAAAAGGAATGAGGAAACAATTCTATAACATGTGAGATTAGTTATGACTAATAACCTGAACAGAAATTCAAGATGATGAGCCACTGGTATGTTGTCCAACATATATGAAACCTACTATCTAATGTGTCACAGTATTTTCAGAAGGATGCTGGTTTGAGAGCAAGCCTTGCTTTTTTGAAGGCACACTCATTCATATACAATATAATTTACATGAGAAACACCTATGAATTAGCTATACTACAATTTTCTAAGCCACAATCTGTTCGTATGAAGAAAGTTTTTAAATTTAAACAGTGGTGTACAGAACAACTTTGTGGCATCCCACCTTTGTGCCTTTATTCTCTCCTAAATCAGGTCGCTTTACTGGGTTTTTGCTTTCCTGGTCAAAACAATTACAACTTATAGAAGTGTCTTTTGTGTAACTTCTGGAGAAAAGCAATTTAGCTTGCAGTAGATTAGAGGGTTTAGATGTTCAGCACAATCCACAGTCCCAATGCAGAAGCAGTCTGCATACCAAGGAAAGAAAATACTAATAATTCAGGGAACCCATACCAAAGACCAATGTGTCTGCTATTTTTACTGTCACAGGTGACCAGACTTTGAATAAGTTGAATTCAGGCTTAGAAATCTGCTTCAATACTTCAAGCTCAGATGACTAAAATAAAAATATTGTAATCAGCAGTGGGTTACAATAAACTGCCTTTCATTAGAATAGATGAAGAGGTTGCAAGTAAGTCAGATCTTACATTGAAATGTCAAATGGCAGCTGATATCATTCACCATGGAATTGAAAGCTGCTTATAATGCAAGAACAGGAATGTAATTTCAGCCTATTTCAATGTAAATTGATCTTTAAGGGCCATTGCATAAAATAATCTTTAGAAATGTGGTTCTGAACATGTCCAGAAATGGCTATTGGAATCTTTGCAAAATGACATCTTTACTTGATGAAGGGAAGTTTGCATAACCCAACATGAGAGCTGTTCACAGCCCTGGTAAAATTAATGCACAGGGATGTAATTTTCAAGTCAAGTTTTTTGATTTTGTGTATTATGCAGGGACAACAGTGGTTGTGGACTAAGTTACTACTTTATCATCTGTAAATCAGGAGACAAAGCTGCATCCTATGCACACACCTCCTGCATAATCTATAGCAAAAGCATGTGTAGATCTGTCTACAAAAAACAGTAGCTCTTTTCTGAGGAACATTTTTGTATCACTCTTTCATATTCTCATAGTTTTTAAACCTTCCTATTTTTTAAATGAACAGCTAGAAGCTTTGCATATCAGCAGTGTTTGCATCATAGAGTATCTTCCCTTGTGATGACCACTTTAACTCCAGTTTGGCTGCATCCCAGGAACGGAGCAAGCCTTCCTTCCCACACAAATAATTAACAACAGTCTAATTTCTCAGCAGAGAAATCTCATCTTGGTCAGCACTGGGACACATCAGACTGTTTTCTCACAGCAGACATTGGCAAGCATGTAAGCCTAGAATACAGCAGAGAAATGGCTGTCATACATTGTTGTTCTGAAAACTTTGCAGAAAGCCCTTGTTTACCTCCCATAATTGACAGAGAAGAGCCCCTGGTGGCTCTGTCACACTGCTAGCAAATAGAAAGAGATGGGGGAAATAAATCTGCCCTGCATGTACTTGGCATTGTGCAGTTCACAGCTGAAGGGCAGTGGCAGAGGCAGGAATGAACTGCTCAGGTCAGAGATCTCAATGAAGGTGAGATCTCAATGAAGCCCATCGTTGGCATTTTTAACTGTCAGAACTGAGAAGATGACAGTCTCTTAGAGAGCTCTGATTCAGTTAGATCTGGCCAACAAGTAGGACCCTTGGATCAAAGCCTCTGCTCTTTGCCAGTACTCCGAGTCCTCGGCACTGCCCTGGGGTGGGGGGCACTCTGGGCACCCTCTGTGCCAGTGGCAGCGACCAGTGAAGGGAGTGGCTCTCACTGGAGACCAGAGTCCACGCACAGGGGGTTTGCCTGCAACTCCTGCCTGCCCTCCACCCCTGCACAAAGCCCAGCCTGGCCCTGCTCTGACACAGCTTGGGCTGTGCTGGGGCACCAGCAGCTATTCCGGCAGCGCTGTGGGATTCAGGCAGCACTCGGTCCTTCTACATCGCCTGGTGACCAGGGGAAGACAGAGCAATAGTGATTGCTCTGGAGAAAATTGTCCTTCTGCATTGGCCACCAGTATGTCCCTGTGCAAACACACTCTGGGGCTTTGTCTGGAAGTCCAGGTTTGAGTAAAGTACCTCTGACAAGCCCAAATACTGTTTACTGAAAGATTTCTCTCTTCTGATAACCCTGATTTCTCATCCTAAATTGGAGTCTAGTTAAGAGTCAGTGTACCATTCACAATGTAAGTACCCATCACCTTCCCACTTCCCCTTCTCCAGCATAACCTGGAGGAAATCAGGAAAAGTAAGACTTTCAATACTTGGAGCTGAACATTGCATTAGCAATGTTGTTCATATCCATAGTCACTCAGATAATAAATGAAAGTCAATCATGTTTGGAGCAAAAATTACTGTCATGAATAATTGAAACACTGAAATAAAGATTTCACTAGTGCTATTTTCCTTTGTTTGCTTAAAAAAAAAATTAAGTGAAGAAGGAACAAAGCAGGGAAGAGAATATTAATTTACAAGGTTTCAGACTGTACTGAAAAATTAGTAGGGAGGTATGAAAAGCTGATAACTTTTATCTCCAGCACACCAACCTGTGGGGCAAGTGAGTACAGTGAAACACAGAGAGCAAACCAATTAATTGTGCAGCAACCGCACATCCAGCAGCAAAAGGATCTGCAGTAGAGCAACACAGATTATGCTGAATGAAAACAGGAGAAGACGTAAAGAAGGATGAGGAAGAGATGTAGAATAATGCATTCACCTCTTAGACTGTTTTAGTTAAATCTGAATTGCTAACACGGAGGGGGGAATCATTCCCTGCCTCATTCGTCACCACTCCTGCCATGCTCACAACGTGTTTTAACTGCTATTACAGTAATTGAATGAATGAGGCTGTTTCCAAAACAGATCTGATGTGTTGATGCGGGAAGTTGAACGGCAACAATCTAATCGAGCAGCCTGGCAAACGGAGCTGCAGCGGGGGAGCTGCCGCTGCCAGCCCAGCGCAGCCCAGTCCGTCCCAGTCCATCCCAGTCCATCCCATCCCAGCCCATCCCAGCTCTGCGGCCCGCGCCGGGAGCGCAGGGATGCGCTGACACCTGCCGGCCGCCCCTGCCCGGCTTCAGCTCCAGGGTTCGCTGCCCTGCAGCGCTTTTGCCCAGGACTAAAAACTGAACAGCATCAGGTGTGCAGATCGGATCCCTCAGGAGTTTGTTTGGTCTGCTTCTTTCCCCCCCTTTTTTTTTTCCTTTTATTTTTTTTTTCCCTGCCTGCTCTGCTCTCCACAGCCCATGTCACACACGCAGCAGCTTTAACGCCACCGGGTTGGTTCAGAAAGGTGAGAGCAGCAGCAGTGTGAGCCTCTGCTCCTGTCCATCCCCCTCGGATCCGGACTGCTGGCACAACCCGAGTCAGTTTGTCCAGCATAAAGTCTAAAACAGAGAGAAAAAGCTGAAGTTTTTTGTTTATTTGTTTGTTTAATTGAAAGTACTATAAGTGCAACCACCAAAAATAATGGAAACCTTTGAAGTCACTGTGCAGGATTACAGATACGAACTGAAGTCCAGGGAAACGCTTACAAGTTGCACTGACATTACTTTGTGCACTGGTTTTCATCTGTTTACTGATGCTCTCTAATTTGTTGATGCCCTTTCCACAGTGTGATTCTGAACAGAGGAAATCTCCAAGCACCTCAGGGAAAAACTCTGAAAATCTTAGATTTCAAAAAGCTTTTTTTAAATCTCCCTCCCTCCCTCTCCCTCCTTACCAAATGCTTTTTACGAGTCTATTAGCTTCATTAAAGAGTCAAAAGAAAAATCCATCAGCACTCTAAGTGTTTTTTCTCTAGTGACTCTGAGATATTTATGGACTTGAAAGATGCACATTTAGGACACCCCAGACAGTGATAAGAATGTATAGACTTAAGACTCTCTATATTTTTAACTTCATGAGTTAGAAAGATTTATCTAGGAGTCGGTTGATATCTATTAATTGGTAATGTTCAAACATAGTAATTTATACTTTTTTCCAAATACTCTTTAGTTTTAGCAACGTTTAAAGTAGCTAATATAACACCTTCTGGGAAAGAAATGTCTTTAGTGCCGAGGTTTATTGTGTTTCAGCAATGCTGCCTCAAGCTACGTGCACAGAACTGGTGAGCACTCTCCGAGCAGCCTGTTAGATTTTGGCATTAAAACCTCCTGGCTTCCAAAGATTAACTCTTCTCTAAAGGTTGTTGTGCCACCTGTGAAGGGCATCTGTGATTAAACCAGTAAACACTCCTTGCCTGTGTGAGCTATGGGCAGGAGAGCAAAGAACATGGGAGATTTATGGATATTTCTCATTTCCCGTGTGCCACTCACCAGGAGCAAGGAGGGTTCAAGACAAAACACCCTGGCCTTTGTCAGCCAAATGCAGGATGGGCTCTGCCAATGCTGAGCAGCTATTTCTAGACAACATAACAAAGAGCTGTGCTCAGCTCTTTCACTTTGTTGAATCAATACGTTATGCAGAGGTGTGATCTACTTCTAGGTGACAAAAGTGGCTCTAAGGCAAAATTAAAATCATGCAGATTTGACCCAGTGTTCACCAGGGACACTGATGTTCTGGGTCTAGGAGAAGGCATTGAGGACACCTCCTGTTTCTCAGCTCTTACCTGTCTGACAAGTTGGATTTTCATTTGTTGGTTCAGTTGTTTCCATTTTCCATATGAAGTGTGTGGCATACAGCTGGGAACATGAGGCTTTGGCTAAGAGGACAGCACTAATGCATTTTCCTTCTTTGCACTCACATAACTGCAGCCTGTGACATTTACAGTACTTTGGTAAATAATCTGGCATGCTTCACCACTTTCTCTTTAAGAACTACTCAGCTATACTGAAACATAAACATAATATCTTCCATTCACACAAAGTCTGTCATCAAAGCAAATCCTATAATGGTTGAGAGATTTTACTAGGAGCACAGATTTCTTGACATTTATGCCCTGTATGAGCAACTTCACTTACATGGATATGCAGACACCTTTTAGGCTGCATTAACTGCACAAAGAGGGACTTTGCAGGAGAGAGGAAACACAAATCAAGGGACAGGAATCATTTTGGCAGCATACTGCTATTGCCTGAAGTGGATTTCATGTGGTTAATCCATGGTAAGAATATTCATTTTAAAAGTACTTTGAGGATTTGAATGACAGCAAAGTCTCTTAATCACTTATTTGCCACTGAAAGACAAATTCCCCACTCTCACTATGTCCCCCTTCTGACCCCAGAGGGTCACACTGCAGCCAAGTCAACCAGCACCAGCAGAGTGCATCAAACAAATCCTTAGATGACATTAGCCTCGTGTCTATTTAAAAACTGAAACAAGAATAAACTTGTGGCTTCATGTACCAGTGACAAGGGCCAAGGTCATTTCAGAATAAGCTGCTCTGAGCATAAACATAATTCTAATCTCAATTAACACCTAAAGTGCATCTCTTACTGATTAAAGTGGTAAAGTTTTAATGGAATCACTAGTATCACAAGGAGAATAGAATAATATCATTAAGCTCTTTGCTGTGACAAGTTCCTACAATCTTACCAGGAGAGTGTTTTAATCTTCTACCTGCAGCAGTAATCAGAGAAATTTCAATTTTTAAGATGAGCTTTCACCTCACTGGAAATGAATTTCAAAGCAGCTTTGCAAGTTCCACTGTTTTCCCTTGGTCCCTAAGTAGAGAGCAATTATTGATTGAACTAATTTCTTAGGAAGACAGGTCAAGTTTCAGGTTAAACTGCATCTTGTAAAAATGTAGTCTCATGCAAAAGAAGAGACAGAGAGGGATTAGCAGCTTACAATTCACTTTCTCACAGGTACATTTATTGTGTCAGCACCTGCTTGCAGTAAGTCTATGTGGTTTGTAAGCAACAAACTCCATTCAGTTTTTTGTTGATCCAGAGTATCTAAATAACACCCTTTTCATGAGCACCCCCTTTTCATGGAAGCTTGGCTTTTTCAGAAGCCCTTCCAAAGGCCTGGTCAAAGATTTTACTGTATCATATCAACTCTAAGTGAGAAAAGTGCTTTCTAGGGCTGAGAGGAGCTGTGTGACACTTGTGGCTTCTGCAGTCTCAGGGCAGGTGGTTCTGTGGGACAGTTACAGGAATTAATAAGAATCCCATGAGCAGTGGCATTATTGATACCATTGCAGCTTTATATAATAAACCATGTGCTGTTCAAAGTTAATAAACAGTGTAAGGACTTCAGTAGGGTCATCCCTGGGCTGAAATGTAGAGACAAAATATTAAAGCTGGGGAAAAATAACTTCTGTAGGTATATATAGGTGAGGCCCACATGTAAAGCACTCTTTAAAAACAGCTTTTGATTTTTTATTACTTTCTTTTTTTCAGGCCATGTTGTACCTATTCTCTAGGGCTGAGAACACATCCAGCCAAAAGCAACCACTTATACTGCTGTGGGGACAAATTCCAGTGAAAAGGGATCATCCTGGCTTTGGAGAAACTGGCTCTCCTAAAGATTTCTCACAGCTCTGAAAAATTGCATCCCTTGGTTTTCAATTCTGATCATCAAAACAGCCTGAAAAATGAGAATTTTGCAGGATATTCTTCTTCCTGGGAGAACTGTATTCGCTAAGTGTTCTTTCTCAGTTAACCGTAACCCAGCAATATTAGAAGAAGATCATTCTGCTGTGGGGCTCCTCTCAGAAGGACATTAAAAAAGTTGTCTGAAGAAGACAAGTTGCCTCACTCACTGCCATTATCCTTCCAGAAGCCAAGATAATACCAACATCAAGGCAAAGCCCTTGGCATTCAGGTGGCTGAATGGAAACAACAAGTCAGCAGCTGTGCACAAACAGGGGCTGCCGAGAGAGAAACAGAGAGAGGTGTCTTGATCCAGAGGCACAGCCACCCCCACCACTCCCTTTGGGTCAAGAGTAAGGAATACAAGAGCTGCCAAAAACAAGGTGGGGAGGAATGTAAGATATTTATTTATCTGCAGTCATATGTCTTGTGCTTGCTAGTCCACAGTGTAAAGAGTTATAGGTAAATATTATCAAAATATCAAACTGTCTACTGAAAGAGGATGTTGAGTCAGGCTTCAACCCATATTTGGAACTATTAAATTATGAAGTAGACTGATGTTATCTGCTGACATTTCATTCAGCAGAAAAACTTACTTAAGGAAAGAACTAAGGCTGCAAAAGAAATTGAGGTCAGGGTGACTAGAGACCTGCAGCTGTGCAAGAGGAAAGTGTGGGTGCAGTGTGGGGTGCCAGCTTCCCCTGGGTGGAAGTGATGGAAGGCACTAGTATCACTAGACATAGCTCTGAATTTAAATTAAGTCCATCTGACAGGGACAATAACACCTGGAAAACCCAGCAAGGTGGGAACTGGGAGGCCCTGTCAGCCACACAAACTCCTCCAGCCACCTGCAGAGGGAACCTGGCAGTGTTCATTAATCTGCTGCAGAGTCAGATCCAGCCCACACAGAGCTGCTTTTTATAACCAGCTATAATCCAGGTCGCCCACTTCCTCCTAACAACCTCATCTTTCTCTTTTTCTCTCTCTCTTTTTTTTCACTTTCCTTCTCCACACTGAAATGTGCTGTATTGCCACAGATTCAGCTTGGAATCAAAGCAGAGGCCGTTCCTGCCATGTGCACATAAAAGCTCCACAAAGACAGGGAGATGAGGGAGCAAAACTGATATGACAACAAAGAATAACATCAGGTATTGCAAGCCATGGGGAATGGGAAGAGATAGGAGGTAGAGACTTAAAAGGTTCTCTGCAGGCATGAGTTAGACACGCTGCATGTTTTGACTCCTGAGAGTTGGTACTACAAACATTTTGAATTATAGCCAGTTTAAGTGTCACAGGAACCTCTCAGACTGATTCTGCATGAATTTAGGATACATGCAAAATGAACTTTCATTCTGATTCTAAGGTGTTAGAAAATAAATCACTTGGACAATTTAAGGTTATTTTGGATCTATTGTTTCACAGAGAATGTGATACAGCTGGCAGGGAGGCCAGACCACACAGGACATACCCCAAAAATACATTAATGAATACAAAGGTGCCCGAAGCCCACTGAAGTTTAAGGGAGTTCAGAGTTAATCATAGAATCACAGAATCATAAAGTCATAGAATCAGAAGGGTTGGAAAGGACCTCTGAGATCATCAAGTCCAACCCTTGATCCACTACCACCAGTCTAGTTTATTCCAGTCTAGTTTACTGCTGTGCCATCCAGGGTAGCAGCCACAGCTGTGATCTTTTATCCACCCCACTTTTCTTTCAAAGGTGTCAGATGCACCTTCCAGCCTGTGGCCCACCCCTGGTTTTGGACTGGGAGTCACTAAACTGCTCCAGCACCATTTGCAAACCTTAGTCCTATAAAAGCTCAGCTACTTGTTTCTGCAGTGCATTGGTCTGAATGAGCAGCAAACAAGACACATAACTTGTCCAAAGTAGTATTGTTTCTATTCATTAAGTGATGAAAGGATTAAGAGTTAGAGAATTTCTTGACATGAGAAGAGAGTCTGCCTGATTTAAAGATTTCTGCAAAATGAATGAATTATGGCCTTGGACCATATGAAAATAATCCCAGAAATCATTAATTATTTGTGTCCTACAGTGCAAGTCACTAACCAAAACCCCAGGATACACAAGCAGTTTATGAAGAATGGAGAAATAAATCTCCCAAGTTTCACAGGATTGGAGCACCCTCTGGACATTTGCTCAATTTGAATTACTGGTGCTTTGTGTCCTTGTGACCTACTCACACAGAAAATTAAAACACAGACTTTACTTTGAGCATTGGGGAATTCAGCACCTGTTTGATGTTCATGGATTTCAGGGTTGCAGTTGCCTTCTAGGATCCAAAGGTTTTCCTGAGCTTACAACTGGACTGTACAGACAAACAACAGGATTTTATTCATGCTTATTAAAATCAGATCTGCAAGGTACTTTTCTGAACTGGGACCACTTTTACAGGTCCTGATGAGGCAAAAAAGCATGTGTTAGGACTAGTACTGCTTTGGACCCTCTAGAGATGTGATGCTGTTGAAGGGCCACTGCAGAAATCAACACGTATCAGAAGAAAGACACCATTTCTGAGCTTTCCCAAAAAAACAAATAAAAGGAAAGGTAAATAGCTTAAGTCTGTCATATGTCTCTAATAACTCTCTAAACTCCTTCACTCCAGAAAAGGGACTGGCAGGAAACACACTGTGGGTGCTGTACAGGAGCCCTGTGCTGAGTCCCTGTCATTGCAGACCATTGGTTGTGCTATTTGGTCACACAGAACAGATTCCCACCACCTCACACCATGCACAGAGTTGCCCTGAATGCAAAGTGCTTGCTTAAGAAGGTGGTATTTCTGTGCTCTCAGTAGAAATTGCTTTGCAGCCTACATTTGTGCTATAAACCTGATTATTATAACTATTACAACTTGTACAAGCAGAGTTTTAGTTACTTCATAAGAAAAAAAGGAATCACAATGAAGGGTTGATTCATGCTGCTTTATAATCTAATTCTAATTAGATTTTTAAAAATAGTTATTTACTTCAAATACTACTATTTCCCTTAAATCAGCATTTCTTCTACTAGCGCATACCACAGCTCTCAAATGTGAACTTGAATTTTATCTTCAGCTATAGAAGCAGCAGCCTAAAAAAATCAAGTTCCTAAATAGACCAGGAATTGTCTACATGCTTATGGCAAAGACATCCAAGCAAGTAAGCCACAGCATGCTTACAGTGATATAAAATTTCCACTTACAGATGTATAATTTCCTTTGATGACTTTTGCAGAATTATTTCCTACCTTGAAAGTGATAAAAGCACATTTGAGACTTCCAAAATGTTTATGCTGTTTTCCATATGGGGACAGATGAGCTGATTGGAAGCTTACATGCTTTCAATTCCTAGCTGTGGTACTATTGTATTATTAAAGAGCTGTTTGAGATCTTCATTGTGTTTTTAAAAGAAATAACATGAAGGGCCTTACTTATCATACCAAGGTTTTTATTTCAAGTATTCCAATATTTATGCAGTGATGTTGAAAGGTAAACACTGACTAGTGTTACATCATTGTCTCAATTTAATACAAGGTGAAAAAACAGACTCATTGAGGAAACTGTAATCTCATTACTATTAACATTCCTGACTCCTTTGTGTTGACCATCTTAACATAAACCTGCTACTGACCCTGAAATGAGCAGTGCCCAGTCTCAGTGTAGAATTCTACAAGCCAATTTTCCACTTACAATACTTTGTCACTAATTTAATTCTTATCTAAGCTCACATAGCAGGATTATATGGATTATAACTGTGAGAAAAATGTGGTTTCCAACCTGTGGACAGGGAGAGTGATGGCAGGAGCTGCAGTACTCCAGAGAATTAAGATAAGGTTTGGTATTTGCTTCAAGAGAAGAGCTGGCATGGTTATATTTCTTTATTCAAATCATTTCTCCCATCCACTCTTACAAGACTGATTTGGTTCAAATTCAAGTGTTTTTCACGAGCAGAATTAAAAGTAGAGCTGCTGAGAGGTTACTGCTGTTGGACAGACCTTGCTGCAGTTTCCTCTTCACTGTCAAGTGTGGATAGGAGTGGATAAAAGACACAAATTCCTCCAGTTTCTCATGCCAAGGAGAGGCTTGAACACCTCTGCAGATCCTGCTGGCAACCACACTGTCCTGTATTTGTGTCAAGGTACAAGACAGGTTTTTTTCTCCCTGTTGACATGATTTTAAACCTTCCAATAAATCCACAGGAAGGTTTTCATTACTCTAGCTCATACATGCACTAGCAGCCTGTGCCAGTGTCACATCATATATCTTGCAACGCGCCCTCCTGCATTCCCATGCTTTTCCAGGAAAGGGTCAGCATATTCAGGAATAGGTTTGACAACTCTTCAGTTTACCTGGACATAATTTTTAATACACCTTAATGCCTTGTCCTCATTAGCCTTTTGAAGTCCTCACAGCTTTGCTATCGCTGAATTTCCAGAGTACTTCTAGATTTTCAGATTCATCACCCCCTCCCCTCTCCGGTAATTATCATATCAGTGTTGAACTCACACTCCATTTTCTTGCATTTCCAGCTGGATCCTAACCATATTCCTGCCACCTCATCTGTGTCTGACCTCCCATGAGCCCTGCAAGCTGTGCTGCCCTTTTTCCAATGTGGTCCCTTTTGAGACTCACACCAATCCCTTGCAGCTTTCTCCCACCACAGCACCCCACCCTGATCCTCAGCAGCTCCTCATGTCAGCTGATAATTATGACTCCATGAAAAAAATAAGTCTTTATGTTCCACATATTTAAAAGCTATATTTATTTTTTTCATAAAATTTATTATAAATATTTTAAAGCAATTAATTTTTGTATTACTTATACACACTATTGTGCCCAGTTAATGCTAGAAAGAAGGATGTAGGAACAGATGATGTGCATGAAGGAGAACACAATATAAAGTGACAGAGAGTTTATAATGGCAATGGGAGTGACAGGGAGAGCTGACATCTTACTGGATTGGCAGATGAAGCTGGAAAAGAGAACTACCATTCTGAGCACACAGGGCCTCAATTCAGAGTGAGTTTAACTTGATGAGGTTAATTTGCCAAACCCCCTGAAAGAAAAGGTCAGGGAGACTGGGGACAGGACAATTGAGTAAAGAGAGAACTGCAAATGTGTTCCTGTGCTGTTTCTGCATGTGGACTATTTATGGAGCAACATGAAGGATTGCTGAATGTAAATGTATCCTCCAACAGGGTCTATTAAAAGAATTTTATTTTGAATTCTAACTTTCAGTAAAATGGTCAGAGCACTGCCTTTCCAAGCAGACAGCCAGACTTTGGATAGGCAAGATCTCCAGAAATACTGAGCCTTCCCAAGGCTCCCAGAAGAGCCACCACCACTGCACTGCACCCTGAGGAGGATCTGTGGATAGGCTGGATGTGAACCAGCCCAGTGAAACCAGCCAGATGGCTTAATGACACACCTTGTGCACTTGCTGCACACTGAGCTCTGAATGCTGTGATCCCAAGATCCCTCCCACACTGACAGACCAGTAAATCACAGCATTTTTCAGACAAGTGTATATAATCAATCTGTTGAGAGGGCCTGGTCCAAAAACAGTTGGGGTCAACAGAAGACACCCTTCTGGCCACATTCAGTGAAACCACATCTCTCTTTCAAGTCAAATCAGGAAAGCAAAACACCACCAACCACTTCACTTTATACAGCTGCTTTTTGTCCTCCTGAGAATCAGAAGGGTGAAAATCTCTCATCTCAAGGGCAGGACACATGTGTATGTATGTGCTGCAGGACTCAACACATGGCAAAAGCCTTTCACCTACACACATGCAAATAAATAAGCACTGCACACATTTCCCTTCTGCACATGCCTATTAGTGAGCTGGAAAGAGGCATTAAAATGGAAACTGTAAATGTGTTTAACCTTTACCCTTCTGTTGATGTATGCTTTAACCATTATTTTCCTACAAAAACCTGTGACTCTGATGAGACCTATGGATGCAGTTTCAGATGGTTGTTTTCTCTTTTTAAATTGTACCACCTTGGCTATACCTGGCTAATAACCCAGCTGCCCACATTTCTCCCTGGTATTAACAGCATATATCACAGCTGACACACTAAGAAGTAGGAAAAGTTAGCTTGATGGGAGAAGACATGGAAAAACAAAATCTTGGTGTTAAAACACCATCTGTAAATTACTGCAGTGGAGGGAGGCTCAGGAACTCAGGAAGCATCCAAATAAAAAGTATATTTAAAATCAAGAAGAAATGTCTGCAGTGACTGTTTATTACACAATCCACACTCTCCCTGTGAGCCTCAGACATGCCTGCTCTTGTGTTGGGTCTTATGTGTAATGCAGCTATGCCTGGAGGGCTGGCAGAGGAATTGTGCCAGGGAAGAAGGCTCCTGGCTGAGCTCTGGAGGGGTTAACATGATGGAGGTGGATGGCAACCCCGATGGAATCAGTAAGTGAAAAGTGACTTTCCTGCTTCATGCTTCCTAGCATGACCATTCAGCATTTTCCTATTTCAGCTGCTTCTTGAGCCCATAATAAATGAAGTTTTAGCAAACTGAAAGCCTTTTATTTTGAGATGACCTTCTCTCTTTTGCACTATGTTGTCTGGGCTTTTGGCTGAGGTACAATTTAGGTAAAACAGATAAAATATTCATCCTTCAGAACCACATTTTTTTCCCTTCTGACCTTTCTCTTTCCCTAAAGCTGTCTGTGCCTGCCATACAAATGCACACATCTCTGTCCTAGTGATCTAGGACCATCACTTCTCATAACTGAGCAGAACATTCTTAGCTTTAATAATTTTACTCAATATTATGCAACAACATTTATGCTGTTTCACTGTTTCTCCAGAATAGATATAGCAGAGATGAGCATTACTGGAGACTATGTAAATCACCACAGCTCCAAATCCACCTTTTTTAAAAGAGAGCCATAGAAAGGGCTGCTGCAGCAGTAGAGAGCCAAGCACTCCTGGACCTAAAAGTGGAGTCTACTGCCAAAGCCAAGAGAGAGCCCTTCTTCATTGCAAAGAACAACCAGCACAAACTTCTCTGAGTGTCCCAGCCACTGGTGAAGGTCAAAGCCTTGGCATGATGGGAGGAGCAGGACTTCTAGTGGGCATAAGAAACCCCTGGCATCTCCTGACCATCTCCAGCATTGTGCTTGGTGCAGAGATGTGACCATACATCTGCTCCGTGTCAGCATCCCTGTTTCACAACTGGGTTTCATACTTAGCAAATGGTCAAGCCACGTGTTTGTGTCAGACCCTCACCAAAGGGCACATCAGGGAGATCTCTAACCCCTGGGAACAGCTCTGGCTTGTTACCCCAGGGCAAAAGGCTGGGAAAGAGATTTTGGTAGTTCCCACATGCTGTGTTGGACATCACTGTGCCTGACAGTTTGCAGTGCAAAGATCACCTCCACACTTTGGGACTTTTTGGAAGCTCTGGCTGATGGACCCCACTGCTGGGAATGATAAACTTCCCATCACCACAAGAGTCACTCTACAGCATGTGATTTATAGTTTATCTGTATGCCCAGACAGGAAGCAAACCACGAGATAAGCTTCTCCAGCCCATCTACTTCTCTGCTTCAATCACTGCCTGGATTTATCATCTTGAGTTAGAGGTTGGATAACTTGGTGACCTTTTCAATCTTGTCTCCTTAGCTAAGGTTGCCATTCACAGCACACACACAGAGCTCTAAGTCATACAAATCCAAAAAATCAATTTCTAATTATAAATCTGAAATTTGATTGCGCCTCAATTCCAACCAAAAGGGGCACAGAAAAGCACTTCTGAAAAGATGACAGGAAGAGTACAGCTTCCCAGGGAAGTCCCATTCCCTGCAACAAAGGGATTCCACCACCTCACTGCCATCGTTTCTCACAGGGCACTAAAATACCTTTCCCTTTCATGGTGTCTGTCCAGTAAGTTGATCATTAATGCCCAGCCTAAAAACATGCTGACAGCATTTCATGAAAGCTTCCCCATCAAATTACCTTTTCTATTCATCTAAGCTCTCTTTTTATTCTCACAGCTTTAAGAGTGACTTTGCAACAGCTTTTATAATAATACTAACATGATTATAATTTGCAAAGGGTGAGGACAATTTCCCAAACCTGCTGAGGTAAATTGCATGATAAATGCCTATACAAAAGACAGACTTCTTTCACATTTTAAAACTTCACTCAGTACTTAATCTAAATGTATTACATATCACATATACTACTTCATTAGTAATAGACCACCCCCAAGTGAAATCAAGCCCCCAAAACATAGGAGTCAGCTGGTTTTACTTCATTTGACTTTTGAGACCACAGAGTCATATAAAAGACAAATTAGATTTTGCTATGGATTATTTTAAAAGTATGACTTTAGTATTTTACTTCACAATTTTCTCTTCAAATTACCAAGAGAAAAGACCTGTGAGATCATCAAGTCCAATATTTGACCCAACACCACCTTGTCACCCAGCCCATGGCACTGATGCCACATCCAGTCTCTTCTTAAACACCTCCAGGGACAGTGGACACCACCTCCCTGGGCAGCCAGGGAATGAGAATGGAAAATTCCATTCTCAAAATATTTATGCATAATCTAATATTTACCACTACATTTACTACAGATGTTAATATCAAATGGAAGTTGAATACGGGAATTGAATGTGTCATTTTGCTATTGATTAATTTGATGTTGCCTAGAAATCCATGTACTCTAATGTTCAGGATATCAAAGCAGATAAACACTGGCAATAAAGTATTTCAGGCTTATGTGGAAAAAAAATAAAAACCTCAGTAAATTGACAGAAAATCACATTTGAGTGAGATGTAGACCTTTGGTTTATCTTTAGTCAATACACTTAAATCAGTGCTGCAGCTTCTGAGAGTCACAAACAGGAATGATGTTTGTCCAAAGCACACTGACTCATTGAAAAGGAGAATTGTTATGGATTACCCCATGTTTCTAAAGCTACTTGCTAAGTTTTGCTACCTCTACTGTTCACCCTTTTAATGACTTGGCAAGTTATTGGTCCTGAGCTCCCTGACAGGAGGGTGTAGCCAGGTGGGGGTTGGTCTCTTCTCCCAGACAACCAGCAGAAAAGCAAGAGGGCACAGTCTTAAGCTGCACCAGGGGAGGTTTAGGTTGACATCAGGAAGAAGTTCTTTCAAGAGAGAGTGATCAGACATTGGAAGGGGCTGCCCAGGGAGGTGGTGGAGTCACTGTCCCTGGAGGTGTTTAAGAAGAGCCTGGATGTGGCATCAGTGCCATGGGCTGGGTGACAAGGTGGTGTTGGGTCAAATATTGGACTTGATGATCTCAGAGGTCTTTTCCAACCTCGTTGGTCCTGTGATCCTGTGAAAGCAGTTTATAGCTCCAGAGAGAAGACACCTGGAAAACCAGAACAGCGCAGCTAAAAAACAACCATTCCCGGACTACAAACACCAGCCAGCCTCTTAATTAAACCCTATAATGGAGAAAATCACCTTTTGGCTGGCCTGGCCAAGCCCTTAACTCCTTCACCAGAGCTGTGGGACGCCAGCACAGGGGTGCTGTGAGCTCAGGAGGGCCGTGCAGAGCTGATCCATGCACCGCGCACAGTCGCTGGGTCTGTCCGTTCGCATCACGCCGGGCGCCGATGGAGCGGCCGGGAAAAAGCAGTAATGGGGGAAGCTGTCAGCCCGGATTACTGCCAGGGTCCTCAGCCTGACACAATCCCATCTGACATTGCCACGGGCAACCTGCCTCCATTTATAGCCAGCTGCACCATTAAATCGCTGCTGATAATTTCGGAGTAAAGAGTTTAAATGATTGAGCATTCCACTTGGAAAGAGGAGGCTTTTGGGTACGTCATTAATAATGCAATGATTTAGACACTTTATTGTCTTAAGAGATGTGCTTGTTTGAGGAGCACAGGGAGGGAGCTTTCCATGCATCCCTTTTAAACTGACATGTCTGTCTTGGAAAAGTGGAGACCCAGTACTCTTCCCAAATGAGATATAACTATGATTCCTCACAGAGGGAGAAAAAGATGGATGTGGTGCTGGGAGGCTCACTTTGCAAACTGCTGTGCTTTATTAACTGCAGACTGCTGTGCAATTACACCTCAAAACATTAGGAGATGTTCTCAGTGAAGTAATTCAAATTACTTAGAGAATAGCAAGTTAACAAATGCAAAATGACTGTTTACAAAGTTGGAAAAACACCCTTGAACTTGCCTAAAATGAAAAAGGGGAAAAAAAAAAAATTGAACAAAAAGTTGTTGAACTCCGGACAACTTTTGAGAAACAAAAAGCACATCTTTATTTCTGAAATATATGGAAATCATCATGGATGACACACCTAGAGGAAAGTACAGCTCTTCATGATGCAAAAGCAAATTTCTGATGGTCACATTTTAAAAGCGACTTCTACAGAATTTTAAAACTTTCTTCTACATCCCCTTTTTTTTTGCTTGTAGCAATCCCTCAACATGCTTTTGACTTCCACAAAATATCATAACAATTATAGGAGAAAAGGGCAATTTGGAGAATTGTATGATATTCGTCTATGACTAACAAAGATTTTCTTCCAGTTTCCTTTTACTTCTGTTTTTTTAAGAAAAAAAGTATTTAAAAATTTTAAAAGAATTCATCAGGAAAAGGGGCAAGTACAAAACCCAAGAACCTGAACGACAGCCTCGCTGTAACAATAATTTAGCAGTAGTTGCACACAACTGCCACAGCAAATGTATATTCCAACTATTAAAACAATAATCAGCAGGTCTTAAAGAGCTGGGTTTGTGTCTATTCAAGCTAATCATATGCTTCTCTCTTATCCTCATCATAATCAGTAAACCAGCTAATTTCTTCCTATTTTTCACCTCAAGCCTTTAAAGCTTTCATACATAGCCCAAATCACTAAATCTTTGAGCAAATATTCACTAATCAGTTATTTTAAAAGGATCAGGCTTCTTTTTCTCTCTAACCACATCAGTTGCCAACACTGAAGAATGCTGTGAACTGTAGATGTGATGTGTGTTCTACAAGTGTGGAGAAGACCATATAGATGATGTAAAGGAATGCAGAATGCTTATTCTTACCCAAAACTTAAATTTCAGAGGTAAATAATGTATTTTTATTGTAGTCACAGACTCTGTCAGCTTAGTCAAGATGAAGGTCCCACGGAATACTGAGTCATGAGAAAGATCTCATACATCTGCATATAAAAAGTTGTTGAGAGGAAGGAAAGATGGGAAAATAAAGACTCTTTGGTGTCAGCCAGGGGATGAGCTGAGAGTCAGTGGTAGAAGTGGGAGCACACCGTAGTCCAATGCCTGGCAAAACACTGCAGTTCAGCCTTTGCTGCCTACAGCTTTGTATGCAGTGTATGGATTCCAGAAAAAGATGAATTACAATCGTGTGGAGCTTATAATTGCTTTCATTAGCTCTATTAGTTTACTTCCAGCACCAGATATGCAATTTTAAAGTACAGATCGTTCCAAGAAGAGCACTTTCATTCACCAGTAGTTCACAGAAAAGCTTTGTTTTCCACTTCACAGAAAGCTGCTACAGGCTTACAGCAAATGTAAATATCTATTTTTGTTATCTCTACTGGCATATGATTTGACATATGCATTTGCTGAAATGTTGTCTTCTTCCCATGCTTCTGGAAGCCGTGTCCATCCCATCTGCTTCGTTCCCGAATACTTAAATTTGCTTTGTCTTCAGCATCATCAACTCAAAATAAATAACACATATCCTTTGTCTGCTGATGTGGCTGTCAGCCATTTACTACTTCTTACTCCATCTGTCTCCTCCCAGCTGTTCAGTCCCAGCACTTCTTTCCAACCTTGGTGTTTAGCAGCAGCACTTGCAGTATGAAGTGTTGACACGGAGCCTTTTCCTACGATGTGCTAAGTCTGGGGGAGAGAAGTACTGCCCAGGATTGGCAAGGATCAAGACTGGATTATCCATGTCTAGTCCCATAGACAGGGATAGATCCATGGGACTGGACAGGCTGCATCCAACACTGGTGATTGTTTTATGGCAGTTGCAAACCATCTTCAGAACCAGGCAGAGGGAACTACAAGCAGGGCAGTCTAACCTCACTTCCTTGACAAAATTGTGGAGCACATCCTCACAGGAGCCACTGCCAAACATGGGAAGGACAAGAAAACGAGGAGGAGGAGTATGGATTTACCAAGAGGAAGCTGTTCCTGATCAGCTCAGCTAATGGCTGTGAAGTGACCCTCTCTTTAAGCAGATCAGTGCATGTAATTTGCTTTCTTGTTAGCAAGGCTGTGGACAAGATCTCCCACGAACCAGCTGAGCAGGAGCCAGAGGAGCCATCTCTCCCAGTTTTTCTAACTTTTTACAACCATCAACCTTTTAATTTCACAGGAATAGGTTCCTCCTGAAGTTTTAAGACTTTTTAAGAGGAAAAAGTACATTAAAAGGAGCAGATGCTTTGAGTGGCTTTGCAAATAGGTGTATTACCTAAATATAAGGAGTCCATTTGGGATGAGGGAAAGAGCTCACATCAGTCACATAAAAAGGAAGTTTATTGTGCTAATAAGGTGTCACCTAGAGCAAAAACAAACAAAAAAAAATCAAAACATCTGTTTGATTTTGAACATGAGTCTTTTGGGAATAACACAATGAAATGCCACTAAAAATTATGTGCATTTTCAGCTTTCAATGGGAAGATAGAATTTCAAGAGCACATAAAAAAGTGGAGCAGTTTTAAGCTTTTACAGATACTTGCATGTAGGTGGTGGTGGGACAGATATACAGTTTCTAGTCCAATGTTTCTCCACCTGTGATCCACAAAATATCAGAAAAGGCTATATAACACAGTTGTGAAAACAAATAAAACCAGGCACATTCCTCTCCACATACAAAAATGCTACGGAATCCAATGTGGAAAAAGAACTATAATGCCTATGTATATAAGGTAATGTTTCATCTGGTTGTAAATGGAAAATGTTATAGCAATGTTGCCTGAGTTAGTTCATTCTCCCTTTTTTTTTCACCAGATGCTTTTGTGTGCTTGTTAAGACAAATGTAAACCATCAAAGGGAGCCGGGTCAATTAACATATTGCTTAAAAAGCAGTTAAAATGCTTTTAGTGCTTTGTCCTCTACTCAGAAATATAAGAAATAAGTGTGTACCCTAAAGACCTTCCTGAAGGGGAATGGGAATGCAGGCATGATAGAATTCTGAGTGTCTAGGGAAGAGAAATTTCGGCTTGAAAAACTGAAATCTGACCATTACTGCAGATAGTGAAGGCTCAATTGGTGCTTGAAAAGGCAGCAGAAATTATGTGATATCACCCAGAGCACTTGTGAAGCAGCTTCAGAGACAGGTTCTGAATAAAAGCAACAGACAGGGGACAGAGGACATTAATTTTAAAAGAACTGAGCATCCAGAATTCTTAGTAATTCCAAATTCTTGGAAATTTGTTGTGGTCTATCCAGAACACTCAAAAGCCTTCATTTGGCATTTCTATACAGATGGGACCCAAAAGATTGTGAGCCCAGGAGACACTGGCCAGTGAGTAGTAAAATATACTGATGTGGAGGATTGAGGAGTAACAGTGCCCTGCATGAGTGAGAGCAAACTGGGAGGGTCAAGCCATCAGCAACTTTGCAATGGAAAACTGACATTTTCTTGACTTGTTACTAAGCTCTGAAATTTTGATAAAAAGACTTGAAAGGAACTAAAAAAACCCCCCAAGTCAGTGATTAAAGTGACCTACTTGATATCGTTTACTCAAGGCCAAATTTTGCATGCATTATGCTTCTTAGTTAAATGGTACATTTGCATGTATCTATTTTTGATAGTTCTCCTTCCAAAAGAGTTGAAGAAAATTAATAACTCCAGACAAACTCACTTCAAGCATTACAAGCTTCAGGGTTAGGAAATGATTGAGAGCAGGAAACTTCTCTTTCTGACAGAAGGCTCCAAAAAGGATACTACCACCCTTAGCTTTGAAAGTGATAAAGTTGCAGAGCAAGTAAGGAGGAGGCTGTTTTCTTTTCTTTAGTGGTGATATTAAAATAATAGAATTTCAGTCTAAGTACTGATAATTCTCACATGTTTTGGGGTTTTGGTTTTTTTTGTTTGTTTGTTTGTTTGTTTTTTTTGCAAAGTGGGACAATTCAATATTTAATGTTGTGTTAACTTTCTTCAAAATTTTAAAGATATGGAAAATAACATTTTGGAACCAAACAGTTTGGGTTTTTTTTCTGAATTTCTTTTGAAATTTGCAGGTTTTGTACAAATTCTGGTTTTTTGGAAGCTCCTAGAGAAAGTCAAGCCAGATTAAAACACTTTATCCTGTTGCCTACCATTATTTGCTTTGTAAAAGACGGGATTCTTTTAGCACTGGATGTTCAACAACCCATTATTTGAGATGCCCCAGTCTGCTCTGCACACCTTCCAGCTATTGTTCTAGAATTCCATGTGTACCCCACAGCCCAAGTGGATATTCCTAATGCCACTGGAGATGCTCTGTGAGGGCAAAGAGATCCAGACCTTAATGTTTGGAGTGGGGGAGTAATTGTTCCATTTTATAAGCCTAAGGCTATAATTATTAATGCTTAGACTATTCTAGATAACCAGATGAATAGTTTTATATTAGGCTATTATCAATAACTAATCTTCATCTTTTCAGGGAAAATCCCTGAGCTTTGGACATCTCTGCTTATATAATCTCTTTAAATATTTATTCAGAAATAAATAGGTTTTACATATCCCTACAGTGTCACTCCAAATATAACTTTGATTGACATGGATACTTCAGCAAATTATACTGAGTTGAGCAGAATACTACAATTACTCAGTTTTATTTGCTAATCACCACCCTATATTTATTGAAGTGGCTAGAAAGATTGTGTCACTTGATCTCTTGCCTTTACAAAAATTACTTTGAAACACTGCCTTTGACTTCTTCAGTTATTTTTATTGCACATCACCAGGCTGGCCCCTTTGTTCAAGGCAGAATGACAAGTTGCAATTATTGATGTTTTTCTCTAAGGACAAAACAATGACCCTGGTAACAGTAAATGCCCTGAGCCTTCCCCCACTAGAGACATTTTGGGGTTGTGCCCGAGGCCAGCTGTGAGACAGAGCTCTCAAATTTGGCCATCCCTGGGGCCTTGGAGAAGGGCTGGGAGAAGGTTGGGCTCTTCCCACCCCAGAGAGCTCTGCCAGGCTGCCTCCTTGGCCCTGGGACACTTTCTGAACTCAGGCTCTTACCCTCAGGGCCCTGCTGCAAAACCAGCTGCAAGTAGCCTTGTCTGCATCAGTAAAACTGTTCCTATCCACAAATGACAGTCAGCATGAATATGGAATCACCAAGCAGGATGCAAAGTATCTTTTCTCTTCAGAAATCCTTTAATTCTTCCCACCTAGGAGAAAGAAATATCCCCACCATTTTCACCCACCTGTGCATACTCTAGAGGCCAGGAAAAAAACCTATAAAGTCTGACAGTACAGGACACTTCACTCATTTATGATCCAGGTATGCATTAAAAAACTTTTATCTTCTCTCACTACTTAGTGTTGGAAAAAATATTCCAGCAGCATATCCAATAGATAATGAACAGAGCTGACTTGTTTGCTCCAGAGTAAAATAACATCTGAGTCATGGTTGATCTACTTGATTTACTGATTTTAAGGCACTTTGAGCACCTAGACTTTGTCATGATGCATATAAATAGTAAAAGGAAAAGTCCATTGTTCTGAAATGTAAAGAAGATAATGGAAAAATAGATACATAGGAAACACTTCATCAGGAGGGCCACAGTAGGGATATAATTATCAAAACTCTTAGCCACACACTGCTCTAGATATCTCCACAAATTCTGTGGAATATTTCACTTGCCAAAGCTGCAAAGCAACAAGAACAGATATGAGAGATTGTGTTCTAGGCATAGAGTGACCTTTTCAAAAGGGGAAGCATATGTCCTCAAATCCAAGCTGTCTCGTCTTGCTGAAATTCCACTTTCAAGTCAGCTCACAGGATGAATTATGTCTTCTGGTAAAATAGGAAACAGAAGTCTGACAGCTGACTGCAATCTTAAATTTCATGGAAAATAGCAGAGCACACTCATGGCCTAAGGTATCTTCAGCTTGCAGCAAAACCCTTTTGTTGCAGGACTAAGACTTGCCCAGAAGAAAAAAATATCACAGGTTCGTTTTCATACAAAATAAATGGAGTGGTTTGGAAACACATGAGTCCTAATGACACATTCAAAACACTTTTGGCCACAAATATTACTGAAATGCAAAGCCTGCTAGATACTCTTTTCTTGGAGAAAGGCTCTTTCTTTTCATCTTTCCATCCATCCCTCCATCAGCCAATTTGCATTCCTAAAATATCATAACACAAACGTGCTGTAGAATCATTAAACAATCATTGATTTCCTCCCATTTAGGCTCCCCAGTTAAGAGAAGCTTTGGGAGCAGGGAAAAGAAAAGAATCTCGTCACGTTATCCAGAATTCCAATTTGGCCCAATATGCTGTTTCTAACTCACACACTGGAAGCTTCACTCATTGGGATGAAGGCTTCACCTGCCACTGGAAGCTGTGAACCAGGCTAATAAAGAGTTGCACCACTTGGAGAGACACATTCCTGCAGGGCATCAGTGCTTTTCCTATCCAGTCTTGGAAGCCCTTCTTTCAGCTGTTGGGAACAAAATTTTCTACTTGGTTTTATCACTTTTCCACCATGCTAATAATTTCTGCTGTTTTTACAATCATGCAAAAAGTGTAGTATTTGGGGAATTCCAGGGTGGGTAGAGAGAAAATGAAAAGATTTGCAAAATTAGAGACCCAGAGTTTCATCAGCTGCTCTTCTAAACCTGTGATATGTTCATTACTTATGAAGTGGAAATTAAAAAGAACGGGGAAGGGGTCTCAAACTCCGTGGTTCTGCACTATGCCAAGCAGGATGCACCCAAGCCTTTTTCTGGTCTCAGGAGAGTCAAAATGCAGATATTGCAGAAGGAAAGGCAATGAACAGCCTGCCTGTCTTTGTTGTGTGTTATTGTTTGTGTTAAGACAGTAGAGTCAATTTAATCCTATTATACTAGGTGGGAAAAACTGGGAATGGATAGTGGTTTTCCCATTGCTAAGAGTATTTCCTAAAAAATTAGGCCTAAAAATATAACATTATTTAGCAAAAGTAGCATTTCTGATTTTTGCCTTTGCCTCCTTCCTGGCAAATATTTACAACTTTGACACCATTTCCCATTGGAGGAGGTTCCTCTTAGGGCCAGGCACCAAATTCCTGCCCCTTTTACATCATATCATCAGTGGATGTCACTTTTTCCTTATCTCAAGGATTGCCTTTATACAAAGACACTCTTGGAGAACTTCAAGGCTCCAGAAGGGGGTGGTGAACAACACTATTCACCTCCTGCTGTGACCATAAGGGAGTGGATTGAACTTCCATCAGCACGGAGCATTTTGGTGCTTTACCTACAGATTGCGCTCCAGCAAAGGAAACCCGAAGCCAAACGGAAGGAGACTGGAAGTGGCAAATGTAAAAAAGGAGCAAACACCTCCATTATGTGAGAAAGAAAGGTGAGAACACTGAACACCTAACAAGATTAAGGGTGAGGACAAATAGAACACAGAGGGTAAACTTTGCAGTCAAATAAACAAATAAAATGCTGAAGGGCACTTCCACTCAGGAAAGTCAGAGGAAGAAAGAGATCTGCTTTCATGGTGTAGAAACACTATCACCAGCCAACATCAAGAATTAATTCCTACTGGCACACGTGCAATTAAGAGAAAATACCTGTACCTACATCCTGTTCTAAACTTTATTAGAAGATCTAATAGGCTATATTTCTTTCCTATAACCTTATTACAAACCATAACAGGCAAATAACAGAAGGAGGTTGCTTATCTTGTGGCTTATAATCATATGGAAGTTATTGCCCTCTTATTTTTGCATCCTAGAACAACATACATGTGGGTCTTTAAATACTAACAAGTCATCAAGCACAGGCACAAAGTCACTCTTGCACAGGACAATTTAATTTTAGGCAGTTTGCTTTGATGATTTTTCTTCAACACAAAATTAGCTAAAGTGACCTTAACTGGGCTGATGTTAATCCCTTTGTGCAGAAGAACCTCTACATAAGGGAAACATAGTTTAATATTTACAAGTGCTCCAAAGAAGACAAAAATGACCTTTCTTAATTAAATGCCATGACACAAAGGGTAATATTGGGATAGAATATTCATCTAAATAAAGTTAAGATCCACATGTCTCTGGTAGAGTTAAATATTCCGGGCTCAATTCTCTGACTTAACACCAGCGGAAAAACAGGACTTGCTTTTTGAGATAAATGGAATTACCTTGTTTTATATCAGCAAATCCTGCACAAAACCAAGCTCTCTGATCCTAGACTTGCTGGGATAAGTACATTTAAAGAATTTATAAAGTTCTGGGGTGGGAGGGGGAAGTATTTTCACAGACTTGTACTCAGTAGGAGGTACAGCTCTATATTAACTTTCACTCAGGAATGCTTCATTATCCAAGATTATAAATTCATTTGACATAATGGAAGGACAGGATAAATTATTCAAAAAAGATGTAAATAGTTTATGTGCCATTAGTAAATTCTCAAGGACAGCGAGATTTGAAATATTTTGTGGCATAAGGTTAATTACCTATCTGATGTGAATTCATACATAGATATTCTCATTTTGAAGAACGATTCTGCTTTTAAAACACACACAGAATGTTATGGTCTGCTTATTTCGTTGTCTTAATCAAAACTTTAGTACAGATAAGACAATATACATTCCTTTGGTTATTCCTCCTGCTGATAATTTTCAGGGCAAGCTGTGATTTCATTTGTTTCAGTCATGCTGGAACATTTTTAGTATTTACACTAGATTTTCTCCTTTTAAATTTGTGGGTTTGTGGCAAATGAGGGAAGATACAGTGTGAAGGCACACACCTTTAAAGGCAAAAGAGGAACTTTGAAAACTTCAGAAGATGTTCAGGACAACCAAATAGGAAAAAAAAGTCTCACATGAAAACTTTTTTTAAACCTTTTCACTGTAATATGTTTAACTGGCTCATTCTCTTAATTTAGGTTTATAGTAAGGATAAAATGCAAATGAAAGTACTCATAATTCATCTCATTCAGTAATTTGCTCAAGCAATGCTTAAGGAAAGGGACAAGACCTGTTTCAGTCCTAGTGTTAGACCAAACAGATGCTTGAGTGCTGCTCTGGAGCAGCCCTGGTGCACCCAGGTGGCACCCTGGTGACCACTGCCCTTGCTGCCACCCTGCCCATCACATCCTTTGTACAGAGAGAGGAACACACACACATTTTGTTGTACAAGGCACAGAGGAGTATGGGAGGAAAAAGCCCATCAAAACTGTCAGCTAAAGGAGTGCTCTCCTATTGGCATCACTGAGTTATAAGGCAAACATTCCTGTTGGTTTGCTGCTGGTTTTAACCAGTAAGGAGAGAACAAGAGGGGCCTTTTGGGGTGTTATGCAGCAGGAGGGGAGCACGAGGAGGGATGAATATGAGACTCTTCTCTGTAATTAAGAGATCTGACCCATTAGCTGTAGCCTCCTAGTCCTCTCCAGCATAAATAAAATAGCTATGGGACAAAAGACAACAAAATATTCCTAGTATTTAGAAAAGACACTAGTCATTGCTATTTTGTAAGTATAAGCATTTGAATTTTTAGGGACTGCATTTATGGACTGCTTAACTGACTGGTAGTCCTCTCAACCTCATGCATGGAATAGCTCAAAGCAGCAGGGTCAAAGAACTTCAAAATATACCTTAAAACATAAACATGTATTTCTGACACTACTCAAACTCTGACATGAAACTAAATTTAGAAAAACCATTATTGCTATATTACATGATCTATACTAGTAAGGCTTGAGATAAATTCTGAGCCAAAAATCACTTCACCCTTTAACAATTACTTTATCTACTGTGACTAATGCTGATTATTTTCCCAATGCTTACATTTTGTTACATTTTTACAAGATTTCTCTTCAACACTATTGAAGACTGTCCCAAATTGGTTCAATACTCTTAATTAATATTTGTGTTTCCAAGATGTTCTGGTGTAATTACAGGAACATTAATCTGTCAGCAGTAATTTCAGAAAGGTTCACAGACTCTCTGCTCTCAGTGCACTTAATAGGGCCACTCTGCCAGAAGAAGCCAGTGGGAGAGCAGGGTTCTTCTCTCTTCTGTGACAGAATGTTCCTGCCAAGCCAGTAGAATAGTAAAGGAGAATAAACAACTTATTCAATCAATTTTCAATGACAGGATGTAAGCCTAGTCCAAATTCCCCTAAATCAATAGAAAAATCAACTTTCCCCAGGCTCAGAGCCACCAAGAGCTGCTGGGCTTGCTTGTAATGCTGAAACCAGAAGCAATCAGCCCAAGAGAACTTGGGTCAATCACTGAGAAGCAGAAGGGCTGGCCCTGGGCTCCACTGCACCCTCGAGGCAACAAGGCTCAGTTTTTTTGCAGTTCCCCAGAAACCAAGCGGAGGAGGGAATATTCCTCTGCTGTACAAACTCCTTAAAAGATGGATTCCATATTTTAATGTCTAATTAATATCCACCCAAACATGGGATCAAGATCTATCCTTCTGTGAAGTGAGTTACAACTGATATCTACCTGTAGAGTCT
Source organism: Pachyramphus minor (assembly GCA_013397135.1). Taxonomy (NCBI): domain Eukaryota; kingdom Metazoa; phylum Chordata; class Aves; order Passeriformes; family Tyrannidae; genus Pachyramphus; species Pachyramphus minor. The sequence goes on from VYXB01004906.1 coordinate 133,666, forward strand.
GATACTTGAGGCAAGTGATACCCAACCCATAGGCTTAGCACATGTCAGGGTTGATAGACTGAGCCTTATTTACTTGTTTAAACCCCTCAGCATCATTACTGCTTTTAATTTTGCTGTTTGTGCAACAAGCTGCCATCCCAACAGGGTAACAGGGACAAGGTCTGAACCCCTGAAATGCACAACATTTCTGTTAATTTAAAGTAGGATAAGGACTGAAATAATCCACTCAGAAAACCACCCTGAATCTTTAAATGGGGGCAATGGCTGTCTGCCAGCTGGTATCAAAGTAATATACTACTGCCAGGTTCAAACATGTTCACTAAGTTGTGGCCTGTCACCTTCTGCTACCACTCTGGAATGTCTGCTTTAATTCCAGCTTGTCCCTGGCAGGATTGACTGATGCCCAACCACCAGCTGAGTCCTGTGCCCCAGAAAAGGGGCAGTCCTTGTGCCCCATGGGCTTGTCTGGCACAGACCAGTGCAGCCTTGTTGAATTCAGCTGTGTTGTCTTCTAAAGAACTACACTAATTTGTATCAGTTGAGGCTGTGACCTTTTAATTTTGGGACCAGTTTAGTTTGCTTCAGTGATTAGGTTATCTCCTTAATTTAAATCATTGCTTCATATGAAATTACTCAGTATAATGTGATGGTTGAATAAAATTAATGAAAAATTTGTCTTGCTAAGGGCTTGAACAAAGTTGAACTTTCCAACATTAATCTTAGTAAATTAAGATGTAGGAAAATGTGCTTTGTTAGCAGAGGAAGATTTGTGTCCCAAAGCGAGCGCTGAAGGAATCAGGACTCAATGTTTAGACTGGACACTGAATCAGTGAATTATTTTCATGTTACAGACTCTCATCTTTGGTCTGAGCATGTAAACTTGTGGGACTGTGGGGAGCAGCACAGGTAAATTCACAGAGCTACAGCCTCTTTGGCTAACACAGGAGAGGGGGTGCTGTAAACCCCATGTCTGCAAGAAGAGGTGTGCAGATACCATGCAAGGGGAGCTGGAGCTGTGCAGGATTACTTACAGGAGGGTTTTGAAGAATTCACCATTATTTTCTAAACCCCAACAGCAGCCAAAATGTTACCTCTTGTATTACTGACACTGAATAATTTGTTCACTTATTTGTTGCTAATTATGTGCCACTAAGAAGTCGCTAAAGCACTTTGATCCTAATTTGATGTAAACTGTGTGAGCTGAGCAGGTTTTCCCCATGACATGACACTGCAGCAGACACAGCACCAGGCAGTTGGCTCATGTAACCCAGGACACCCCAAGCAGCACATCCCTCCTTCTCCTATGGCAGCTCCATGCTGGGTGTCAGAAAACAGACACACTGACACATGGGCATGAGGGAACATCATCTCAGGCAAAATTATTTATTATATTCATAATTTGTGGAAGTTCCAGCATGGTGCTCTCAGCTACTAGACAGTGTGGAGGCCAGGCTGGTATCCACTCCTTCTTTGTCTTCCTTCATCCCATTACAGATTATCTGGACCACTGTAATCACCTGAATTCGTGGCATGCTCATTGAGGGAGGAGCAGAGTTGCCTCCTTCCCTCTCATTGCTCCCTGCCACAGTTGAACCAGACTGCAAAACCCTTGCCTATTCACTCCCCAAATACAACAATTTTGATTCACAAATACATTATGTGCAAATATAATTCCCCTAGGAGGATGCCTGTTCTGCAGTCATTTTGCTATAAATTATATAGTGAGATCTGTATGACCTCATGCATCAAAGCCAGGACCATATTTTTTCTGCTGCTGTAATTCATCAATACAGGATGCTTCCAAGGATTCATCACACCCTCATTCATATTCTATTAGACAGCCTTTGCATTCACATCTGCTGCCACCACGCCCGAATGTGAAACAATTTCTAAACCAAAGGGTCCATACAACACACTGGGAGATTTCCAGCAAAGTGCCTGGCTAGAGGTACCTGATGATGATTTTTAAACAACAGGTTACATATAATTTTATTATAACTACAGTGCCCTAAAAGTCTACTTCTAAGAGTGAGAAATTTTTTTTATAAACTGGAAAAGTTTAGGAGAATTTGGTCCCTTGAAAATTTACCAAGGTTAATTGGTTATAATTTAATGCCTGGCTGATACCACTGTTACAAACATGAAAATAAAAATAAAAATAATTTGAGAGTGAAAACAGACAGCTTTCCTTTCTATCTGGCAGAGTCCAGTAGCATAAAAGAGGTGTTTTTAGGAGCTACTTTTAAACAAGAGTGAGTGCCTTTCCTAAAGCTTTATCTCAGCAGTGAATCATCAGACAGGGCAACAAAGAGCCTTGGTGTAAATGAGCTCCTTGAGTTCAAAACCCTGAATCCTTTAGTCTGGTTGCTCCATAGCCTAAGCCTGAAGCAAATGTGATTCAAAGTGTGGTTTTCCAGGAACAAAGTCCAAGGGGAGCTGCTCTGACACCTGACCTGTGGTGCTGCTGTCCATTTCTAAACCCTCCATTACAAATATTTAGCCTGGAAAGCTCAATCCCTGCCTTCATGAAGGCTTGCCCTTCCCTCTGAACAAAAGGTAGTAGCACAGAATAACAGCACAACACAACCTCAACCTAAAATTTGACTGCACAACCACTGACCTTCAACAAATTTGTGGAAATTCGTGGATTGTCAGTAAAAGACTCAGGGATGTGAATTTAAGTAGGAATTGGTCATCTCATACTTTCATTAGAAAAGAGCTCAGATTAACGTGAATAATATTTTAACTATGAGAGATAGAAAGGACATGAATTAGAAATAAACCTTATTTACTATTTATCTAACTTGGTGTCCAGTTTTCATGCAGCACAACCACAAAAAGTAATGACCTTTGTGTGCACCTGCAATCTGCTCTGTGTGCAGGCATCCCCATCTCTGCCCTGAATAAACACTTCTCATTTCTCTTTGTCCAAATGCATAAAGCTGGGAATTGCATCCAGATATCGGAAACACGAGAGGGAGCTGCAGATTCCCCATCCCTTGTCTGTAAAATGTTCCATTTAAATGCAAAGTGTGTTGGTGGAAGTCACTGGTCTCCTCCTCCTCTCACCTTGCCACCACAAGAGCACTGCAGAGAGCTGAACTGCACGTTCCTCTGTCTCTCACTTCTCTGACTGCCTGGGCCCTCAGCCTCAGGAAGCTTGAGGAATGGCAGGAATAATATGATGTGGTCTCCAATACAAGATTCAGGTCCAACAGAAAGGTTTGTAAACACAAGCTTTTATCTTCTGAACAAACTTCAGCTTACTCTTTCCTTCTTAGTAAGAGGCAGAGACTGCGAATTTAAAAAGTTTGTTACATAAGGCTGATTATTTTCTTCATCATAGAAGCATTTCACATCTGTGTCCCACATCTACCGAACACTAAACATGCAATGAAGGAGCAAGGAGACCCTCTGCATAACCTCAAGACCCTTTCCTGTTTAAGCAGATGGTTTTGTGCTGCAGGAATCTTAAAATGTATTTATTCTAGTCTATATAAAGCTTTAAATCTGTATGAAACAAGTTTAAGTCAGGAACTGTGATACTTTATGAATGTGCAAAAGCCAGTGAACTATCAAATTAAGGAATAAAATGTTCTTATTTGTGTCCTAGAAGTGGTTCCTTAGAAAAAACCCCAGGTTTTCCTTGAAAATTGCAAGTCTCAAAGACTGTCAACCTATAAAGCATAGACAGGCCATAAATTATTCCTTTCAAAATGTGAAGTTTATAGTGCACCAATTAAAATTATCTAAACATTTAATAATAGATTGCATGTGACACTACAGATTAAAGATCCCAATCTGCTTGTTTACTCCCACCACTACCGTGGGATTATCAATCCTTTTTCTACTTAAGAAAAAGTAGTAATCAATAGTGTAATTCTACTGATCTGTTGGAAAACAATAATGAGCAAGAGTTGTTTTTTTCATGCATGGATGACCTTTCAGATGCATAAGTGAATAAAAACTTGTGACAATGTAGTGCTTGCATATTGATAAGATGATTTTATTTTTTTAATAAGGATTTTTTTCTTCTTGCTTTTACAGCAGGACTAATTTCTGGGAAAAAGTCTTAGTTTTCTTCATTGGAACAATGAATGTGCCAGAGCAGCTTGTATTACTTGCCTTCAGAGTAAAACTTGCATACTGCAGAACAGATGGGTATTGTGAACTGTTATGATGGCAGAGGAGTAGGTTTTAAATAATACATGGAGAATTTTTCTCTCTCATTAAGTTTCCAGTTTCTTTAAGAAACATCTTTAAAATACAAGCAAAATATTCTTGGTGGAAGCTGTTCTTATTTTGTGTAACTAAATGTCTTTAGATGTTATGAGGAGAAATATTGGTATCAGAACAAAGGCATCACAGCTTTAGCTCTGATTTACAGTTTTAGTGCACAGTTGTACAGCAAGTGTACACAGTTCCTGGTGCTTCTTCAAAATTGCCAGGGTCAACCACAAATGTAAAGAAACAAATAAAAAGGAAGGTGATAAGAATACCTTCCTTTCTTCCCCCCAATTTCCTACAATACTTACAAAAGGCTCCCACCTCCCCCAAAGGTAGCTTTTTTCATCTCTTTTTCTAGGCCTTCTATATTCTCAATTTTTTGTTCAGCTTTTCACCTATTGTTTCATTTTTGAGTGCATAGCCCATTTAGTAATCAGTAACCCTGTCTGTTTGTATGTTTTCTGAATTCTATGAAGAGAGAAATTGGTAAGCACAGAAATGTCTTATAAATTTCATTCACAGGCTGCACAAGCAGTAGATTATTTAGCACAATTCTGAACAAAGAGAAAAAGGCCAGTGCTAAAGAGCAAAAAAAGATAATTATTCAAATTTTCACTTAGAATGCCTACTTTCTATTAAACACATAATTTCTGAGTCCAATAGTTTTGCTAACATTCAGAAGATAAATTTAAGATTTACACCAATCACAACAGTGAAGAAGAGATGCCAGTTGTCAGAATTCATTTTCCCTTTGAATAAACTATGCTGGAATGCAATTTAAATGAGATGAGCCAGAGCAGCAGACCAGCACATAAGGACTGTGGCCCAGTATACAAAGCAAACATTATGAATCTGAGCAGCGAGAACACATTCATTTATCAAGATACGTATTTGGGGGGAGGGGAGATTGGTAAAGCTTGCAGGATACAAATGCACCATCAGGATGGTCAGCCGGGTCTGCCATTGCACATTCCCAAAAATACACTTTTCTTAGAACAAGAGCAAGTTCTGCCTTTTGTGCCACCTGAGCTCCCCGTGCTGTAAATGTGCGCTGGAGAGAAGGGCTCAAACAAAAGATTGGCGAATCTAGTTTGAGAGTGCTGTTAAGAGAAAAGATTTAACTTTGGGCAGTTTAAGGTATCACTTGATCTCCGGTATCTGCCCACAGCTTAAGACTTCTTTTCTCTTGTAAATGAAAGCGTGTGCCTTGAATTCATCTGCCCACTTTGAGACTGGCTTAAACCCAGGCGCTGGCAGGAGGGGATGAGGTGAGGCACAGTCCCTGCAGATGGCCCTGCTGCAGCTCCTCTGTGGCAGCCACAGCCAGGGGGTTTAACCCATCCTCTGGCCCTTCGGGTTTCGAGTCTATTAGACTCTCTGACTGGCCCTACATCAACACAATACGCTGCTTCCTTCACCAGATTTCTGGCACTGCTTGCTCCTGCCTTTGAGTAGCAATCCCGTAGCTTCAAATTTCATTCTAGAAGTGAATTGAGACCATATGAGACTGTATATACGTGAAATAACATCTAATGATAACTTAAAAAAAATACAACTCTATCCCAGCCAAAACCAGGACAAGCTCTATATACTAAAGGTACATGAAACCTTTCTATAGACATCCTAAATCCCCACACAGCTTTGAACTACAAGCTGAACAACGCAAAATTAAACATTCTCTCTTCCTACGAATCTGTGAGATTAAAAAAAAAGTAATCACCTCTAGGGCCATTAACTGCTGCTCAAAATTGTCTCATTTCCATAGGAAACACTAGAAATGTTCTGGCTCAGAACTCAGTAATCTGATTTGATTTTTTATTGGGGTTTTTGTTTTTTGGTGGGTTTTTTGGTTTTTGTTTGTTTGTTTGTTTTTAATATGCCTACCATTATATCCCCAGTTTAACTTCCAGAGTTTCCTGATTCTGAAATATTTATGAGCTGACTCAGGTGACATTGGTTTACTGTTTCAGGGTGAACACAAATATCAGCAGTTTTGTTGCACAGTGGTTAGTTTTGCTTAGTCTTCATAGCTCCTTAGCAAGTTTCTGTTTTACTTGTTTCTACAGAGGACCCTTCTCGTGGCACTGACAAGTGAGCTGATGTTTTCTCTAGAATTCCTGGGCAATTACTTCTCTCTCAAAACAATTATCCATTGCATCTCACAAAACAACTCAGCACTCAGCCACACAGTCACACTTGAAAGGTGAGACACAGGACAAGACATAAAGGTGATTTGAACCTCACACCTTGCAACCTCCCCGTTTTTTGTTGGGTTTTTGTTTTTAGGGTCAGTGATGACAGCAAAAAAGATTAGTTATAGCAGTTAATGCAGCTGATAGAGTTTGGCTACATATGAAGGGCGGTGGCATGTGGCCATTGCCTTTGGCAACATAGAATTGTGCATTCAACTCTTTCCTACTCATGTTAATGTTCTGCCAAGTCTCTCGGGGCTTATTCGTGCTTTTTCAATAGCATCTGTACCTCCTACTTCCCATTAAAATATACTAAATGGAAATGCAATGAGATGTTCTCAATGTTTCCTAGTTTAGTCAAGAGCTTGGTTGAGTTTGATTAAAGTTCTTAAGCAATTTTAATTTGGGGGGGGGAACGAGGGAATGCAGGAATAGCCATAATAGAATTATGTACTCAATTAACACTTAAAAATGATCTATGGGGCACGATGGCTTTCAGCCACAGTGAAGGCAGTAAACAGATCAAATATAGGCACAGTCAAGTGGGAACTGGCACTTGCAGAGAAGAGTGCAATGGAGTAATGTGACTGTGGAAGCAGTGGAAGAGAACAAGAGACACTTAATGAGGAAAGGATCTGCCCTCCCCTCTCCCGTTCTGCCTCTGGTGCCCTTTGCATGTACTTGCACTTCCTTCTCCAGGCACCCCATCCCAACCTCCCTGTGTGAGCCCCTCCTCTTAAGGAAGAGATACTTAAAAAGTGGAGGGAACCAAGACAGATGGAACAGCATAGGGACAGAGTCTGACTGCATCCATGTGCAAAAAGAATGGAGTGGGAACTATGGGATGAACCGAGTAGGCTGACTTGGCTGATGGGCTGCAAGTCACTGGAGGTAATTTGCAGCTTCCTTCCTCTTTATAAAAACTGAAGTATCCTTTCTTCTCCTTCCTTCATCTTTCCCTCTCATTTGAGAGTGGATAATTCACCAAATAAGAATTCATTCTTTCTTCAAGTACAAATTCATTCTTTCTATAAGTGTTGCCCAGCTACTAACTCAGCAGCCCTGGCAACTCAGAGCTCCTTGATCCAGTTATTTTCCAAATGAATGAGCTTGCTATTATTTAATCTGTGAATAAGGAACTGCACACAGTTCCCTATTAGGCCATCAGACTGAAGGATGTTAGTGGGTATATGATATTTTTATTTGACTTGGCCCACATACCAAAGGAAAAGAAAAGAAAAGAAAAGAAAAGAAGAGAAGAGAAGAGAAGAGAAGAAAAGAAAAGAAAAGAAAAGAAAAGAAAAGAAAAGAAAAGAAAAGAAAAGAAAAGAAAAGAAAAGAAAAGAAAAGAAAAGAAAAGAAAAGAAAAGAAAAGAAAAGAAAAGAAAAGAAAAGAAAAGAAAAGAAAAGAAAAGAAAAGAAAAGAAAAGAAAAGAAAAGAAAAGAAAAGAAAAGAAAAGAAAAGAAAAGAAAAGAAAAGAAAAGAAAAGAAAAGAAAAGAAAAGAAAAGAAAAGAAAAGAAAAGAAAAGAAAAGAAAAGAAAAGAAAAGAAAAGAAAAGAAAAGAAAAGAAAAGAAAAGAAAAGAAAAGAAAAGAAAAGAAAAGAAAAGAAAAGAAAAGAAAAGAAAAGAAAAGAAAAGAAAAGAAAAGAAAAGAAAAGAAAAGAAAAGAAAAGAAAAGAAAAGAAAAGAAAAGAAAAGAAAAGAAAAGAAAAGAAAAGAAAAGAAAAGAAAAGAAAAGAAAAGAAAAGAAAAGAAAAGAAAAGAAAAGAAAAGAAAAGAAAAGAAAAGAAAAGAAAAGAAAAGAAAAGAAAAGAAAAGAAAAGAAAAGAAAAGAAAAGAAAAGAAAAGAAAAGAAAAGAAAAGAAAAGAAAAGAAAAGAAAAGAAAAGAAAAGAAAAGAAAAGAAAAGAAAAGAAAGAAAAACAGAAATCCCACAAGTTTTTAAAACCTTTTGTTACAGTATGGTCAGAGCTCCATTTTCCATGTTCTCCTACTCTTTTCCAGGGAAAGCTGAGTAGGTAACAGCCCTCAGAAGAAACTGTTCTTGACACAGGTCTTTCCTTCTTCCTAAAAGTGCTCACTGATTTTTCTTCATGCAAAGGACTAAAAGCCAACTAAGTATTGCCACTCCTCTCCCTCCCTACCACCTTCCCCAAGAGTAATTTTAGTGGAGCTTTGATTGATGTCAGATGAAATTAACTGGAAACATTTAATGTGTTTAACATGTAAAGGCTTAGGGCTCTATTCACTCGGAGTTAGAGACTTTCTGTGCTTCATAAACTCAGAGGACACTGAAGCCTGAATTTCAGCTCTGCAGCCAGATGACTTATTAAACAGCACCTTGACTCCTGCCATCGCTGCTGCTTTTCACTTCATTATTAATAGGAGGAGGACTTGGACTGATGGCAGCAAGAATGGAATCGAAAGTCCTGTGGCAGAGATGCTGTTAATTTTAGTATTGTGTCCATCATTAAGCACTAGATTAAATCAAGCTGTATTTCCCTCAGCAGCTGTTGAAAATCCTCATTTAACCAAGTGAAAAGGAATATTGTGCTTCAAATGGAAGGATGTATGAGGCTCCTGCTAACAAACAGCTCAGAGGGAAGGGATCTGAATAGACAGGGAGGTTTCACGAAGCATATACTCAAGAGTATAGCTTCAGGTTTCTTAAAACTAGAAAAGTCTTCAGTCATTTAAAGTATCAAAAGTTGAATATTTTTTTTTTTGCCTTCTCATACTTGTAGCAGCATTCTGGAGAGGAGAGATTTATTTCTAAGTCAACAAGTAGTTACATCAAGTTAGAAAGCAAATGTTTTCTTAACACATACTTGCTTTTTGACCACCTATCAAAAGTAGATTAACCCTGATAAGGGATAAATATGAGAGGTTCTGGGACTCCTGTGAATGTGCAAGGCAGTCTCTGCTTGGGGAATTCTCCCTTGAAATTTGGTGGGAATCAGGGCTATTGAGGACATGTAGGATTTGAGCATCACACACTTCAAGAGCATTTACTTCTTGCAACTGTTTTTCTATTGTATTTCTATTATGTATTACTTTATTGACATGTAAGCAAGTCTATCAAGAGTGCAATTTTTCTCCTAAGTGAGAAAGAGCCTTTGAAAGGTCTGTCTGTACAAGTACCAGACATTATCCTTTCTACTCTCTATGCTTTGCCATCTCTAAGTACACTTGTTTGTGTTATACATTACTCTGTGATTATTTGCCACCTTATCTTTAGCAAACAATTGATAGGCCAAGCTCAGAGCAGTTGGGTTTTTAAAGGTCATGCTTCAATGAGACAACTTACTTTGTTACTTAGTTATGTCTTAAAAAGCTTGTCAGTGCTTCTTCAAAATCCAGCAATCATGACTTCAGCAGCTTATTTGCTACAGCCATGTAGTTACCATAGATCAATGGCTTCACTCTTACTATGCTTTAATGCAGATTAGTGGCTTTCTGAGCAATTTCCCCCCTCATAAGATCTTGATAAGAGTTCTGCAAGACATTCTTAGCATTATTACATGCTTTAAGTAGCAAACTCACATCCTCCATTCTGCCACAAAACTTCTCACTGTCATAGTTCCCTTTAACATCTTATTTTCTCCCAGAATGCAACAATAGTTTCGGTTGCCTTGCTCTGGAGTTAAGAAGTGGTGAAAAGGCTGAAATAAACCAGACTTGTCCTGCTCACGAAGGATTAAGTCACTTGATGAAAGTCTGCAGATACATTTACCTCTAGAAGTGTCAGAGAGAAAGTAAGAATTCAGTTTGTCTGAAGCAGAGAACCAGTTGAGAGGCAGTCACAGACCACATAAGCATTTTAAGTCCGCTCAATGTGAAATTAAAGAAGTCCTTAAACTACCATGATGAGCATTTATATAAATATAGGGCACAAATTATAAAAATTTCTCAATAGTGGGGCCTTTCACTAACTTGATTTAAATCTTCAGCTCTCCAGAAGATGAAGCTGGAACATTAGGAGTGGCTGGGATTCATTTAGTGTACTAAGTGAGACTTTAAAACAACACCTTCATTTTGGTTTTGTCCTTCTGCAACAGCATGTGTATCCCAAAAGCTTTCTGGTGAAAAGATACATGCATATTTCATGTGAAAGCAAATAGTTCTTTCTCAAGACAGCTCTAAGATACCTTAAAAGGTTAATCAACCAGCAACCCTTTTCTAGGCTGTGTGTGAGGCTGGAAAATGGCACCAGTTGCGCTGTCTTGGAGATCATTTGTTTTTCTGTATTTTCACTGAAAAATAATCAGTTAGAAGGTATCAAGAAGGACCCACCTCGTGCAAATACAAGGTCACATCCAATGAGTAGGAGGCTGGCAATTCCAGAGTGCCACAGGGTTGTATTGCTGCTACTGATTTCATAACAGCACAAAGGGGAGAAGTTCCTTTGCTGTGTCTGTCATGTCTGGAAGATCAACCACAGTGTGCAGCCACAGATGCTACTACTGTGCAGTGAGAGGAAATCAAACAGCCTGTAGAGCTCGTCATTGATGTGGGTTTGAAGTGACTTACAGAGAAAGCATCAGAGTTGTGTGTAAAGCAACTGAACAGCCAGGTTATCTACAATGATTGCTGGATCTATTTGCAGTGATAGGCTGCAAGTCTCTGTCCACCAGTTAATTCTCAGTGTAAAGTTCTTCTGTCGTGGAGAGACTTTCAAAACATCTCTAAATGTCTCCATGTACTAAATGTTCACCTATACAGTGTGATCTCCAGGTCATATTTAAAAAAACACTTTTCAACATATTTTAATAAGTTAATTACAATATTTTTAGATGCTGAACAAAACCAGCATGTGTTCTTACTCGGGTTCGACAAAAATAAAGCAACTATGAGACGTATGGCATTAGTTTGATTTTTAAAAAAATGCATTATTAAAAAAAAAATGTATGGTCTTTTCCTGAAGCAGCAAAAGAGAGAAACAGGAAATTATTAAAGGCACAAATCATGGTCTCACAGGTAATCTGCCAAAGGAAAGAGTAGTTCTTTTCCTTCAACATGCAGTGTTATATTATGAGCTCCTAAGATACGGGAAGACATGAAACAGAAGTGATAGTAAAATGGAGATGTAATGTTAGCTAGAGAATTACATTCCCCCGAATTATGTCCAGCATTTTAGAAGCTGTGTGCACAAATGGAAGCTCTGAACTATCCCTGGTTTTGCATTCTACTTTTATGTTACCCTCCTATTCCCAAAAGAGCACTAGGAATTTCTCGTCAATGCAGAAAATCAAATATTAAGGGACTGGACTCCTAACTCCAGAGAAGTCACTGTCAATATTCCCACTCCCTTGACCCCACTTAGATTTCTTCTCTTTTTTTTTTAATTTTTTTACTGGGTAGAAATAAAGCAGGAGGTTAATCTGAGAAACTGATAGCAAGCACAGTCCAGACTGCCTCAGAAAGGCAAACTGCCTAAACTATTGTGTAAAAATGGTAAATCACTCTCCTTATAGACTTCAAACCTGAACCTAACAGCCCATTAAAAACAGATGAGACTGGAGAGACAGCTGAGGTCAACAACCTCATGGTTTGCTGAAGAAACAAGGGTGAATGTCAGAAGCAGGACAAAAGCCCATCTCAAAAAGCTTTTCATCAGTATTCTGGGGAGTTGCTGACTCCATCAGGTCATGGGGCAGGGAAAGTGAAGCAGTCTCCATTTATCAGACTCTATTAGAGAGAAGCAGCATTCGAAATTCAGAGTGCCTCTCCTTCCACACACAGCAATTAGTTTGACAAGGCAGCGTTTGGAATCTCTCTGGGGCTGCATCACACAAACCAAAGCAGGGTTTGGAGTGTTATGAATTGTGATATATCAAAGGTGAAAACACTCCCAGAACAAGGGATTGCTGAGTTTTAAGTATGATTGGAATTGATTGCAGGTGGCTGAGGCAGTGCTGGTGCAGGACTGGGCAGCAGTGCTTCCACCGAGGTGCCCACACTGAGCCCTGTGCCACAGAGGAGCAGAGCAGCTGCCTGAGCCTGAGTACAGCTGCCCTCAGCACGGCTGCAAACTGCAGCACTCTCACCCCAACGTGAAATCAGGACATTGCCACCACCACTTCCATCCCAGGAAACCCACAGTCTGTCACAGGACTGGCTGGGGGGGAAAGCCAGCAGCTACTGCCTCATCCTATTGCTTTGGGACCAGCAAAGACTTATGGCACAGAGAGAAACAGAGTTCTCCAAAGTGTCCTAGGAAGGCCCAAGGAGGGAAATTGGAAGTTCACAGCACTTCCTGAGGCAGCAAGGAGGCTCCAGGACACAGGCATCAGATGACATGGCAGTGCTGGAGGAGAAGCTCAAAGTAGCTTCTGTTCAGAAAAATAAATTTGTATTTGCCGTCTCCAGTCGATGGAAGTATAAAAATATCTATAGTCCTGCTTTTGACCCCACTAACTCTGCTTTTTATCACAAGTCCCTGCATTTAAAATGTAACAGAGACTACAAAACGTGGAGTTAAATACTTTGGGATTAGAGATGCAATCTGAGAAGCAACAGTAAAATAGTTCATCCCACAAGAGATTTCACTCATCTCTTTTCACAGATAAGAACATCAGGAAGCTGACAAAATAAATTTGCCCTTGATATCTTCCTGGGTAACCTGAGAGGAAAATTAAATCCAAGTTCTTTCCTGAGCATGTTTATTTTGCTTAAGGAAAGTCATGTTTGTCAATTATGTGTAGCACTTCTGATTAACCATTCGGAATGAGGAAAAAAAAAACCCCAAACAAGTTTTGAGGGCTTTAAGTGACTACAAATATAGATGTGCTGGTTTTGCTGGGATAGAGTTAGTTTTTCTTCCTAGTAGCCAGTACAGAGCTGTGAGATGCCAAGACTTTTAGAAAGTCTCACAGGTTCAGGACTTTTTCTTGACCTGTTAAAAGGGTGTGATCCTGTTAAAATTATGAATTGAATAGAAGCTTTATATTTTTTTAATTGTCATTAGATATCATTTCACATATATGCAGTTGTTATCTCAATGTCTTCACAAAATAATTTTTCAGATTCTCTTCCTTCATTTAAACTAATTTGCCCCAACATATTATTCAGGATTATCTCCCAAAGCCTTGTCAATAAAAATCAACAACTGTTTACAGAATGTCACCAGTTACCAAGTAAGGACACAACCACAGGGACAATTCTGGGGTCAGATGAGGTATAGAAATCCCCATGTGCTGCTTCTCTGCAGAAGAATTTTTCCTCAAAGAGCTGCTGCTTCTACTTTTTTAGGCACAGAAGTCTGAAGCACACAACAGAACTTTTTGCTATTTGTTTGTTTGGTTTTTTTAAAAAAGATTTCTTAAATTAAGTGGTACTTTTGTTGCAAAAAAAAAACCCCTAAATTTGCTGACTTTATGCTAAACTTTTTTCCATCCCAGTTTAAAGTGACCTTTGATGGAAACTAAAATGTGCAGGTGTCAAAGTGTATCAGTATCGTACACCAGAGATGTGCACAACTGAGGTTTTTTTGGCACTTTCTCCTTCCAATTTATTAAAGGTTGTGTCACAATAAATTTATGTAAGCAAGGATCAGATTTTATTAGTGGAACATCATTAGCTTTTAATGAATAAGAGTAGTTCATGAAAAGAGCTGATAACTAAGGTAACATTTGAGAGCTGAGCTGTTTCTCCTCACTCCTACCAGCCCTTGTTTTAACCCTGCAAGTGAGCGTGGCACACACTACCAGGGAGCAGAGCTAATTGTGTTAAGGCTGTAACCCCAATTCAGCAAAGCAGCTGACAATGTTCTAGTGTCTATCACTTTTCAGCACAGCAATATGTGCTCAGGCTCTGCTACTTAATGGAACTTCACAAAGTGCTTAGGAGTTATGCAACATTTTTCTAAGGAAAAGCTAATTAAACAGGCTCCAAGACTGCAACCACTTATGGGGTTGTAAGAACAGCTTGCAAACTAGATGCCTGCACAGCAGATGAGGACAGACAGAACAAAGATGGCCCCTGGTCCCAAAGTCTAAATTACAAACTCCTGGAATATCCTGGGGATTGTCCATCAGGAATGTAACTGATCCTCGCCAGCAGAGAGAGATTTAAACTGACAAGGGAGCTCTCCAAGCTATCAAAGGACAGAGATGTTGTTGAGCTCTCCTCCCACAAAACTACTCTTCCCCCCTCTTCAGCAGGCTTGTGGGGACTGCTTTCTCCACCACAGCAGGCAATTTTACTTCCTGCTTCTATTTTATTATCAGCCAGATTGGAATAAGAGAAAATGTGCCAAAGTTACATAATTCTGCTTTGAAAACCAGTGCTTGATTATAGCAGTGTACAAGTTTTGCCAAGCTCTTTTGGGATGCAATAGAAATGAAATGCAAGATATTTGTGTTAATTGCCATTAGGATTGAAATTTTTAAAATCCCATTGGAAGTACAATATTTAGAGCTCACACCACTCTTTAAAAGGAGATCTCTCTGCTCTCCTCTTGACTGTGAAACACCTTGTAATTTTTTAGATTCCTTCCATTCAACAAGGAGTCAAACACACTTATTTCTCAGCACTTCCCATTTAGTGCTGTGCACCAGACTTTGGGGGCAGCAGAGACATTGGCAATGCCCTTTCTCTCCCACCAGCTCTGCTGGGCACGTCTGGAAGCTGCAGATGCTTTCTGTGCACGGGGATGTGTAAGGACACCAGTCTGTGGGAAGCAGATCCACAGAGGTACCACCCCTCACTTCAGTACCAGAAAGGGCAGCCTCCCACCCCAAGAGGCACAGAGCTGTTCCCCATCAGGATTGCTTTGTTTGTCTGGACACAGCACAGCAGAAGGACATTACAGTCTGACAAGAGCAAATCCAGATTTTGGGACTTGCTGTTGGATTAGCAAAATTAGGGCAGTTGCTTCAGAGTCCTAAACCCATGCAGTCTTATTCCACATTTCCACTTTGGAACAGCTTTGTGTGCTTTACATTGGACCATTTTTCCCTGAGCACTTCTGCACCTGAGTGCCTAAATAAAGCTGAAATAAGCTCCATCAAGCACCTGGTCCCCTTTGATCATTCTGCATCCTTATCAGCTTTGTAGCACCAAAAATCTGATAGTACACAGATCACAACCACCTCTTTTTACAACCACATCAAAATCCCTGTTGGAATTCAGACACAGATCTGACAGTCAAACAGGGGTAAATACTAAAGGACCATTAAGGTTCCTGTCCCTAATTATTATGGACTACAAAGATAATTGACTTCTTGGTCCAGATCTCTCTGAGGTTTTAGGGAAACGTTGCTAACAAAGATTTTCTTATCCTTTCCATTGGGAAGGTTAAAATAAAGATTTCTAGAGAGCTAAGGCACAGATATTGCCAGAATGTACCAGCAGCCCATTAAAGGTTTGCATGACCTTAGCCAAGAAACGTACCACATACCTCTGAGACCAGGTAATATGATAAAGCCCATAATAGTATGTTTGCTAGGCAACCAGTCACCAGCATCCCTTAAGTGTATTGAGCCCAGGCTTAAAGCCAGATCAGCAAAGTTCTTATAAGGATGTAGCTGCTCAGTTTCCCCCAGAGTAGCCCTGCTCATATTAGAAACTAACAAAAAGGATTTAGAAAAAAGTACATTTACATATTTTTTCCATTAAAGAGAGATGCTACCCACACAAGGTGGGTATCTGCTTATAAAGCTGAAAATCCCTTGTGTGCACAAACAAATATCATTTGTGAGATTTTCAGAGTCATATGCAGTATGTGCCTATCAATTCCTGTTAATTTGAGGAGGCTGATGATGAACCAAACAGCCACTTTTCTCTTGCAAATGCCTGCAAAGATATGAAAGGAAAATAGTCTTAACTTTTTCATGTATGCCCACAAGATAAAAGAAGATAAAAGACTCAGTAACTCGAATTCCTGCCTTTTGAGCATGCAGAACACAAGCTAAACTGCACGTAAGCACAAACTAAAGTGCCTCTTCCCCACTGCACATTTTTACAGTTCATTGGCGTATAAAGTAGCATCCAAACAATTCCACCTCTGCTGGAATTACAGGATCTCACTAAAATTACAGGATTCCACACATCTAAAAATGTCTTAACTGCTTTCATACTTTTCTACAGCACATTGCCTGTGCTACCCTCCTTCTTACCAGAAAGATATCTATATATCTAGAGAGAGAGAGAGACATACATACACACCTCAAACCCCAAACTGGCCATTGCCACAGCAACTCAATACCCAGACTTATTTTAATGGGCAAACATCTTACAATTCCACCTGAAAAGAGAATTGATAGCAGGAATTAGAAGCAAATGCTGGGCAGGTACAAGTCAGTACTACCCCAAGTTCAGCTGAGTGATCTCAGTTTACACAGATACAAGATCTGTCCCATAAAGCAGTGGCAAGTTCCCTCACTGAAGTTATCTACCTACACATGAACACTCACTTCATACTTTAAGATATTTATCTCGTAAGATTGGGTCCATTTGGTATATTAGTCACAATTTCCCTAGCCATACTTCAAGCACAGAATAATATAGCATGAATCACTACTCTGAATAATCTAGAAGTATATTTCAAGTATAACTTTTACCATCCTCCTTTTTACTGATCTTTGATGGATCATAATATGATCACTTTAAAAGTACTTTAAATAATAGCTGCACCTCAAAGGATTTTTTCTTTTATCTTATTTAAAACATTACCTCCATTGTCATGTGTCGTGATTCCACAGAGTTATTATTAACATGCTGACGTTTAAACATTGCTTCCTTAGGAATCTACCTGCTAAGTATTACCTGTTGCATTCACCCCTCTAACCATAAATGTTTATTTCCTACAACAGCAGACTCTTCCACTCTAATACACTTTCTGCTTTTTAATCTCAGAGCTGTGTTCTTCATTTTTATTTCTAAATCCTATGGACACCAGTGGCTGTTTCTGTGGCCTATATTTGAAAAAACAACTTGACAGTGTTGTCAGGAGCATTGATTATAAGCCTTGCTAACCTAGATGTGCTTCTGCAGCCTCTGGTTCTGATGATGCCATGTGTTTATAAGGAATTCATAGCCAAGGTCCAGGTGATACAAGTTCCTTTTCCAGTTCTACCTATAAAATTCTGATTGGTTTCTGAGAAGATACTTGATTTTCCTCTATTGGGAAACAGAAGAAATGATGCCAGGTCAAATTCAAAACAAAAGAACATTTAATTCTTCCCTTTGATCTTCTCTCCTCCCTACATGAAAACTGCTGTTTTCACATCCCCTAATTATGGAAGGTATGGGTTTTATTCTGCCTGAAGGAAAAAAAATGATGTGATGCTGGACACACAAGTATATCCCATGGGTGGTACCAAAGATATAAAGTTTGATAAAAGCATAAAAAAAAATCTGCTTTTTCCTCTCTTTAGCAAGCACAGTTCATTCTCATCCTTCTGACAGAGACAAGTACACTTTTTATGAATGATTTTATGCTTTCTGCCAGCCTTCACTCTTGGTGGGAGGCTACTAATCTGGAGTTCAGCCAAAAAACAGAGAGGATGAAAAGTAGTTTTTTTCTACTTGCCTTAAGTAGTTCTACTTAGAGAGGATGACTTATTTCATATAAAGTGAGAATTAGATGTTAAGCCTGGAAAATAGCTTTAAATTGAAAACCCAGCAACCATCTTTAAAACCCCAAACTTGCAAGTTAAAGTAGTTGCAAATAAAAACCATAGCCCATATTATGCAAGTGAGATCTTCCTGGCAAAGGCTGAGTACATCTGCACAACATACAGCAAACTAATGACCTATAAACACAAACATCAAAGATGGTTTTAATTAAGTTCTTTTATGCTCCAACTTGCTCATGCACTGGTTGTAAACACCGACTCCCTTGTTTAAAGCTGCATTTGCTGTGTTACTTTTGTGGCATCATTTCAGACATTTTGCAGCTTTGGGAGGAAAGCTGATCTGAGCTGAACAGTTAAAACTGTTCTTCCAAGTAAAGCAGCTGCAGTGCAAGTGCAAAATTTAACTTAGTGAAAGGAGAAGGGTAAAGACTGGAAGCTTGCATTACTGAACTCAGAGTTTACATTTATTATACAATCTCTTGTAACACTCAGCTTTAAGTGCGTTTCTGGTTTGCAAGCATTATTGGTTTTTCATTTGTTTGTTTTGGTGAGTGGTTCCCCCCATTTTTATTCTCACAAAAGCATCTTGTCAACCCACAAAAATATCTACTTTTCTGCGAGATCCACTGCTCTTTGTTTGTGAAATAAAGGATGTAA
Source organism: Pachyramphus minor (assembly GCA_013397135.1). Taxonomy (NCBI): domain Eukaryota; kingdom Metazoa; phylum Chordata; class Aves; order Passeriformes; family Tyrannidae; genus Pachyramphus; species Pachyramphus minor. The sequence continues at coordinate 152,322 of VYXB01004906.1, forward strand.
AGACAAGACCTAAGGCACTATTTCACAGTCATTGCACTTAACAGAAATATGAATACGCTGGTTCCTTTAGTACTCAAAATTACACTTAGTTTGTTTATTTGGTTTTCAGTTAAAATTGATTCACACAGCAACAGATCTAAATTTCTTTTAAAAAAACACCAACTAACACACACACACACACACAAAAAGACAACCCAAAGCAAACAGAAAACCACCAAAAAATCTAGCACAAATCTACAACAATCAGAAAAAAAACAACCAAACAGCTACAAATACAACAACCATTTCTTGCTTGGATGTGAAGTGGTTTATTTCCATTAAGGTACTTCATACACTTATTCATGCTGACCTGGTCACATGTCAACATTCCTTAGTGCGTGGAGTAGATGATCCCTGTAAGTCACAACCATTTCATTATTAAAGTAGAAAAAGTCTGGTACGTAATTCCTGCAGCTCCACACACTTACACTGCTCCACACACTTAGACACATTATACTGCTACTGATCAGGAGGGGCTTCACTTGTTTTCCAGGTATGCAGTTTCTGTCACTCTGTTGTCCTCAATCATAGACTCTCTCAAATAAGGAAAGCTCTAAGTGGAAGAGAAAACACAGGAGAAATGATGAGAGAATAGAAGGAATTATACTGAGTTGATTTAGGAATTGAAAAGGAATTTTGCAGTGATATTACTCCCACAGCCCCTGGAGAAAGACTGCTCTGACTCAACTACTTCATGGGGTGATTGGATAGGACGAGGTTTTTCGATGAGAATAAAGCACCGGGTGTGATTTGTTCTCTCTGTGTGGTCTCAAAGGCCACAGTGCTGTCCCTCTGCACAGACCTCTCTGCTCGTCAGCCAAGGGGCAGAACACAGCTTTGAACACAGGATTTTAACTCTGTTTGCCTCTCCCTCACTTGGGGACCAGTTTAGGTTGAGCCTCCAAAAGCTCAGTGGCATTGTCAAACATGCCCAATTTTAGAGGGAGTATTTTTTTCCCTCTAGACAGTGCATATAAAGGCTTAGTTCTAACTATCAGGTAATGATTAGATAATGAGCTAAGCAGCAGTGCCTCTAGAAAGTATTCTATATGTTTTGCAGTAATTACAGTTATTTTTAGGATAAGACTATTACAAATTGTTGAGTTCCTGATTATTTATGAGCAAAAAAACCCTGACAAAGTTGCATTTGTTCTTTTAGCAAGAAAAGAAAGCATTAATAACTGACAAGGCTTTCTCTCTTTCCATTTATAAAGGTTTGTTTTTTCCCCCTTTTTCTAACATATTAATCACTTTTCACACTGTTTCCTGCTTGTTTAGTACAACTAGTGAGTGCATTAACCCTTTATCTCAGCCATTCAGAGGTAGGTTTCCTTAGATTTCTTCTGATCATGTGTGTTTTTGTTATTTAATATTAGACCTTAGTAATTTTTATCCAAAGCTTGATTCAGACATGGTTTTATACCTCTGATGAATTAATTGTACTTCAGTCATAATAAAGGCAGATGTTTACAATGTGGAAGCTACTTGTAAGACCAGGGTTATTTCTGGGCTGTTCAATTCCTGTGTTCCAGATGGATTGGAATGATTGCACGTCTGTGATTATCCTCCTGCCCCCCATGAAGTGGGGAAAGTCCTCTAGTCCAGGTGCAAACGCAGAAAGACAAACATTCCTACTCATATCTCCTCTTCTGCTTTCTCCCAGAGGATGAAAAAGGCTTTCAACCAATGATTTTCTAGGCACTTCAAAACAAAGTCCACACTAATCCCAAGTTTCAGCACTGTATTCAGACCCCTCCCCAGTGGAGGCCTAGGTTGTTCACTTCATACCTGCTCCTCCTTTTATAACTTGCATGATGTCACTGAAGGCTTTGAAAAAGGGAGGGGAGATTTAAGCATACTTTTGAGGCAGAACTCACACAGCCCTGGCAGCAATTGAATTCCCACTTCCTTCTGACATCAGAAGGATGAAGGGCTCTCTCAGGCTGACTCAGATATCTAAGTCTCACTGTCTGTGACACCATGGATATCTAATTGCAAACAAACCAAAAGGGATGGTGCTCCAGAAAACCAGAGGGTTAACAGCTCTAGATGTTAATGGACTTAGAATCAGGGAGCTAAATAACTTTCCTGCTGTCAGTCTAGGTGACAAAGCAGGGATCAGAGGGGTCTGAGCTCTCCATTACATTTTGTTTTCAAAGAGGTAATAGTCTATGGATCCTTTAATATCACTGGCCAGCAGCCTCATCAGTGTATGATCACATTCCATTAAGTAATTGCCATATTATGTGAAAAGCAAAGTAATGCTTCATAAGTTTTAAATTTAAAAAAATCAATTATAAATCCAGAACACCAGGGTTTTGAGCAAATACTTGGCCAGGTGTTTTATGGAACAAGCTGCAACCCAGTGCTCTTTCACATCATGATTTACTTCAATCCACTCCAAGTTTCTTAACAAAAATCTAGCAAGTTCTGAAGACAGAATGACTTGAAATATCCCAATGAGTGCCTTAAGTGTACTTCAGTCTATTGATACCAGTTTTCTCCAAAGTAATACATGCTTTCTCTGATAAATGGAAAGATCATCTCAGTATAGCTACTGAAAATGTGAGCTGTATGTGCCAGTGCAGAAATCATAGCTATTTTACCTTAAATACCAACAAATGTTTTATTCAATTCACAACAGCAACACAACTCAGAAGAAAAGACATGGTGATAGTCCTGATTCCCTCTTGTCAGATCCATTTTATGCTGATGAGAGCAGTTTCCAGATGATATCACTGCATAGAAGTGATACACACAAGAATTGCTGTAGTAAAATGACAAACAATCAGGTCAAATAATCCTGACGTTTTGGTTTGGTTCTAATTGAGACAGGTGAAAAAACTAGGGCCTGAATGATTAGTTTCAACTGAGTTTACCTAAGAACACATTCTTTAAATTTCATACGTTTCATAAGTACTAGACAAGATCTGTTAAAGCTTTGTTCATCTTCTGCACAAGGAATTGAATGTCCCTGGGAGCCACATTACGTGTGTGGACAGAAGGGATAATTCTAAAATTATTTCTTTCCTTCTGCTAAAAGTTAGAGCTATGTATTACAGCAACACTGTTTTTATTAACGAGCTGTATTTTGGGTCTCTATTCTCAGATATGCTTTCCAGAGCAGCTATGTTTAAGGCCTCTCTTGTGCAACATAACTCAATATCCCTGTTATGTAGATAACTCCGATTTATGCCTCTATCCTATGAGACATTTCACAAATGCAGGCTTAGTGTTGTCAGGCAGCTTGATGGATGTTAAATCCCGAAATTTACTCAAAGACATCCAGATAATGGCATGGCAATGCTGGTTCCAAATATAAATGCATCACTGTTGTAGTAACCCATTCCCTTCTCCCCACCCTCACTGCCTCCTGTGATAGCAGTCCATACTGCTGGAGAAGTGGAATACCTCAGACATTAACATTACCCAAAGCACTTGCATCATCACTTGGAGACAGTCAGATAATTGAGTCCTGCCCAAAGGGAAGCTGCATTTCTTCCTCAGGCTTCATGCCTGCTGTGATCATTTAATGCAGCAAAAATGAAGCCAGGAAAGACTTAGGAAAAAATTAATAGTCATTTTGCTTCATTCTGATTTCAAGACTCAACAACAGCAGGAAGTGAATACTGCATGACAACCATTTAATATTGACCAACCTGATACAATTTTACATGACAACAGCCAGTAATACCACTACCAGACCCCCAAACAAGAAGCAGTCATTCTGGTAACTTTGCAGTCCTAGAACCATCTGCCAGATCAAATTAAACAATTTTAAAGGAATTCTGGAAATGTAAAAAATATTTAGCTCATAACATCCTTATTGGGGCTGCAAGAATCCTCTGTGCAGCAGACAAAGAAACAGAAACTGGTGATACAAAGGCAGGCAAAGGGACCTTGGACAGTAATATAGCAGGAGGCAAAGTGCAGTGGCATGTTGAAAGTCTTTAATGACTGGAAGCAGTGGCCAATACTGAGGAAGAAGTTTGCTGCCAGAAGCAAAAGGATCCATTTAATTGGCCTTCTGTTTTTCCAAGAGACTTTGTTCAGACTTGGATCTGTTGAGCCAAGTTTTTAGCAGTAAAAAGGACAGACTCCTAGACTGGCCTTGTTCCATTTTGCTTAGACACAGCTCAAATACAAGGTCTTAAAAAAACTTCAGACACTATTTCAAACACCAAAACCCCACAATTTTATAAGCAAGTGGGGTCAAAGTCCTCAAGTACAAACACTAATGACCAGCTGAACATGAGATAGGCACAAGCAGGAAAGGACTGAATATTTTAACTTTCTATAGAGCCTGCAGGTTCTGGGCAGAACTTCTTTGAGGTGAGCTGACCAGATTTTTATTATTTAATCATTATTTGCCTGGAGCAATCATTTCCCTTACAAAAATTTCCAACCATTCCAGTATGGCCCAGATCTGGAAGTTAGACTCAGCTACCTCCTAGTCAGAGGCTTCACAGAAGAAATCATGCAGTGCTGTGAGACTGAGGAGCAGCAAGTATGAGTGGATGTGTGTTCTGGGGGTAAATCAGGAAAACAGCTGGGCAAATCCTTAGTTGTTCTAGTGTAAACCTGGCATCTGAATTCAAGCAAAAGAGCAGCAACCTTCTTATAACCTTCTATAATACCACAATGGATGGTGTTACTGCTGCCTGGAGACCACAGTTGCTATGCCAGATGCCCACAGGTTAAAAGCAGCTCCCTTTGCAATAAAATACGAGACTTGCAAAGAATAACTCAACTAATGAGCAGTTTTCTTGAACTGTAAATGCAAGCTCTTATTTGCCATTATTTCCCACTCTTCTTTAGGTCTGATGAATTATGTATCCATTTAGCCATTGTTGGTTTAGCAGTGGCATCAATAGGAGGTGAAAGATGGGGACAGACAGTTGGTATTAGACAGTTATATCAAGAAGGTCTCACCTCTGCGGGGTTCCTTTTGGAAAGCTGTTCAAAAGAAGTTCTGAAAAAATAAGTGTAACGGGAGGAAGATAAAACTCCAAATTAGCACAAATAGCTCTAAGCAGCATTGAAAAAGTAGGGTACAAGGGGCAGTGTCCAACAGAAATTCAGACCACAGAGAGATCTGTGATAAATGATTCATGCACTGCAGAGTTGATAAATGACACAACAGAGTCATTTTAGTAACAGAATGGAGACTTATTCACAGCTGAAATGAATGGGCTAAGTTTGTGACTCTTAGAAGTTCTCCCTCAAAAAAAAATCAATTATGATTCCTCCTCACCTGAGTTGTTAGAATATAGAGTTACCCCCTAGGCAAACAACTTAAACAGTCCACTTTGGTGACAGGTATGTGACAAGGACCTTCCTCTGCTGTAGCCAGATACTGCCCAGCTGCACTCAGTTCCTTTTTTCTCCACAGCCAAGAGAGCTGGAATTGTGAAATCCTGAGTTCACAGGATATCAGAGCCCTAAATTTGAGCAGAAGAAGTTCTGAGCAAGAAGTTCTCCCTCAAAAAAAAATCAATTATTCAAGACACAAAGAAGCTGCTTTTAGAACAACCAGATTTTTAAGCTTTATCCTGTGACTTGAACAAGTGGAATATAGCAGCTTTAACCTTATCTGCCATCTGAAGCTCCTCATTGATTTTTGTTGATCTGGACTGTAAATTTCTCTCCCAGGTTCTATATCTTGATGACCAGTAAGGCACTTACCCCCTCACTGCAGCCTATTAAACAAACCATCTGATAGGTAACTCAGAGAAGCAGCAATCTGTGTGTGTATATGTGTGCAAGGTGTTAAAGTCAAGTTTCTTAAATGTCCTGGACTTTCCAGAAAGTCCAAACTCCATTTGGCATTTCCCACAATGGGATCTTTGCTTTGCAATTAGTGCTTCCACAGGAAACTTCCCACTACTTAAGTTATTAGTGTTGCTTTGCTCCAGAGTGAAAGGAATGCAGATAAGCTATTAATCATCAAGAAAGGACTAGAGGCAATTCTGGCAATACATTAATCCTGTCACCATCTGGAATGAAATTAATCCAGAATTTACAAGAGAACTGATAATACTCTGTACTTCATTTTGCTGATGCATTACACCAACACATTGTTTGTATGAAGAGGCTCCTATAACTCACCCTGCATCTTCCTGTGAATGCCATATTTTGTACACACTCTGAATGTTTAGTTTACAGTAAAACAGTCCTGCATTAGCCACTGTGAAGTGGGAAGTAAAAATCACAAAAAACTATTTGTAATCCAGGGACAAGAGATTTATCCCACTGCCAATATCCAAAAATAGTGGATTATTGCTGTACAGAATTTTGGCCATGGTCTTGCTGCATATGACATGCCACTGAATTAAGTCTTGGGAAATAAGTAACTAATGGCATTAAGAAAAGCCTGCCAAGCATTTATCATTTCTTATTCTTTTGGGAACCATAACTGGGACTTGGAAAATTTGGCTTTAGTTTTAGTGTGTCTTAGCATTCCTGCATACACAGCAGCACATTTAGTTGTACAGGTTCTATCCTGTTCATGAATAGCAGGAGAAATAATTCCCAATATCACCACAGTGTTGGGAAGATAAATATTTTAAGGTGAGATTGTGCTGCAGTTCTAGAGCTCATGCAGCAGTCCCAGAGCTGAGGAGACAGTGAGGCATAAAGCCATTTATGGAATTAATCATGGTCAAAAGTATGTTTGCAGGTCAATTCCCTTTACACCAGGCATTCCTCCTTCCCACTGCCCTGTCCTGCCAATCTCCTTGGTCATGAAGATGCCAGCTGGTCTAGGATGGAGCAGGTAACAGCACATGTTGTTTGAGAGCAGAAGGGACCTTTAAGGAAACATGATGGGATTTAGCAAAACAGGAATGAAGGATATTGCACAGAAACAGGCGTTTATTGCTGGTCCATTTGCTTTCCGGCAAAGTTTGCACATGTAATATATAATGTCACTTTTAACAAGATTTTTTTATTTAATCATGAGAGACTCATCTTTAGGGGAACAAAGAGGAATAATTATTACTGGAGGAGGACTTGTGGGGAAAAAAAGGACTTAAGAAGCATTATACTGACCTTTCATGACTTCATACAAGGAAGGAAGTGCCTTTCACTCTTGCTGCAAAGCCTTTAGCATGAAGCCAACCTACACCCCAATAAACCAGCAGGTTAGCCAAAAAATGCTTGTGTTTCTGCAGAAAGCAAGAGAAGGAATACAGAGAGACAAGTTATAATAACCCAAGTCCCATTATTCCTGACTCCAAGACAGGGTTTTCTGTGCCATAGAATAGAGAAGAATTTCATGTGGTGCCACACGAGGGAAGATACTTTTCTGTGTTAGGTCTTCAAAGACTGTCAGAGATCTCTTTTTGTTCCTACTACACATGCTAATGAAACAACACTAGCTGATGGTCTCTACACAGGTTTCGTCCCCAAGCTGTATTACTGCTTCCCAACTAAGCTTGCAAGGATTTCCCAAATTTCACCCCAGGTCCTGTTTTCCAGCCATTTGCATCTATAGCTCTTCATGGCAGAGTAAAGCAGAACAGAACTTGGCACAAAAAGTAGAGACAACAATGCAATCAATAAAGGTGATAAATTTGTGTATACTTATTGTAAGCAGTCATGCATTAGTACACACCATATCCAAAATAAACACTATTTCTCACCTCTGTCTAACAAAACCCAGTATGACTGTGACAGTACAAATAGTTCTTTTTTATTTCACTGTGTCCAGAATGCAGAAGAATTACAAAAATTGTTTTACTTGAGAGAAACAATGGAAAGATTTATAAACAAAAGGAAATTAAAAGGATGTTTTATTATATAGAACATCACAGCTTTTACAGCTGTGGCAATGAACCTAATGCTTGTTCTACAATAAAGCTGGTGGTATATGCTCACGGAAGGATAGCACACATTTTCAGTTCAGGATGTGGGGTTTTTTGTGGGAAGGAAAGTTTGTTCTTCCTTATTTCAAATACTGAAGCACATATTTCCTTAAATCAGTGCTCAAAGATCCTTGGCACTTCCTTAGAAGTGTTACCTCATGACAGATTGTCAAAAAAAGGTATCAATCCTCCTTACATAAATGGATGGTGAAATGCAAGCTCCGTTAAGAAAACACCTTCAGTACTTTATCAGTTCCTCAGCAGAGGAAGATACCTCCAAAATAGATCACTCTCCTCCTACACAGAAAGAAGTCATTCCAGTACAGCTAAAAGGTGAATTTGACCCGGTTTACACAAGACTATGGGAGAAAACTCCAAGAGTCCTTGGTTTTAATTAGTTCCTATATATTACAGTTGTACTTCTCTGGACTTCTTTGTTTGAACCTTTGTTTCACCAACATCCCCACTTCATCATTCCAAGCTCTTATTTCTCTTTTAACCTTAAAACCCAAAAATGGTAAGATAATGTGAATCCTATGCAACAGAAAATGTGGTATTTTCCACAGCCTCCCCCAGGTGAAAACAATGAGGCCAAGAATTCTCAGGAACTTTCCTATAATCAGTGTGCTCCCTAAAATGATGTCTCTCTTGGCCTGTTTCTATCCCAGAATGTCTATTTCTCAAACAGTAACAGCTTTTTGTAAGACAAACAGCCTGGGAAACCCTTTCAAGTATTAGCAACAAAACTACTGAACTAGCACTAGAATTAACAGTTACTCCAGGGAATGGACCTGGGATCAGAGGTGGTCACTCTCTGAAGGTCACTCTTGCTCTGGTCTCAGGCAGGATGGGAAGCACCACAGGCTGATCAGTGCTTCTGGCTGCTACATTCACCTTACATCTCAAGTTAAGGAGTTTTTTCCTTGGTGCTTGGTGGCTGCTGGAAGTTGGACTCTGCTGTTTACTATGTTCAGTGCCCAAAATTAATGCTCACTTCTGTAAATAGCAGTATATTTATTACTGGCTTCAGATCAACAGAACCTTTTAGATACGTTATTTTTCATTTTGGTTACCAAAATATGCCTTAATATTAAACTAAAAAACTTAGAAAATTACTGAAATATGCACATTTTACCCATGCCTGTAGCTGAAAACAAAACCATTCTAGAAACTGAAACCATGAATGGAAAAGCACAAAATATGCAAGTAGCTTAAGGTATTAAATAAAAAAAAAACCAGAAAAAATTGCCCACAGAGGTTTTCTCCTGTGATCCTGAGTCACAATGTATTGCCAGAAGACAAAGTGATCTTTAGCAGAATGAATGAAAGACACGATCCCAAACCTCGAGTGACCCTCCTCATGTTGAGAGCGCCAGACTCCAGCAGCAGGGTCTGAGCTGTGGGAATGCCAAAGAGGACAAAGTTGGGGAGTTCATGGTCATTCACACAGCAACATAAATTAATAAGTACATGAGGGATAACACAATGTGAACAAAGGCATCAAATTTTCTGTTAGAGTGAGAGGATGAATTTCTACTTTTAAATTATGCTAATCCTTTTGCTGGTACTTTGTGTTTTGCTTGGATGCTCAAAACTCAGAAAGAAGGTTAAATAAGGTTTCTTCAAAAGAAAAACCTAGTTAAAAAATTAGAAGCAAAAAAGGAAAAAAAAAGTAAAAAACAACCCCCAAACAGATGGAAGTCAAATATCTCCCTTTAGGCGTGAATGTGATTCCTGACAGTCCAAACCAAAGATTTTTCTGTGGTTTGTTTCAAGACAAGGAAAAAAAAAATGTGTATATTTGGGATGGCAATATCAGAATGCTCTCAGCATTATTTTGGGAGACATTTATAGACTGTGATAGGTTTCCAGAAAGACAAAGTATTTTAGTAACATGTCTTTATATCTGTCATAAAGAATCTTTCACAAGTGCTGTTAAAAACCACTGGCCAAGAAACAGTGTTAAGGCTCCTTCCTATAGTTTTCATTTGTTTGAATGATAAGATTTAAATCATACACTTTGGAAAATAACTTACAGAAAGCAGTTACCAAACCATAAAATAATGAGGATGGGTAGAAAAACTCATTACAATCACATCTTATTATATGAAAATTATGGTCACTTCTATGCAGGCTAATTATTTACTACTGTACAGCTGTTACAGCTGTTACATTAACTGCTAATAATTACTAGTAGAAGTTACTACCAGAAGTGCATGAGGTTTTGCAAAGGCAAAATATAACTGTAGTGTAAGTGGAAAATTAGAATATATCCTCAGATTTGTCCCTGATCCTAATTTGGGCTGTTTTATCTGTGAAAACATTCAATCTCATTAAACATTCCACTATTAACAGTCTAATATTTGGCTTCCTCCAAGAGGTCCATCATCAACTTAAAAAACCATACCAGTGTTTTAATTTAGGAAAACATTCAAGTGAATGTTTAATTTTTCCCCTGTCACAAACATTCTCAGCTTCTGATGAACTGTGATTTAAGTGGGACAGATCCGTACATTTAAAGCCAGCAGCATGGCTCAGACTGTCCCACCAGGTCTCTTTCCTTTAATCACTCTGTGCTGCCCTTGTTTCTCCCTCCTCTCATGGCCAAGAACATGAGCTTGGCACTAAGTTTTCTGAGCTTTGAAGAAAGGCACAGTGCTCAGTTCTCTGAGCAAAGCACTATCACCTGTTGTGTACTAAATCTTCACTCGTTCACAAGGCAGTGTGTGAAGGGAGGCACCTCTCACAAGCAAACCTAACCCCTAAATGAGGGACCACACAGCAGCATTCTAAGAATCAGGAATTCATCAGGAATATTTTCCCAAAAACAGCAGAGGGATACAGGGCTGCAGTGTCTGGAAGCTAAAGCAGTTGGACAAGAAGTTGAAAGTAGGGGTTTCAGGGCTTTCATAGCCTGGGAGAATTCAAACCTCCTTGCCCCATAGAAATTTAGAGGCCAGGAAACTCAGAGCCTGCAGAAAGGTAAAAGTAGCCCTAGAGTTTAATTTGCAGGGAACAGGAGAGTCCTGAGCTTGATTTCTGCTGCTTTGGTTACTGCTTTGGTTTTACATCTAGCATGACTTTGTATAAAAAGAGTAAATAACCTTGAAGTCTAAGACCTGAAACACACTGTGTGACTCTTTCAGTACTGTTAAAAACATATTAAAGTAAATAGTCTGCTAATAGTAAATAAATAAACAGTCTGCTAACCTCTCAGTCTTTAGGATGGCATGACACGTATTTATCAGCTGTACCATGTCCTTCTCCCTGGTAAACTTTCTAATCAATGAGATACTGAACCCATCCACCAGTTCGATAATGAATAATAGGCTTAAAAGTTTAAACACTCTGCTGCAGAAAAGGTAGGAAAATTGTAATAAGTAATTTTCCTGGCATAACTCTTCCCTTTCCTGTAATAGCTGCTTTTTTTTTTTCTATGAAGAGTCATCCTGTATTCATGGATTACAAGTCTTATTGGCACCAAAGGGCTCTGAATCAAACTGAGTGGAAAAAAATATAATAAAAAATAAGGTTTACAGAAAATTGTTTAAGGACATTAATATATTTGAAATGTTGATTCATTAGGGAAATCCAGTCATGATTAATTTCCTAGTGTTTGGTGACTCCCTATCTGCTGTCTCCTTTCCCCAGAAAACATTTTGCTGTTCTCTTAGCAAGTAGTGAGATTTCACAGAGAGCTTTTCATAAAATGAACTTACTCAAGGCTATTCTGTGAAAAGGCTGACATTCATTTTGCATTTCTGGTAATGTTTAAATAAATACGCTCCCCAAAGTGTTTCACAAGACCCTGGAGTGCTGCACAGAGTGGGTAGATGGCTTCCAGTCATCTTCATTACAGAAAGCAGATTAATGTGGCAGAGCAGCCAGAGAGGAACATGTGGAGAACTTACTGGAATGACATTCCTGATTTGATAAAGATGCTAACAATAGCTATTAAAGAGGCCAAAACAAAAAGAGAGCTAGAGAAAGGAGTTGCAACAGCTGGAGACTTACAACTGCTCTCTTACCATCTTCGAGCCTGTGCTACCACCAGTGTGCAAGCCTGCACTGGGGCACACACATTTATCCAAGCAAATGTGAGGACAAAAAAAGTACTCTCAGAACTAATTGTGAACATCAAAAATTCATTTGAGATTGAAATAAATTCTCAAAGGATTTGTTTAAACAGAAACAGCAGAAGCACGTCAGTGATTCTCCTTTAGTTCATTGGGAGGATGCAAGGGAATAGGGCTAAGGTGGTAATTAATGCAGTGTCTCTAGACCTCAAAGGATGGGAGTCCTACAAAACATTATTTATTCAATAAAAGAAATAAAATATTCATTTTCTCTTCCTGGCAAAGCAAATATATTGAGCATTTTTCTCTTGCATTTATATCGAGACGAGCCAACAGGATCGGAAATTCAATCCTATTAATAATAGATAAATATGAAATTTTCTTGTATACTTTGGAGAGGTACACAAGGCTTAACAAACATGAAGCAACTCTTTTGCTCCTCTTATTGTCTAAGAGAGACAAGATGAAGATGTCACATTTGCAACAAACTGGGAAAGAGGTTCTCTGTGGATACAGGGAGGAGGGATGTAGGGATTGATCAAAAGCCACTAAGTTCATGAAATGAGTGCTCCATTTTGACTTCAGTCTCAAAAGAGAGGAGTAATAGATGGGACAAGAGGAATAAGAAGAGTGTCATGACAGTGAAATACCCAGAGCTAGGGAGAAAGGTTATAGTGCACCTCAGATTAGTTTTAAGGAAAGGAAAGATATTTGAGAAGAATTAAATTCGGGATAAAAGGCTTAAGAGCAAGTTTTTCTGCTCTTGTTTGAGGATGATAGAAAAATAAAACTTAGAAGACAAAGAAGTCAAAGAGAGATGCCAAATTCAGGTCAGGATTTCAGAAGCATGAAAGTGACAGAAGAGTGGATTTAAGGGGTCTGAAAGATGGACCAGAGGCTTAACACTCGGAGGAGAATGAAAAGAGACCTAAAAATGAACACTGAGTCAGAAGCCAAGAGAAGGCCGAAGACTGGCATTGTCATAAAAAATAAGGCAGTGAAAGCATGAAGGAAAATACTTGAAAGACTGAGTTTGATGATGAAGTAGTACTTTAAGATAGTTGAAAAGGACAAGTTCCAGAGGTGACAGAAAGGCAAAAAAAGTAGGGAAAAAGATACAAAGGCATGAAATGAAGTAGAGAGAGCAAACCCTTAACAGACAGATAGGCCAAGAGCTTTTGTTAACGAGAAGAGTTGTTCGTAGTTAGTACACAGAGCTGGTGAGCAGCTGACAGTGCTGTGCTTACTGCAGTGCACATCTGTGCCACTGCTGCTCATCAGTCACAGCATCCCCAGCTCCTCTTCAGAAGCCCCCTGAGACAACAAAGGAGTGCAGTGTTTTATGGGGGGTATTCCCTGTCCCAGAGCTGGAGCTGCAAGAGTGACAGGTCTGTGTGCCACACACTGTGTTTCTTACTCCACCACATGTAAGGTGTGATTCAGTGTCAGATGCATCACTCAGCAACCAGCAATTTACAGAGACACTGGATTCCTTCTGGCTGCAGTTCCCAATTAATATGAGCTACTGGAGAGCAAGGCTGCCGAAACAGCAGCGCTGGTGGTGTAAACAAGCCGGTTAGAAGCATGTCAGGCTTTGTTCAGCTAGGAATCACATCCTTGTTATGAACTGAAGCATCACACCTGCTTCTTTTAGGTTAACTGACAAATTGCTGCTGTGTAAATCTGCAGTTTAAATGTAATACCGTGCCTCTCCTGAGGCTGAACGACAGTCTGTGAGAAAGTGAGATTGAAACAAAAAACCAGACACACCAAACTTGTGATATCTCACATGGCAACGTATCCTTCCACCAGGGAATGTAACTCTGTCCTTGAGGCATGATTACTCACCAACAACAACTATATAATAGTATCCCAACACAGACAAAGGAGATGGTGTTTCCCTAAACAGTCTTAGTAACTGCAAAAGCTGAAATACAGAAAATTGCCAGTACCCTCTCTGATTCCCCAGAGAAATGAGTTAAATGATCTCTGACAATCATTAGAAATGTTGGACCTTCATTCCAGTCATGCTTCTAGTAATATGCAGGGAAAATGGCCTCCTGTAATTAACCACACAGTCACACTCTTCTTATCACTTGTGGATATGTAGCAGTGGGGGGCACTTCCATATTAACAGTGGTGTCTTTCTGAAAAGCCCAGTCATCCTACCTGTGACTTACACAAGGCTGTCCTGGCATTCCTGTCCCACCTGAAGACACAAATGGGTTTCACAAGAATGGCTGGGCTCTGACAACAGTGTCTCTTCCATGTTGTGTGGCTGCACAATCCCAGACACAGCTGAGGGAGATGCAGATCTGCTGCCTGCTGTACCAGTAGGTTTTAGCTCATCTCCCTAAACCCCCTGATAGCTTTGGGGGTGCACAAACAGAGTGGAAGTCCTGAGACTTTTTTGACCTCTTCAGCCACCAAAAATATTGAATACTGTATGGCAGTGTGATCCTGCCAGCTGAGAGGTCCTTCTCACCTGATTCTGAAGGTATCAGCTGCTAGTCACGAGCAGAGAGAACACTGAGCCAAATCACAGAATGCTTTGGGCTGGAAGGGACCTTTAAAAGTCATTTTCAACCAGATTGAGTTGCTCAGAGCCCTGTCCAACTTGGCCTTGAGTGCTTCCAGGGATGAGGCATCCACCATCTCTCCAGGCAATCTCTAACAGTGTTTTACAACCCACATTGTAAAAAACTTCTTCCTTATATCTAGTCTAAATGTAACTTTACCGTACTGAGGGCAGTGCCCATGTCCTCAAAGAATGTTTGTGTCCTATCTGGGTGATTCCCTGAGCACAGATATGATTCAGACCCTTTGATTTTCAACAGTGTACTCTGTTTCTTCTTACAGATTCTATGCACGCTATTAAACAATCTTAAGACACAGTCAACCAAACAACATTTGCTGGGGTTTCATATTCTACACTTTGCTAAAGTGCATTATGCTGAACAAGAGACTTGTTGAAAGCACTGATTTAAAGCCTTTGACACAGGGTATGGACTAAGATAGTGACAAAAAGAATGCATTGTCAAAATATTTCCTCCCCTTTTTCATGCCAAATTCCCAGGAACATTAACATTTCTTATTCAGCCCGTGAGTTATGCAATGGTGTGTAAAAGCTGTTGCCTTTATAGCTGTTCAAGGATTTCTGGTGTGATCCTGGACACATGAAACATGACTAGTTGCCTTAGGAAGATCCAGGTGCTCTGGGGCACCAGATGCATCAACATTTGAACATACCTGCCCACTTGTACTGGAGGGTTGAGCCAAAGTCCCAGCATGGTAATTCCTATCATGAGAAGCCAAGCTGCAAGGTCCTGAACTGCTATCACACACTGATGTGTATACAGCTGAGTCCCTGAAGAGAACAAAACCAGAAGAAAAGCAGAACAATTTTTCAAATTGTAAAACCTAAATTCTAAAATCCTGTACTTTCCCACTTATTTTGATAGCAAGCTGTACATGTAACATCTAATCATTTGTCTCAACTAAACATTACATATCCTGACTTAAGAGAATGAATACTTAAGAATTAAATAACTAGTCATGACAACCAAAAGAGTTGTAAGTATGACTACATTATACATAAAGTTTTACTTGAAGATTAAAGTATGATAAGTCAATTAATCCATGAAAATCAGAAGAGAAAAGAACTTCAGGTTGTATAATTCAGTGAGTTTCAAAAACAGAACTTAATTGCCTGAAACTGTGCTCTGATCCATAAGTTTCCACGGACAAATGCAATTACCAGCTCTTGTAAACAAGCTAATTGATGTGAGAGAATACAGTTCAGAGCATCTTCTATGTGAACAACATTTCACAAAAAGCACACAGACCTGGGGTTGAGCTGTGATCAATAGAGAACATCACAGTCCCATTGGAACAAGTAAAATTAAGCTGTTCTGTTGGTGCATCAGCTGAGAGTCTGGTTCAGTTTTTCTTAAAATAATAACAACATGTCCTCTCACCTAGCAAAATAAATGAGCTATTCAAGCTCTTGAAATAAATTCTCATTAGCACAAAGGCAAAAAGCCTTTTTTTAGGCGAGGCAACTAAAAATCTTAGAGCAACTCTAAAGTCTGAACTCCATCAGTGATTGCTCAGTCATTACTCAGAAGCCTCTCAGGAAAGAAGCATTCAAAATTACATTGCCAATAAAACGACAAATGCTCGCAAATCTTGATTTTTGCCACCAGACTCATAAATTAGACCTTGCACAAGACCTCGTGATCAGTCAGTCACACATTTTCATGAAGAAAAGGTCATGGGGTCACTGTTAATTCATTTGTCCTTGAACTGTAGGGCTACAGTAAAAAAATACACACTTTTCAAGATTTTTTTATTGTATATTTTATCTTGTGCTTGTCTACTTTTTAAAGCCATAAGAGATACACATTCATATGTCACCTTTTCTGTTGTATCAAATTTGTAATCTTACA